>JAVJIX010000215.1:1360000-1396834 GCA_036785185.1 Paratrypauchen microcephalus | reverse complement strand
TGCCGTGTGAGCGGGTGTTTTCTACAGCTGGAGAAGTTCTATCTAAAAAGCCTAACAGACTCAATTTCAAAATGTTGGAAACACTTTTTTGTTGTTTGTTTTTTTAATTCTAGACCACAAGAATCCTCATTCACAACACGTTCACTTTACGTTCTGATACATGTTCACATTATTTATTGACTGTATCTAAAAATATCAAAGATATTTTAAATGTAAATGAAGATGTGAAATAAAAGAATATAAAATACAACGACTTAAATTATATTATTGAATATACTAGGTCATCAAATCAGTGTCAGTTGAGTCTGAGGGATTTTTAGTATTCACTGACAGTATCGACACAGGATCAATACAGGATCAATACAGTTTGGCAACGTGTTGAAACGCTTCATGACGCCTCATCTACACATCACTAGTGATAAGTAAGAAAAGAAATAGGCCAAATCCATCCACAGCTGAGAAAATTATATTTTTGAATAAAAATATTGAATTGTAATACAAAAATGAGTCTTTATTGTTTTATTTCATTAAAAACTAATTACAAAAATAACACACATACACATTTTTATTTGACCTTTATTTAACCAGAAAAGTCCAATGAGATTAAAAACTTCTTTTCCAAGGGAGTCCGGCGGACTGGGTTAATATTCTGGTTCTTGGATTACGTTACTGAATACAGATTTTAAGGGGAACTAGTAACTGTACCAGAAAACATTTCTAAAGTAACCCTCCCAGCCCTGATGATCAAACAAATAGTATAGAACAACTGAAAAACTTTATTAAACCTGCTAAAAGTGACACAAATGACTAAAAGCTCCATATTTGGCTGTGTCAGCTCCAGAAGGGAAGAAAACAAATGTCCTTAAAAACAAGAGCGCCATCTGGTGGTGGCAAAAAGAACAACACACATGGCTCCCTCTGTTGGCCACGAAGGGAATTACACCTGCCTGACTAGGACCACGTGACAAGTAACCCGAGCTCGCGCCAGGGTTTGGGTGCAAAGGTGAAAACAGCGGGATTTGAATTGGATGTGGACGAACACTGAAGGAGCGTTGTTATTGATCACAGTTGTTACTAGATTCAAAATCAGCAAAGTCATATTTGATTTTAAGCGAGAGAAACAGAAATTCCTCTGTGCGTCCCTGCCTCAGGTGGAGGAGTTCAAGTATCTCGGGGTCTTGTTCTCGAGTGAGGGGAGGATGGAGCGTGAGATTGACAGGCAGATCGGTGCAGCGTCGGCAGTGATGCGGTCGCTGTACTGGACCGTTGTGGTGAAGAGGGAGCTGAGCCGAAAGGCAAAGCTCTCGTCGATCTACGTTCCTGCCCTCACCATCATGAGCTCTGGGTAATGACCGAACAAGCGTCCGAAATGAGTTTCCTCCGCAGAGTGGCTGGACGCTCCCTTAGAGATAGGGTGAGGAGCTCAGTCACACAGGAGGAGCTCGGAGTAGAGTAGTAGGGGCTCGGGCATCTGTTTCGGACGCCTCCTGGACACCTCCTTCAGGAGGTGTTCCGGGCACGTCCCACCGGGAGGAGGAAGACCCAGGACACACTGGAGGGACTATGTCTCCCGGCTGGCCTGGGAACGCCTTGGGGTCCTCCCGGAGGAGCTGGAGGAAGTGTCCGGGGTGAAGGAAGTCTAGGCGTCCCTGCTTAGACTGTTGCCCCCGCGACCCGACCCCGGATAAGAGGAAGAACATGGCAAGATGGATGGAGCCTGAAAATAGATAGAATTAAATAAGATAAGATAAGATATGCCTTTATTAGTCCCACAGTGGGGAAATTCCAGTGTTGCAACGCACAGATCAAGAACATCAAGAAAAAGTAGCATGCAACAGAACAATATAATAAATAAATAAATAATGGCCTAGGATAATTTAAAACTAGACCTAAAAATAGACTCTGGAGTATAGTTGAATATTGTAGTGCAGATAAGTTGAAGGACATGTTAACTCATTGAGTGCCGGTAACGAGTTTTGACGTCATGTTGAAACCAAACGTTGAGTGCCGTGACGTATATATACGTCAAGGACGTTTTTCAGCGGGGATCGCTAGAATACGACCTGGAGCAACTTTGAAGGTGTAATTCACGTCTCCCAACCTGTAGGTAGCGATCTTGTATCATTATTTGCCGATCGGAGACGTGGAAGAGAGGAGGAGTGTAGTGTGTGTACTGTGTATTGGCCAGAGGAGCAAGATGGCGAGGCGAGGGGAATCCGGAAAAGCAGATAACTGTTGATCATCGCCTATGGAGCGCTCTGATCGCTCTTGGGACCCAGGATCCTGGATCAGAGGATCGCAGAGACACACCGGATCAAGCAGTGAGGTCGGAGCAGAGATCTGCTGTGCCCGTGGCAGGGGACGTGCCGTGATCGCGCTGCGCGGAGCAGGAACTCTGATCAGACTACAACAGCGCCAAAGAAGACGAGTACTGACTTGGATCAGTAGATCCTGGTCTCCAGAGAGGCATGAGATGAGCAGAATTAACTTTACATGATGCTGCTGTGTGGTAATTGTAATGAATGAAGCTATGTGTGTGTGTGTGTGTGTGTGTGCGTGCGTGCGTGCGTGTGTACACGCGCGTGCATGTGTAGCTGTGTGTGTGTAAAGGTTTATGCATGAGCTTGTGTGTATGTACATATATATCTGTGTGTGTGTGTATTAGTTTTTATTATGGATCTGTACTCTGAGCCTCAATATTGTTGTGAAGCGACAAAGTTCTATTTTATATGAAAAGATATTATTATATCCTGTAAACATCTCTTGGCACAATTGATTTGAAGGAATTTTCAATTCACAGAGCCTTATATTCTTTGCCTGGAAGAATCCATGACTCATCGCTGTACCAGCGAGTGAGTCTGGTAACGCTTGATCCACAGAATGCGCTGCGGTTGCGCGTAGACAGACAGCTAAGTGAACCAATCAGAGATTGCGCCATCTTGATTCAAAACTGAGGCGGAACTTCCGCTGCCTAAGAGTGACTTTGCGGGCAAAGGCGGGTGCACTGACGTCACCATCTTTGAACGAATCAGAATCGCGGAGTCGGTTTGGAACCGGAGGAGCGAGAGTGGATGGAGAGTGTCCAAATGGTATCGCGGTGTATAGGAAATACAGAGAGATATCATTTGGCTGGCCAGGTAATTATATTCTTATATTTGTAAATAAAAAATGTACTTTGTCATCAAAAATCTCTTTCTCTGTTGTTTTAGATGTTTGAGGTGTCACTAAATCGATAAATATTGATGTCAAAGTCACTGATCTGCTCGAAATGACTCTTTGTACAAAATGCTTGTTTTCTCCACTTTTTGCTGAAACTTCCCTATGTTCTACTATCAATTACAGTGGTACCTCACCTTACGAAATTAATTTGTTCCAGAAGTGGTTTCGTAACGTGAAAAATTCGTAAGTTGAGTAGCTATTTCAATGGAAAAAGCCTGATCCGTTCCAAGGTTTTTTTTTATAGTGTAACTTTTTTTTTATAGTGTAACGTTGTGTTTCTGACGGGCTAAGAGACTAGACCAGGACTAAAAGAATGTGGAATAAACCAGGTTTGACCAGAACTAAACCTGGATTGGACCTGTTATTATTATAACATGGCAGTGCCGTTGGAGGAGCGCGGTGCTCGTGTCTGCGCACCTTTAAGAGGCCGAGAAAGACGCTCTGTCAGCGGGAATAACAGCGGGGCGGGGCAGGCTCTGCTTCTATCTGACCTCCAGAGCCGGGGGGCTGACACTGTGAGCTAACAGGCCGCTCTATTGGCGGGCAAGACCGCGGGCTCTCGCTCGCGGTGGGCTCTGGTTCTCTCTGACTTCCAGAGCGCGGCTCACACTGTGAGCTGTGAGCCGCGCGGGCGGGCCGAGCCCGAGGAGGAGGCACGTGGCGCCGCAGCTCAATCCCGCAGCCCCGGTGTGGCGCGGCCTTGCGCCGTATGGACGTTTTGATCCTTCGATGTCGGCTCTTCCTATCATTGTGAAGCAGAATTTACCAATTCACTAAGGGAACGTGAGCGGGGTTTAGACCGTCGTGAGAGAGGTGAGTTTTACCATACTGATGATGTGCTGTTGTGTCTCCGCTTCCACGTTCAGCGCTATATTGAGCCACCCCCAAAACACTCCATTGAAAATCTATGAACGTTCGAGTGTTTAAACGAGAGAGAAATGCGAGAAAAAAGTGTAGAATGTGTGTGATGAGGCATTTACAGCCCTAAAACATGTAGAACAATTGCAAAATATAGTATAAAGTTGTCCTACCTCGTGGACCGCGGGCCACCTCTGGAACCTAACCCTGTGTGTGTTGATAAAGTGTATTTACGTTTCGGGGCGTGCATCTGAGCGCGCATTAATTGAATTTTTGAGATTTGTTGTTTTTAAAGTGCTTTATAAATAAAGTTGGATTGGAGATTTTGCGTTTCGTAACTTGAAATTTCATTCGTATCTAGAGACCAAAATTTGACGTGAAGGCGTTTCGTAACTTGAAATTTTCCTTTGTTGGGTCATTCGTAAGGTGAGGTACCACTGTACTTGAGAACCAAAAAGGTTAGAAACATAATTTTTTTTCTAGGTGAAAGAAGAGAGTCAACACTTTATTTTGATGTGTGCCATGTTTATATAGTCAAAGAACTCAGTATTCTGTGGGTCTTGGAAAATCAGTAAAAATACAATAAAACGTCCGGCACTCTGGGGGATAGAATTCTGAAAACAGGCCGGCACTCAATGAGTTAACAGTGTTCGTTGTCCAGTCTGACAGCAGCAGGAAGGAAAGACCTGCGAAACCTCTCCTTCACACAGCGAGGGTGAATCAGCCTGTCACTGATGCTGCTCTCCAGAGCAGACAGAGCGTCCTGTAGGGGGTGAGACTCATGGTCCAGCATAGAGGTGACCTTAGCCAGGACCCTCTTGTCCCCCACCTTCTGCACTGAGTCCAGAGGACAGCCCAGGACAGAGCTGGACTTCTTGATGACCTTGTCCAGCCTCTTCTTCTCCCTCTCTGTGATGCTGCTGCTCCAGCAGACCACACCGTACAGGATGGCTGATGCCACCACAGAGTCATAGAAGGTCCTCAGGAGTGGCCCTCTCACTCCAAAGGACCTGAGTCTCCTCAGGAGATAGAGCCGACTCTGGCCCTTCCTGTACAGTGCATCTGTGTTATGAGTCCAGTCCAGTTTATTGTTCATATGAACACCCAGGTACCTGTAAGAGTCCACTCTCTCAATGTCTCTTCCCTGGATGTTCACTGAGGGGGCAGTAGAGTGGCGTCTGCGGAAGTCCACCACCATCTCCTTGACGCCACTCTACTGCCCCCTCAGTGAAATAGCTGAACTAAACCGTTTTCTGAGTGCAGAAAACGCCGCTGTCTGTGTGTGAACATGAAGTTACAACATGAGCGAGCGCTGCTGTCAGCACTAAAAGAGTTTATCGCCGTGTGATAAAATAAGTTCTGATGCTAAAGGAACATTAGTGAGTGGGATACGTCTTAAGTGCGTAAATGACTTCAGACCAGCTGCTTTGACATCTCGTGTCATGAAAGTGTTTGAGAGACTTGTTCTGGCTCAGCTCAGACCCCTGGTGGCTCCATCCCTGGACCCTCTACAGTTTCGCTCTCAGCCCCACATGAGTGTGGATGATGCTGTAATCTCTCTTCTGCAGCGGGCTCACTCTCACCTGGACAGTGAGAAGGGCTCTGTGAGGATATTGTTCTTTGATTTCTCCAGCGCCAGCGCAGAAATTACGATACAAACAATTTTAACAACTTTAAACAACATCCAAATAATTTTGTAGATTTTCCCTTGATCAATAAAGTTTTAACATGTAGAAAATGCTTCTGTGTTTTTTATGTTTTTAATGTGTGCAGTACTTGAAATTCTACTTCTCATTACTAGACAAACATCAGGTGACCAGATTTTCAAAATCAAAAACTGGGACAACCCCAGTTTCGGGTGGTTGGTCATAATAAAATTGTGAAACGAGTGCGTAATTCAGGAAAACTTTTCTGCACTCGGCCCATTCATGACGTATTCACGACTAACGTGAGTCAGTCGAGCAGGGGGCTCCAAATTATACATAATATGTATAATTTGGGATCAGACTCGGGCCGTACTGAAAAGTTTTTATGAGTCTCGGTGTAGTCATTCTGACCTACTGAACTGTGACAGTGCCATAGGCCCACTGAGCTCCTATGAAAAGGACTATTCTAGAAATCTTGGTGTCATCTTTGATTGTAATTTTAAATTTGAAAAGCAAGTCAGCTCTGTTCTTAAATCAAGTTTTTATCAGCTAAGGGTTTTAAGCAAAATTAAATCGTACATTCCACATCTGCACTTTGAAAAGGCCATTCATGCATTTGTGACATCACGACTCGATTATTGTAATTCATTGTACGCTGGCATTGACCAGGCCCAGCTTAGGCGCCTACAGGGGGTCCAGAATGCAGCTGCTCGACTTTTAACTGGAAAAAAGCGGAGAGACCATATCACTCCCATTCTCAAATCCCTGCACTGGCTTCCTGTTCATTTTAGAATCCATTTTAAAATTTTAATGATTGTTTTTAAGAGTCTTAATGGCATAGCACCGGTGTATTTATTTGAACTCCTTCAGCCCCAGATCCCATCCAGAGGTCTGCGTTCTGCTGACCAGCACCTCCTGGTTGTCCCTAGGACCAGACTGAAGACCAGAGGGGATAGGGCCTTCTCTGTGGTCGGTCCACAACTGTGGAACACTTTACCTTTGCACATTAGAACTGCACAAACACTGGAGCACTTTAAATCCCTGCTAAAAACGCACCTTTTCTCATTGGCCTTTACTCCGAGTTAGGAAGAGACACCTTGGCACCTTCTTGCTGTTGATGTTGTTGTTGTTTTATTATTATTATTATTATTATTATTTTATTATTGTCACCATTGTTATTATTGTTGTTATTTTAACTCTACCTGATTTTTATGTCACCTTTAATGTTGTTCAGCACTTTGGTAAGCTTTGGCTGTTTTAAATGTGCTATATAAATAAAACTGATTGATTGATTGATAGCAGCAGACAGAGGAATCCTGTATATCTGAGCTCGATTGCTCTTCCTTCCATCCTTAAACTACCCGGATGTTTGTCACAGTAAACTGAATCTGAATTTTGTTAAATGAGTTTGAATTTCGAGAACTGAACATGAGCATATAAAGAGTGAATTTTCAAATTTTATTAGATTCCTGTTACAAACTAATAAATTTAATTTCAAATGATACTATTCAGATTCAATTGATCAATGCAATGATTCAAATTAAAAAATACAATTTCAAATTATGTGATTCAAATTCAGTTCCTGGTGACACATATTTCTTGCCCATATTACAGCTCCGAGTGACTTATTTTAGAACTCTGCTTTTTGTGTTATCAGAACATACTGGGAAAATCCACATATGTTCAATTACTTCAATTAAGAATATTACTTTTCTTGGAGAAATCAGACAAGCTGCTATTAGAGAGAAAAACACTTGCCATTTCTGAATCAACAAACATTAAATGAACAGTACATTGAATAAATGTAAAAGTGCTCCCTCTTCTAATATTCAGTGTCATTCAGAGACAGCGTCAAACCTTCTCTCAAATCTGATGAACCTTTAGTGCTTCACCTGTTCATGTTAAAAGAAGCTCACACTGTTTCTCAGCCCTTTGTGTATTTGTTTCAGTTCTGAAGTTTCTTGACGCATATGTAAGACATAAGACAAGACAAGCAAGAACAAATGGTCTAAAAAACAGATTTTATTTTCCAATTCTTATATTTCACTTCACGTTTTCATCTCAGCAGCCATGAAAAGAATAAACATCTGTTGTGGGTTGTGTGTTAAAATACTGCGTCAGTGCTACAACCAGGTTCAGATCGAAATATCACCGAGAGTCAGACGGATACAGTTCCACAAAAAATGTATTCCCCTGATGCAATAGTCGCTAAACAATGCAGAGGTCAGACTGTCCCTGGTAACACTTCCGTCTACGTAGGTCTTACACCAGGACCGCTGACTGCCTCTCTCTCCATCGACACAGCATGTGAATAATGTGACTCCAGGGGCAGCCCCCGGTCAGCCTCCTCGACATTCCTCCGTTATCTGGTTCTCCCCGTAAATCAGAGGAACACAGTGTACTGGCGTCAAGGCTTCTTTCACCGGGGCAAACTGGCTCGCCTGTGAACAAAAATAATGAGTAAGACTCCCCGCCTGAACCACTAAATTTCCCTTCTACACCAAGTTTACACTGTTTTCACACAATAAAGCAGGTAATATAAAATGTAAGCAATGAGTTAACAATGAGTAATAAGTATAATATGAATAGTGTCAAGTGTCAAAAAAGAATAAAAAGATAAAATGCAATAATTTCAGGTATGTCTCTCAAAGTTAAAAACATAACGAAGAATAAGACGGGAGGAACTTCAGTTAAAACTCTAAAAAAAAATCTTTACATATCATTTTATTTTAAGCTTGTAATTTTTTCCACTACACAGAGCTTAACTCCACAGTCCAGAGTCCCTGAAGCCTGAAGTCAGACTCAAAAAGCTGGAGATCAGCTCCAGCCTTTTCACACTGGTCACTCATTTAATCTGTCTAAAGTGAATTCTCATGTGTCGATTGAGATGGGCTGATCTAGAGAAAGCTTTCCCACACTGCTCACACTTGTATGGCTTCTGTCCTGTGTGAATTTTCATATGTTGGTGTTGAGCACTAGATGTTCTAAATTCTTTCCCACACTGGTCACACTTATATGGCTTCTCTCCTGTGTGAACTCTCATATGTGATTCTAGGGAGGTTGGCTGTGAAAATGCCTTTTCACAAACATCACACTTGTATGGCTTCTCTCCTGTGTGGATTCTCATATGTTTACCGAGGTCACCAGAATTTGTAAATTCCTTCCCGCACTGGTCACACTTGTATGGCTTCTCTCCTGTGTGGATTCTCATATGTAGATGGAGTGCACCAGAATGTTTAAATCCCCTCCCACATTGGTCACATTCGTATGGACTTTCTCCTGTGTGAACTCTCATATGTGATACTAGGGAGTCTGACCGTGAAAATGCCTTTTCACAAACATCACACTGGTATGGCTTCTGTCCTGTGTGGATTCTCATATGTGATTGTAGGTGGCTTGACCGTGAAAAGGTGTTCCCACACTGGTCACATTCGTATGGCTTCTCTCCTGTGTGAACTCTTATATGTGATACTAGGGTGCTTGACTGTGAAAATGCCTTTTCACAAACATCACACTTGTATGGCTTCTGTCCTGTGTGAACTCTCATATGTGATACTAGGTTGTTTAAATGTGAAAATGCCTTTTCACAAACATCACACTTGTGTGGCTTCTCTCCTGTGTGGATTCTCATATGTTTACCGAGGACACCAGAATTTGTAAATTCCTTCCCGCACTGGTCACACTTGTATGGCTTCTCTCCTGTGTGGATTCTCATATGTAGATGGAGGGCACCAGACTCTCTAAATCCCCTCCCACACTGGTCACATTCATATGGTCTTTCTCCTGTGTGAACTCTCATATGTGATACTAGGGAGTTTGAATATGAAAATGCCTTTTCACAAACATCACACTGGTATGGCTTCTGTCCTGTGTGGATTCTCATATGTGATTGTAGGTGGCTTGACCGTGAAAAGGTGTTCCCACACTGGTCACATTCATATGGTTTTTCTCCTGTGTGAACTCTCATATGTTCTACTAGGGCACTTGAATATGAAAATGCCTTTTCACATACATCACATCTGTATGGCTTCTCTCCTGTGTGAACTCTCATATGTGATACTAGGGCACTTGAATATGAAAATGCCTTTTCACATACATCACATCTGTATGGCTTCTCTCCAGTGTGAACTCTCATATGTTCTACTAGGACTTTTGAATGTGAAAATGCCTTTTCACAAACATCACATTTGTATGGCCTCTGCCCAGTGTGAATTCTCATATGTGATACTAGGTTGCTTGACTGTGAAAACGTGTTCCCACACTGGTCACATTCGTATGGCTTCTCTCCTGTGTGAACTCTCATATGTGATTTTAGGTTGCTTGACTGTGAAAACGTGCTCCCACACTGGTCACATTCAAATGGTCTTTCTTCTGTGTGAGTTCTGTAGTGTCTTTTCAGTCTGGAAGCTGTTGGCCACACCTTTCCACACTGGTCACATGTGAACACCATTCTGTTGGTGGATCTTGGAGCTCTGCATTAGAAAAAAGGAAAGGAAGTGTCAAGTAAAATAACTTTAACTCTTCAAATAAAGTAACTAATTAAATACACATAAAATCACACATAGTAAATCATATATAAGAATGTTTCAATGTGTTTTACAAGCAAGTTCATTTGGCTGAATGAATCAACTAAGTTCTACTTCCTCCACTAGCTGAAGAGAGCCAGAGCCCCAGCTCCCATCATGAGCACCTGATCCCACCCACCCATCCAACTGCCTCTTCAGTCTGCTGCCGTCAGGAAGGAGACTGAGGAGCCTCAGGGCCAAGACCAGCAGACTGAAAAACAGCTTCATCCACCAAGCTGTCAGGATGCTCAACTCTCTCCCTGCCCTCCCTCCCCCAATCACACTGCTGCTTAAATGACACTGCTGCTTAAATGACACTGACACTGCTGCTTAAATGTGCAAGGGACCAGTCTGTACCTCTGAACACCGCTAACCAGCTAACCTGGGTGGCAGTAGCTCAGTTGGTTGAGCATTCGTCCACTGTTCCAAAGGTTGGTGGTTCAAATCCCGCTCTTGACATAAGAACATCAGTGGTTGAGCGGTCAGATCCACTGACCCACAGGTTGGTTGGTACGGTTCCTTGTTGTAAAGCACTTCAGTAAAGCACTTCAGGTGCCTTGAAGGTGGAAAAGCGTTATATAAAGATGTGACCATAACCTGCTAATAAGCTAACCCGCTAGCTGCCAAGGTCAAACAGGAAGTGTGTGTTCTGGTGTAAATGTGTGTGTTCTGGTGTAAATGTGTGTGTTCTGGTGTAAAGGTGTGTGTTCTTGTGTGTTTGTCTCACAGCCACACGGGACATGAACAGAGTTTGATCCAAATAAACCTGAGCACCTCCAGCAACACGTCACATCAGTCAAGGAGAACCGAGGTTCCACCGGTAGAACATGTAGAACATGCAGATGTGTCACTGGTAGAACATGTAGAACATGCAGATGTGTAACTGGTAGAACATGCAGTTTTGAGGAGTAGTAAATAATCCTGCACTCCCTCTTACTTGTAAAATGTGAGATTTATTGAGACATGAAACGTTTCGGCACTAGGCCTTCATCAGGCAAAAATCAGTGAGCGCTGGAGAAACAAAACGGCCACTTCACAAGAGGATGAACCAACACAGACGAGAGAGCCAGAGTGGACCTCAGTCTGCCGTACACCTCCACCTAAAAGGACCTCAGTCTGCCGTACACCTCCACCTAAAAGGACCTCAGTCTGCCGTAGATCTCCACCTAAAAGGACCTCAGTCTGCCGTACACCTCCACCTAAAAGGACCTCAGTCTGCCGCACATCTCCACCTAAAAGGACCTCGGTCTGCCGTACACCTCCACCTAAAAGGACCTCAGTCTGCCGTACATCTCCACCTAAAAGCCACGGGCCACTCCTTTGAGGACAGTGAGGTCCAGATCTTGGCCAGAGAAAAGAACTGGTTTGAGAGGAGGAGTTAAAGAAAGAGAATTCTTCCTTGGACACAAATGGAGGTCTCAGACATCATTTGTCTCCATCTATAACTCTATCCTCAAACCTAAATCAAAACAAAGAAAACAATAGAGCAGCAGGTCAGGTCCAGAGGTGTGAAAACACCATTATGGTCCTGAATGGTTCTGCTAACAAGACCCACACTCCACTCCCACTGCAGATCTAACAGGCCCACCTAACTAACACAAACTGTAAACAAGTAGGTGTGGTAGTCTCACAGTCATTTCATTGTAGTGAGCGCCCCCTTCAGGCAGATATAGGCAGTGTCCACCAGCGTCTGACCAGAACTGAAGAAGCAGAAGAAACGGATTCCACCAAATAAACTTCTGTCCAGTCGACAAACTGAAGTTTTCCTTTTGCCTTTGGTTCTACCTGGACAATGGATTGAGGGATTCTACCCAATCAGGCGCCTTCTTTCCCCGAGGCCCCTCCCACAACAGGTTTGATTGACAGCATACAATCATGTGACAGGTGAACCTTGGAGCATGTGATCATGTTTAGTCCTGGTTTAGCCCTGGTTTAGCCCTGGTTTAGCCCTGGTTTAGGTTAGTGTTTCTATACCAGGGCTGAACTTGTGAACAATGAAGGTGTGAGGCCTAAGAGCACAAGAACACAGTGTGAACTTTAGCCCATAAGAACCCAGAGCCATTTGTCCTTAAAGGAAAACGATGTGTGACATACCTCAGACCGTTATTGTCCATGACCGTGACCATGTTATTGATCACATCAGGGTTTTCATTCTTATTTTAACGCTAAAAGCCCAATGTGACATAATGTTCTAGAGATAAGACAAAAAAAATGTACTAATAGTGAAGGGGGGAGGGGAGGGGGGGGGCACGACACGGCTCCGGGAGTCCTGCTGGATGTGCGAGGGGCGGAGACTAGAGCTGGGCGATATGGCCTAAAAATCTCAGATTTAAAAAAAAAAAAAAATTAAATAAATATATATATACATATATAAAAATATTCAGAAACAATAGTACACGTGTCATATTAAAAATGTACCGTGCGAGCCCATGTGAGCCGCGGGCGGACACCGCACGTATATCAACGTGTATAATAGAGTTGGGCGGTATCCAAATTTTGATACCGTTAAACCGTCTCCACATTTTCCCGGGGTATACGGTATTACCGTTGCTAAGGCTAAAAAAAAAAAACACTTCGTAGCACTACAGTGGAGCGGCCTCGCCAAATGGCAGCTTGCACCTATACCGTTCAGAAACAGAATAGCAAGCATTACATAGGCCTAATGATACTGAAAACATAACAAAACATGTACACAATTAGTAACTTTTATTAACAAATGTTTAAAGTGCAAATACAGCAGCCAACCGATGGAACGAAATAACAAATTGTCTGTGGGCTAAAGCTAACAAACCAACAGGAATCAAATAAATAAAATACTTGATCTTATCAAATAAGAAAATCTGAACAATAAATAACAAGACATAACCGAAAATGTGCATATATAACCCTGTCCCGAGAACGTAGTGGAAAATACTGCTCGTTTGTATATTTTTAAAATCTATTAACATGAATCAAATAAATTAAACGTACAACTATACAACATCCCGAACCGTTTTCGTCCGTCAGAAAAAGATACTCCTTATTGAAAATAAAAATATTAAGCTATTGAATGCAAAACCAGCATGTTCACTTTTTCCGGCTTGAGTAGGGCACGTTGTGGATTGACAACTTTGCCCGCGGTGCTGAAGACCCGTTCTGATGGAGAGCACAGAGCAACCCTCTTTCCACCAAAGAAGGGGGTCTTCATCTCCCAGAATAACAGCCTCGTGTGGAAGTTGCGTTTGTAATAAGAAACCCGAAAACTTCTCACATTTCAGACTCAAAAACGGTGAGTTGTTTTTATTAACACGCGAGAATATCAGAAAGGCGCTGCGCTAGAACACAAAAACAGCGTGTCAAACGCTAACTAACGCCTTTTTTAAAGGGACCGCAACTATTATCAGAAGCAGTGACTTTATAACCAAGTGCTTAACCAAGAACTGAGCAAAACCCGCATGGCAAAGCTGTAACAACACAGTTAAGAAGGTGAATTATGCATACATTCACGAGTGCGCTACACTCGCAACAATATGCAGTTGCCTCTGCTCCTCCACAGTGCCGCTGTTATCTCTCGACGGGTAGGATGTTTCACGCACATTTTACACACAGCCTCGTTGACATTTCCCGGCTCTCCCTTGTCATTTGGCCGAAATCCGAAATGCTGCCAAATTGCAGACATTGTGTTTTACTTTGGGACCAACTCAGCGCGGTCTGTCATGTTGTCTTGTTTTTCTCCTTCTGAGCGGTAATGTCACGTGACGACGCAACACCCAGGAACTTCATCGAACGTCATCTCTCCGATAGTAATATTAGTTTTAAACTGTAATAGTATTAAATTAACAAACACAACCACACATACATAAGTGCTGGACAAACACTCTTTATTTAGGCATTAAATTAATTATAGTTAATATTATATTAGGGCAAGATTTTTTTTTTTTAATGACGGTAATGAATCTGATACCGTTGCTATTTTTTTTAGTTTTAGATACCGTATTACCGCCCAACCCTAGCGTATATCATACACCCCCCCCCCCCCGCGGTCGTAATTGGTTAAGCTTTTTATGACGGTACACTTTCATCCCTGTATAAAAGAACGTTGCATTGTTTTGAGACATTTGTCTGTCATCTGTTATTTGTTTTTGAGTAGGGCAGAGAAAAATCGATTAAAATCGGAAATCAGATTTTTTTTATTTTTTTTTAAATCGGAGATTTTATTTTTAGGCCATATCGCCCAGCTCTAGTCTCCGCCCCTCGCACATCCAGCAGGACTCCCGGAGCCATGCCCCCCCCCCCCCCCCCCCCTCTGATTTTAATCTAACACAAGAAAGATATTTGGGTCTTGGTAGCACATACTTCGGGTCCAAAACTTTCACCATGTTAATGAACAGTAAATATGGGCACCGTGTCTTTTACGATATGTGCTCGCGCTGTGGGGACCTGCACTTCTCCCACTCCGCTGCCTCTGCTTTAGGCGCTAGGATACATTTGTCGTGCTGCAGCTTTTGAACAGACCTTACAGCGAGCACTCGTTTGTTCTAAGTCCGACGCAAGAAAACCGAACCAGTTCCATATAACAGATGTAAACACCTTTGTTTGGTACAAGCTCCGGCTTTAGCTCACTCGCTGCAGCGTTAGCTCGTACAATGTTTGCGTCCTGAACTGTAAATTCAAATTAATCGATTAATCGCGCAGGTCTAGCGGAGACATGAGTCACTGGATCTGCAGGAAGCACCGCGCTCATCCAACGGCACCGCCACGTCCGGGACACGATGCACATTAACTTCCCGGAGAAGTGTGCGCGCGGACACGTGCACCCGCTCATCGTGGTCAAATCCGTGATAGAGCAACATGACCGACGTGAGGCCGCACGTCCCACCCGGGGCTGCGAGCACGAGACCGCCGGCAGTGTCCGGACCGTGCCTCCCCCACGGGACCGCGTCCACGGCCAACGACGCAGCCTGAGCCACGAAGCGAACACGCACGAACCTCGACATGAACGCAAGAGCCGCACGAAACCAGGCAAAGAGCCGCATGCTGTGGTTTAATCCTGGTTTAGTCCAAGTTTAGACCTGGTCTAGTCCTGGTTTAGTCCAGGTTTAATCCTGGTCTAGTCCAGGTTTAGACCTGGTTCAGTCCACGTTTAGTCTTGGTCTAGTCCCAGTCTGGTTCCAGTCTGGTCCTCATGTCTTAGTCCCGGTCTGGTCCTCATGTCTTAGGGTGTTTTCACACTTGGTCCCTTTCAGCGTTTAAAGCGAACTCAGATCGCTAACTGAGCATTATAGGTTTATATGTGAACACTCTAAGCGCACTCAGACCCCTTTAAACGAACCAAACTGAGACCATCTCGGGAGGTGGTCTCAGTACGGTTCGCTAAAAGGTCCGCGGTACGGTTCGCCTACCCTGCGCAGAGTGTACACATAACGCTCCGGGTTCACTTCGCCTTTTGTGCAGTGCACCACCACGAGCCGGTGAGCCAAGAGCCGGTGAGCCAAGAGCCGGTGAGCCAAGAGCCGGCAAGAGCCAATCATAGGCCGAACTGCGCTCCAGCTTCCAATCATGTTGCAGCATAATTACGCACCGATCGCGCTCCCGCCAATCATGACGATTACCGCTGTTGTGTTTGCGCCTGTTCGCCCATCAGCTGTGAGCGAGCCGCCTGATATTTACGCGGCATTTCCAACAGAAGAAGAATCCTTAACTTGCTACGTTAATGCTACGTAAGAAGGAACTCTCGCCTCGGGACACGGGATAAGTTCGAGATATGTCCTTTTCTCCGGAACTCCGGATTATTAAAGACCGTGACACGTGCATACATGGATACTGTTCTTATGGGTGAGTCATATTATCAGATTATTTCTGCATCTATTTCGGCACTAAACCAGGACTAAACCAGGACTAAACCAGGTCTAAACCAGGACTAAACCAGGTCTAAACCAGGTCTAAACCAGGTCTAAACCAGGTCTCAGAGCTCTAGAGAAGCTACAGTGTGAACAGAAAGAGGACTGAGGCTCCATCAGAGCTTAAGTGGACCAGAAAGAGAACTCGGTCCTCTTTCACAATGTGAACACAAACACTCTGGACATCTGTCACCACGTCTGCTCCAAAACTAAAGAAAACACATTTTGAAAATAAAACAAACTTCAACATAAAAAACACAAAATGCAGGAATTATTTCCTGATTGAAACCTCAGGTCTGGTTCTGGTTCTGGACCTCAGGCTGTGTTGGTGTGAGGTTTGGTTCTGGTTCTGGACCTCAGGCTGTGTTGGTGTGAGGTCTGGTTCTGGTTCTGGACCTCAGGCTGTGTTGGTGTGAGGTTTGGTTCTGGTTCTGGACCTCAGGCTGTGTTGGTGTGAGGTCTGGTTCTGGTTCTGGACCTCAGGCTGTGTTGGTGTGAGGTTTGGTTCTGATTCTGGACCTCAGGCTGTGTTGGTGTGAGGTCTGGTTCTGGTTCTGGACCTCAGGCTGTGTTGGTGTGAGGTTTGGTTCTGGTTCTGGACCTCAGGCTGTGTTGGTGTGAGGTCTGGTTCTGGTTCTGGACCTCAGGCTGTGTTGGTGTGAGGTTTGGTTCTGGTTGAACCGGTCTGAGGGAAGTCCCTGAGAAACGGCTCTGAGCCAATCAGAAAAGAGAACAGGCTGAGTCAGCTGTTACCGGGCAGAGCGGAGCAAGAACCTGAGGCTCTGGGTTTTTTACTTTCACTTTTGCCCCAAACGATGGGCTCAGGTCACCTCAATATAAACCCCAGGGTCATGTAGAGCGGGTCAAAGGTCAAAGGTCAAAGGTCAGAGCAGAGATGTACGGACTGTTTAAAAGCACTGTTCACCAGATCTGGAGCTTTTACTGCTAAGTGTCATATAAATAATAATAATAAATGTCATACAAATGCATTTGTTTGCTTAACTCCTCTCTGCACCGGCACACTGTCATCTCGTATTCATCCTCTCCTACCGACTCGCATCTGACCATTCTAACGTATGCAACTCATGCTAGCTCACGCTATTCCATCACATGCTAGCTAAGTACTCTCCACACCGACTCTCTGCTATTCCGATATTCAGCATCCATTGACTCACATCGCTCACTCTATTCCAGCTCGTGCTGCTCATGCAATTTCAACGTACGTTAGCATCTTTACACCTGCTCGCCATCAACTCATATTCCGCCCTCGCTGTCTCATGGCATTATAGCTCGGGCGCTCACGTCATCCATTACAAGCTAGCTTAAGCCTATACAGCTATACAGCCCCTCCCAGCGCCGCCCTCACCCTGGGCTACACCATCTCAGCTCACCACCTCTTACCCGATCGAGAATCCTGCCATCGGCGTCTCCACCGTTCTATCCTTTACGCGTCCTCAGCGATGCTCTCGCCATCTCGTCCTCACCTCCCCCTGCTCATGCTACATCATCACAATCCTTCATCAGTCTCTGCTCTCATGTCATGACGACTAATACCGTCTCCAAACCCCCCCGACCCACTCCTGCTCTTCCAGCTCTCACAACGGCTCTCGCGACGGCTCTCACGACGGCTCTCGCGACGGCTCTCGCGACGGCTCTCGCAACGGCTCTCACGACAGATCTCACGACAGATCTCACGACGGCTCTCGCGACGGCTCTCGCGACGGGTCTCGTGACGGCTCTCGCAACGGGTCTCGCGACGGGTCTCGCGACGGCTCTCGCGACGGCTCTTGCAACAGGTCTCCTGTCCCATGACAGGTCTCCCTCCCTCTCTTCCCCCCCCTCATCCCTCTGACCCTCATCCCTCATCCATCCGACCCTTGTGTCATAATTTAACATTTGAGCTGTGCTTCCTTCACCTGCAGGTTCCCATGCTTGCCTTCTGCACCCATGCTGAAGCACACTCATCAGCGTTATCATGGTCACCTCCATCAACTATCCGTGCCAGCGCATGCAACCCCACTCATGCAACCAGACCCTCCATGCCATGGTTTCTCTACATCACTCCTGACTCATTGTTCCCCATCGCACCTTCACAAAGCAGCTCCAGTTCTCCAGCATTTAATCTCTGTAGTAGTTGGCTTCTCCATAGCTCCAGAGCCTTCAAGTTGCACAATTAGTCTTCAGCTTCATCGGAACTCTGCCCTACCAGTCCACCATTCTTTGGGGGTCTGACTAATCCAGGCTCCCATTCATTCTAACAATAATAGATTAGTCAACACCATCTTCAATGTAAAACCTTTCCTCCAGCTATTGCAATCCTGCAACCCACTTTAATCTCCTCAAACATTTCCCCAAACTCCTGAAATCCCTTTGCCTTCTACCACCCACACTTACGAAATTAAGATTCTTGAAATTGAACTCTAATTTCCATCTCATTCTGCCCCCGCAGTTTCCTTCAACTACGTGTTCATCTTAACGTGTATCTGCCTAGCAGAAAGCCTTACTCACCATCTCGTGTCACACACTATCTTCTCGCAGTTCTTCACAAACATCAGCTCCTAATCCGTTCATTTAGCATCAATTCGACCCAATTTTACACTCCCTCAGTCCGTGTCGTGAACCTTGTCCTCACGCATGTTCTTCCAACTTAGTTTCATCTGTTCTCAATTCCCCATGAGTTCTAGTCATTTCAACTCATCATTCTGAGGTTGTCCTTTCTCTCCTTAGTGAATCCACCTTCCAAGGACTGTTCTTCAGGCAACATAATTCCTTCTGCCACTCCAACCAGTCCATGCAACCTTGCACTCCTCCTGTTAGTGACAGTTAGTTAGTCACAGGAATTCACATGTGTGTTTCTGGCCGCTGTTTACATCCACCCATGTACCGTATACACAGCTGCTCTCAGTAAGCTCTATGACGTCATCAGTGATTTGGAGACGGCTCATCCTGACGCTGTTTTTATTGTCGCTGGTGATTTCAATCAGTGCAATTTATGGACTGTACTCACTAAATACCAACAACATGTTAACATCCCCACCCATGGCAAGAACACTCTGGACCATGTTTACAGTAATGTAAGGGGTGCACTTAGGGCAGCACCCCGCCCCCCCTTTGGAGACTCAGACCACATCTCTCTGTTCATGTACCCGGCCTATGGACAAAGACTCAAACAGTCAAGCCCTGTCACCAGACAGGTTCAACTCTGGACACCAGAGGTTGAGAGCTCTCTGCAGGACTGTTTCGCCACCACAGACTGGAATGTGTTTAGTGCTGCAGCTACTAGGGAGGACTCTTCTGTCAGTATAGATGACTATCCTGACTATGTGAGTGGGTATATTAGCACTTGTGTTGAGAACATCATACCCACTATACAAGTCAGGAAGTTCCCCAACCAGAAGCCCTGGGTGAACAGTGAGGTACTGCACCTGCTGCACGCTCGCTCTGCTGCATTTAGATCTGGCGATGAGGGTGAGTACAAAGCTGCGCAATACCGACTGCAGAAGGCCATAAGAGCGGCCAAGAGGCAACACAGAGGGAAGACGGAGGGTTTCTACTCTTCTGCCGACCCCAGGAGGATGAGGCAATGTCTGGACCACATCACAGACTTCAGGACCAGCTCCAGCTCCACCACCATCAGAGCCTCAGACAGCCTTCCAAACAACCTCAACGCTTTCTACACCCACTTTGAGGCCATCACCACCACCACCCCCACAGAGCACAGACACACCTCAACCAATCAACCCCCCTTCTTTCCGCCTATAATATAAGTAGTAAATAAAAAGGATACTCTTTATTGACTACAGCTCCGCCTTCAACACAGTCATCCCCCACAGACTCACCCACAAACTGTCTGGACTACACCCTGCCCTCTGTGACTGGCTCCTGGACTTCCTGACTGGCAGGCCCCAGTCTGTCAGGATTGGAAACAGAACTTCAGCCAGCATCACCACTAACATCGGAATCCCGCAGGGCTGCATCCTCAGCCCCATCCTCTACACCCTGTTCACCTACGACTGCGTCGCATCCCACCCCGAGAACATCATCCTGAAGGTTGCTGATGACACCGCTGTGATAGGTCGTATCACAGGCGGAGACGAGGCGGACTACAGGAGGGAGGTGGACAGTCTGGTGACATGGTGTGGGGACAACAACCTCACGCTCAACACAAACAAGACCAAGGAGATGATAGTGGACATGAGGAAGGAGAGGAGACCTCATCAGCCACTGTTTATCCGGGACCTTGAGGTGGAGAGGATGAGCACCTTTAAATACCTGGGGGTCCACATCAGTGATGACCTCACCTGGACACTCAACACTACACAGATGGTGAAGAAGGCTCAATAGAGGCTGTACTTCTTGAGGAGGTTGAGGAAATTTGGCATGTCACCCAAAATCCTCAGCAACTTCTACAGCTGCATCACTGAGTCCATCCTGACCAGCTGCATCACTGTGTGGTACGGCAGCACTACTGTGAAGGTATCAACCATGTTTACACTTCCTGTTTACACTATATCAACCATGTTTACACTTCCTGTTTACACTATATCAACCATGTTTACACTTCCTGTTTACACTATATCAACCATGTTTACACACCGTTTTTACTACCGACAGTTGCACATAAAACTAATGTTACACATTATCTGTAAATATGTACATAGCACCAGCCTATATTTTTCAGTGTATGTTCTGTAAAGATTGTTTCTATTTGATTATATATATTTTTTTACATGCTTCTCTTTATCTTATTTATCTATTACATTTTTTTTTGCTCTTGGCATCCAGAGTGGGCAGCAAAGAAAGAATTTCATTGTACAGTGAAACGTGTTTCTTTACTGTGCATATGACAATAAAAAGCTTTGAATCTTGAATCTTGAATCTTGAGGATCCTGACAGCAGCAGAGGGGTCATGCTTTTACACACAAACTGAACTGGAGCCAGAGTCCATGGAGCCCAGTCACGCTCATGAACACTTCCTGTTTGTAATGCGACGTTAGCGGGTCAGACATGTCCACAGGTAGGTCCAGTCTGTGGGTCTGAGGAGCTCAGAGGTCAGAGGTCAACTGGAGCAGGTTTATGTCGAGATTTGAGATTTTTAAAGAGGAAAACTATGGAGCGGGCATGAGCGGGTACAGGGTGGGTGGTATGCGAGAGAAATATGTCAAATCTTTCAGTTTTGGGTGCATAGTGCGGCAGGCATCCACAACAATCTGACGCTCAGCTTCTCAGAGCACTGGAACTTAGTGACTGATCTTTAGATCCACTGATGCCTGTTCTGTCCAGTGTTCCCAAACTGCATCACCACCTACGACCAGGGACAAAATGGGACGAAACCTGCTGTTTTTGTGCGTTTATCAGCACAGGGTTCAGCGGAGGTTCAGTGTTCCTGAGGAGGTTCAGTGTTCCTGTGGAAGTTCTGTGTTCCTGTGGAGGTTCTGTGTTCCTGTGGAGGTTCTGTGTTCCTGTGGTGGTTCAGTGTTCCTGTGGAGGTTCAGTGTTCCTGTGGTGGTTCAGTGTTCCTGTGGAGGTTCTGTGTTCCTGTGGAGGTTCAGTGTTCCTGTGGTGGTTCAGTGTTCCTGTGGTGGTTCAGTGTTCCTGTGGAGGTTCTGTGTTCCTGTGGAGGTTCAGTGTTCCTGTGGTGGTTCAGTGTTCCTGTGGAGGTTCAGTGTTCCTGTGGAGGTTCTGTGTTCCTGTGGTGGTTCAGTGTTCCTGTGGAGGTTCTGTGTTCCTGAGGTGGTTCAGTGTTCCTGTGGAGGTTCTGAGTCGTTGGAAGGAGCCCAGGTTCACTCTGCTCATTTGAGTTTTTAAATTGTCACGTTTGCCGTGATCAGCGAGACACGAGACAGAGAACTTCACCTCAGGACAAACAGACGTCATTATTTTATTAAAGCAGAAGTAGAAAGACCCTCAAACGGAGAGGTTCACAGACCAATAATCATCACATTTACATTTCATTATTCTCACTGGTGTGTTTACAGCATTAAAGGAGACAGGACTTTACTCCTGCTCCTCTCCACACTCAGGTTTAGTTCAGGCTTTATTTGAAGGACAATGGAGAGACATGAAGCTCCTCACAAACGCAGATGTTCCACACCAGATCACAGCTAAAGCGTTTCCATCTCCATCTGTTTCAAATCACTTTATGTTTTATTATTATTACTTTTATTCAAATACTTTTTATTGTGATTTCAGCAAAAGCAGCAGATTTAGTCCCGAGACAAACAACAGGACACGAGAGGAGCCTTCAGGAGCCTCCAGGAACCTTCAGGAGCCTTCAGGAGCCTCCAGGAACCTTCAGGAACCTTCAGGAGCCTTCAGGAACCTTCAGGAACCTTCAGGAGCCCCGTGGGACCAGGAACCAGCCTGAAACACAAGAGGAGCAGTCATGAGGTGTGTGATGTTTGTGTTTTTGTGGATTTGTTGAATAAATAAAAAAGTCTGACCTTTGGACTTGTGTTTGTAGAAGAGGAACCCGGCCAAAGACAGAACCAGACCCAGGACCAGACCAGAAGCTCCGATGGCGATTTTATTCCTGTCCCCGTCTGAGAGAGCGCCCTCTGTGGGAGAGAACAGCTTACTACAGCTACACCCAGGGAGGGCATCTGACACACGGGAGGGCATCTGACACACGGGAGGGCATCTGACACACGGGAGGGCATCTGACACAAGGGGAGGGCATCTGACACACGGGAGGGCATCTGACACACGGGAGGGCATCTGACACTCGGGTCTTACCCCAGTCCAGGATCAGAGGTTCTTTGAGGCTGATGTGTTCAATCACACAGGAAATCTGGTCTCCAGACCTGCCACAGGAAGAACTTTAGAAACTCCTCATATAGTCCTGGTCCTGGTCCTGGTCCTGGTCCAGTCCTGGTCCTGGTCCTGGTCCAGTCCTGGTCCTGGTCCTGGTCCTGGTCCTGGTCCAGTCCTGGTCCTGGTCCTGTCCTGGTCCTGGTCCAGTCCTGGTCCTGGTCCTGGTCTCTGGTCCTGGTCCTGGTCCAGTCCTGGTCCAGTCCTGGTCCAGTCCTGGTCCTGGTCCAGTCCTGGTCCTGGTCCAGTACCTGGGCGAGTACTCGAGCTGGGAGTGCAGTTGGTAGTACCAGTCTGCGTCTGGCAGAAGGTCAGTGGTGGTCACTCCGGTGGTCAGGATCTGCTGGTGGTTGGTCCAGGACACATTGACGTCTTTGGGGTAAAACCCGTAGACACTGCAGACCAGTACCCTGTCAGTGCCAGCAGAGGGCGCCGAGTTCAGCACCGCGTACGGCTCCACTGGAACACACCGGGTCAAATACACCGGGTCACACACACCGGGTCAAATACACCGGGTCAAACACACCGGGTCAAACACACCGGGTCAAATACACCGGGTCAAACACACCAGGTCACACACACCGGGTCACATACACCGGGTCAAATACACCGCGTCAAACACACTGGGTCAAACACACCAGGTCACACACACCGGGTCAAATACACCGCGTCAAACACACCGGGTCACACACACCGGGTCAAACACACCGGGTCAAATACACCGGGTCAAACACACCGGGTCAAACACACCGGGTCACACACCGGGCCACACACACCGGGTCAAATACACCGGATCAAACACACCGGGTCAAACACACCGGGTCAAATACACCGGGTCAAACACACCAGGTCACACACACCGGGTCACATACACCGGGTCAAATACACCGCGTCAAACACACTGGGTCACACACACCAGGTCACACACACCGGGTCAAATACACCGCGTCAAACACACCGGGTCACACACACCGGGTCAAACACACCGGGTCAAATACACTGGGTCAAATACACCGGGTCAAACACACCGGGTCAAATACACCGGGTCAAATACACCGGGTCAAATACACCGGGTCACACACACCGGGTCAAATACACCGGGTCAAACACACCGGGTCAAACACACCGGGTCAAACACACCGGGTCAAACACACCAGGTCAAACACACCGGGTCAAACACACCAGGTCAAATACACCGGGTCAAATACACCGGGTCACACACCGGGTCAAACACACCAGGTCAAACACACCAGGTCACACACACCAGGTCACACACACCAGGTCAAATACACCGGGTCAAATACACCGGGTCACACACACCAGGTCACACACACCAGGTCAAATACACCGGGTCAAACACACCGGGTCAAACACACCGGGTCACACACACCGGGTCACACACACATCAGTCAGATCAATTATATCTATCTATAAATCATGTTTTATCGTGTTTTATTTTGTTTGAAAATCATTTTTTAAATCAGATCAGGAAACATCCAAACAAATGTTACTAATTTCCACATTGTGAGAAAAATGAAGGTTTATCTTATTTTAACATCTAAAAAAACACTCAGGGTCATGTGACCTGGACTCACCTGATTTGGAGAGGATGTCTTTAACATCAGCATTGACACTGGGAACACAGTATCTGTACTTCTCATGTCTCTCTTTCTCGAGTTTTGCAGGATCATTGTTCCAGTCCTCTGCGTTGTACACCCCAAACTCTGTGTACCCCACAAACCTCCCCACTTGACTGTCAAACCTGATGAACTCCAGTTTGTTGTAGAAATAAGAGCGAATGTACCGTACATCCTCAGGGTCAGTGGAGTTGAACTCACAGAAGGATGACACATAATATAGATATCCATCTGAAACAGAAACACGACTGAGTCAGCCAATAAAATATAAATATAAAATACAAATATGAAATACAAATATGAAATACAAATATACAAATATAAAATACAAATATAAAATACAAATATGAAATACAAATATGAAATAGAAATACATGACCAGTGTGTCTGAGAGCATCAAACAGAGTACGTGATGTAGTGTTAAACTCAGAGTACCTGACGGAGCATTTCACAGATTCTCTTCATTATTTTGGCTCAGATGATATAGGTGATTATATTTTCTTTAATGATAAATATCCTTTACTTTATTCTCAACATAATTAAATACAAATATAATAAAATACATGTACATTATATATAATTATATTATAATTACATTATATATAAAATATAATTAAATATGTGTACATTATGTGTCAGATTGTGTAGTTTGTGTCTCTGTACAGAACCAACCCGAGATCAGGACTCCATATACTGAATATAAACACATATTTACAATATCGATATTCAGATATTCAGATATTCAGATATTCAGATATTCAGATATGTAGAATATTTGTCACACATTTGGTCCATAAACATTTAATCCTTTAGTGAATTTGAGCTTTAATATTTGAATAAAATAACAGAACGTCTCACCTGCTGTTTGAAGAAGAAGAAGAAGAGGAGCACACACAGACACACTGCCCCTCCTCATGTCTGACCCCTGACCCCTCTGACCTCTGACCTCACACACAGGCTCTGACCTCTGGACCTCACACACGGGGAGCGTTGGACTGACTCGTTCTCTCTCAGCCGCTGTATTAAACACTCAGGTCATGTGACTCAGTATTAAACTCAGGTCATGTGACTCAGTGTCACCTGTTGCCGGGCAGACTGCTGTCAGAAACATCAGATCAACATTTATCTTTATGTAGATTTATAATAAAAACCTCTTCAGTCACTCACATCAGACTCAGACACAGGTTTGTTGAGGGTCGGTGCAGATTTCACAAACACAAATTCTTCTGAGTTCCAGGACCAAACCAAACTCAGAGGAGGACTCACTGGACTTTACTGGACTCTGACTCAGACTAAATGTGATATTCTCTCTCCTCTGCAGCTCTCACTGTGACACCCTGTCACCAAAAGGTTTGTGGTCTGAACCTGCCTCCAGAGTCCCAAACTGTGGACCAGAGTGAGAGAAGATAAAGAAGGTTCCTCCAGGCAAAGCTCTGCTCTGGGTTCTGTCTGCCCTGAAGTCTTTTTCAGAACATTTTTACTCCCGTCAGTCCAGGCTAGGCTTTCATTAAAGATGCATTTTCTGGACTGAGATGTCTGATGTTTCTCCTGGATCTGCTGTAACCTCCTCCAGTTTGGGGGTTACAGCCCTGAGTGCTCCGATCACCACGGACACCACTGATGCCTTCACCTTCCAGGCCTTCTCCAGCTCTTCCTTGAGCCCCTGGTATTTCTCTAGTTTCTCGTGTTCCTTTTTCCTGATGTTACCATCACTTGGTATTACAATGTCCACCACCACGGCTCTGTTCTGTTGCTTATCCACCACCACTATGTCTGGTTGGTTCACCATCACCATTCTGTCAGTCTGTGTCTGGAAGTCCCACAGGATCTTGGCTCGGTCATTCTCCGCAACCTTCGGAGGTGTTTCCCACCTTGACCTTGGGGTCTCCAGCCCGTACTCTGCACAGATGTTTCTGTACACTATGCCCACCACTTGGTTGTGTCGCTCCATGTATGCTTTCCCTGCAGCATCTTACACCCTGCACTTATGTGCTGGAATGTCTCAGGAGCCTCTTTGCACAGCCTACACCTTGGGTCTTGTCTGGTGTGGTAGATCTGGGCCTCTATTGCTCAGGTGCTCAAGGCTCCTGTGCTCCAGGATGAGGGCCTCTGTGCTGTCCTTCAGACCAGCCCTCTCCAGCCATTGGTAGGATTTCTTGATATCAGCCACTTCAGTTATGTTTCGGTGGTACGCCCCATGTAGGGGTTTGTCCTGCCATGATGGTCCCTCCAGCACCTCTTCCTCTGCACTCCACTGTCTGAGGCATTCCTTGAGCACATCATCTGTCAGGGCCTTGTCCTTGATGTACTTATGGATTTTGGATGTTTCATCCTGAACAGTGGTTCCCACACTCACTAGTCCTCGGCCTCCTGATGCCAGGTCAGAGGGGAGTTAACACCAACTCCCCAACCAGAGATTGGGTACGAAGCCTCAATAAGCATATTTTCCACTCTTGTATTTGCCCTCTGCCCACCCTACTTAGGGGGTGAGAGGTGTTGTCCATGATGGGCATAAGTTTGGCTAAATGTGTGTGTTCATTCATCCAAGTTTCACTACAGCCTATAGAAGCCAGAAGTTAAACCAGGTCATTGTAATGCTTTTTAATATTTCCAATGTTTAGGTGTATCAATGAGAAAGTAAAGTCACTCTTAATATTTATTAGATATTCGGGGTTATAATATTCACAATTTATGTTCCCTAAAGTACTGAAGCAGTGCTGGTACAATTTACATCTATCGAACCCATATGTTAACACTAATTTAAGGTCTGATCTGAAGTTTTGGATGTAACCAGCAGATGCATGTAAGACCATTCTCTGAACCTTATGAAAAGAAGAAAGGAAAAGAAAGCATAAAATAAAAAAAACAAAAAAAAACATTTCAGCTATGACTCTAAACAAACTTTGTGAATTTTAACAAGAGCTGTCACAAGCTGTCACTCCATTATTGTCCCAGTGCATTAACATCCCACACCCATAAGTCATGTAGTCTCTCCGCTTACATAGGCCGGTTTATGGTGATAATCAGTCTGAGTTCATTTGAGAGAAGGAATGAGAGACACACATACATATCAGGAGGTCATTCTTAAGGCTGCTTCAGCTTCTTTAGGGTCTCTGAATGTTTTCTTCATGCCATTGCTGGTGAAGGACAGAACTGCAGGATATCCCATCTGGAAGTGTATGTTTCTATTGATAAGGTCCACACATACATTATTGAACGCTCCTAACCATCCGGACGCTTGGTGGGAGGTTGGGAATAACCCATAAGTTATAACCCTCATGTTGTATATTCCCGTGTTGTTTGGCCGCTGTCAGTATCATCGTATCATCTCTGGAGCGTTGGAGTTTGATGATAACTGGGCCTCCGGTGGGTGTGATCAATTGTTACTGCGGTGAGCGGCAGTGTTGGGAGTAACTCGTTACAAAAGTAATTCATTACTGTAATGCATTACTTTTTGGTGTAATGCAGTAATGTAACGCATTACAGGGAAGAAAATTGGTAATATATTACTCGTTACAATGCCAGTAACGCACATTACAATGCATTTTTAACCTGCTTTGTTTTTGTGGGTTTTGCGTTTTCGTCATACAAAGTTCGCGGATCACCGCGAGATCAGCTACTGAATCTGATAAGTCCGCGCAGAACATTACATTTCATACAAAGTTCTGCGAGATCAGCTAGTGATATAAAAGTCTGCGCAGACCATTCCATTTCCTTTTACTTCATCTCGAACTGGCAGACTGACAAAGGATGACAGAACCAGAAGAATCGGATAGTGCTAGCTCCTTTTCAAGATGGGCATACGCCCACTACTTTCACTTCGTTCAATATAAGGACTCCAAGAACATTTTAGTTAAATGCACACTGTGTGTGAATCCTAAACCTCTTTCCACGTCGAAATGCAGTACAAGCAATTTGACGAAGCACTTGCAGAGGTGCCATAGCACCACCAAATTATGGATGGCAGGTGAAAGTCATGACACATGAGAGATTTGCACTGTAGATGCCAAATCCTTATTTCCAGAGTAACTAAAGTAATGCAAAAATAGTGTAATGCCTTACTTTTTATTTAGAGTAATATTGTAATGTAAGGCATTACTTTAAAATGACACTAACAAGTAATAAGTAGTGCATTACAGTTTTTCAGTAACTTGCCCAACACTGGTGAGCGGTAGCTTTAGCAGTTTGGGTATAACATTAGGAAGCAATTTCCTAATGTTGTGAATATGTTCACTCATATGGCAATAAAACCTTTCTGATTCTGATAAATCCTTCAAAAAACACGATCGGATCATTTCCTTCTGTACCCTCTTTTAGTGTGAGTAGTCTGACATTTGCCCCTCCAAGTCCAGTACCTTGTCCATTAGCTCCTTGTTCATTTCTCAAGCTCATTCTGCTGTCATGGAAGTTCAGTGCGATCTTCCTAAAGTATTGTCTCTTAGCCTCTCTGATGCCATGACAGGTTTGCCCTCGCTGTCCTTAGGCCCCTTAGGTGTGTGTGTGTGTTTGTGTGTGTTTATGTATTTGATCTAGACTCTCTTGCCAAACAGATTCTTTTGTTGAGTTTTTGACCAGGTTAAATTAATGATAAAAGGAGAAGTTCAATTTGTCAACTGGACAAAGTTTGTTTGGTTGAAAACGTTTCGCCGCTCATCCGAGAGGCTTCGTCAGTTCTGGTTCTGATGCTGGTTAGACCCTGTTTATATCTAGCTGCAGGGAGGAGCTCACTACACCGGAAAAGTTCTGGCAAAACGTTTTCAACCAAATAAACTTTGTCCAGTTGACAAATTGAATTTCTCCTTTTATCATGGATTCTACCTGGACGACTGAAGGACTCTTCATGCAGGTTAAATTAAAGTAACATAAAATATTAAACCAAAATAGTCAAAAGTCAAAATAACATCATCTCTATGGAGATGACAGAAAAGTGACAGAGTGCACTTTAAACGTCCTTCAGTACAGTGAGATCACAGACAGAATAAAGTGTTTATAGATTTATTTGTATGTACAGACTGTTCAGAACACAAACATCATTTATGGCCTTAAATCATTAATAAAGAAAAAGTGAAAAACATCAAAATAAGAATGATGAGATCACAGCAGCCGTCCAATCAGCAGCACTCTCTCCCTTTGACCAGGAAGAAGGTCCCACCGGCCACGCCCACCAGCCCCAGAGTCAGTCCCACAGCACAGAAGACAGAGGGCGCTAGAGAGGGCTTCTGGAACTCCACCGCTGCAACGACACACAGACAGGTGAATACAGGTGATGACAGGTGATGACAGGTGAGTGTACAGGTTATACACTTTAAAAAACACACACAGACGGCAGAGAGGGCGCTGTAGAGACCTTAGACCTTCTCTGCTGTCACCATGTTTTATTTGTGGTGAAAATCCTCATGAGACGCAGCGTTTAGAGCAGGGGTCACCAACACGTTCTACACCTTCATGAGTCGCCCACAGGCTGATTCTAAAAATAGTACAACTCACTAGTGAGGTGCATCTAAAATTTAATTTGATTCTGTTGCTCTTCTTTTTTTTAATCAGATTTAGAAATGACAATATCTTAAAACATGTTCATTGTACATAAGTTTAGATAAGTTAAGGTGAATTCTGACCTACTGTAATATTGTGCGTGTGACAAAACCAATGTTCGTGGATAATAAGCAGGCTGAAAGCAGTTTCTTACCCCAAAAACATGGCAGAAAAAAGAAAGAAAATGTATCACTTTCACAACGAATGGGAAGAGTTTCTACGACTGAGAAAGAAACCTGCATATGGGACGACTGTGGGGAAGCGGCACAATGTGGAGGGACACAAAAGCTACCACACGAACTACACAGCGTTAAGAACATTACAGGCAGAAAAAGTCTGTGAGCTAAAGGCCACTTTGGGTAAACAACAGTCTTTTTTCACAAGAACAGCAAAAAAGTCACAAAAAGCAGCCAAAGCCTCGATAACAGCTGCACATTTTCTGATCAAGAAGAAGAAGAAGGCATTTTCCAGACGGAGAAGCAATGATGATAATCGCTAACACTGTTGGCCGGTACATTCTAGGACCGGGATAACCGTGATAACGCGCACTTTCGTGGAGGAAGAATCACACACACAAACCATTGGTGATTTTGACCGGGATCAGAAAACTGACTCCGTGCCGTTTATATAGGGGAACTTCCGGTAGGCACTTTCAGTGTAAGAGCACACAAACAAAAATAATATTAATACAGCAAAATAATATGTACCAGGGTAACACCCCCACTTGCTCTTAACACTGTGCATCTTACATTTATATGAACACAACATATTACACCTTTTACATGTCAACATTTATACCCCAAAAAGAAAACTTATAAACTTTTCATTTTTAACCTTGTTGACAGATTTAGTCAGAACATCTGCAACCATATCTGATGTAGCACAATATTCAATAGAGATCTTCTTGTCATTTAGGGCTGACCTAATGAAATGGTATTTAATGTCAATATGTTTACATCTTTGGCGGTTTATTGGATTTTTGTATAATGCTATTGCACCCTGATTATCGCTATAAATGGTAACTGGTGAATATTGACCTTTACTGTCCATTCCTGAAAGTAGTTGTGTGAGATACAGACTTTCCTGAGTGGTGGCTGCCATGGCCATATACTCTGCCTCACATGTCGACAAAGCTACTGTAGCCTGCTTCCTTGTTTTCCAACATACCACAGGCCCGCTTTTAGATAGTGCAAAACAGTATCCACTAGTACTTCTCCTGTCACTTGTATCTGTAGCCCAATCTGCATCACTAAATGCTACAAGTTCAAGATTTCCTTCTGTCATTTTGTAACATAGTTCTTTGTTCAATGTACCTTTTAAATATCTTAATACGTGTTTTGCTGCTGTCCAGTGATGCTCCTTTGGCTCTGACAGATATTGAGAAAGTTTACTTACAATCCAACTTAAATCTGGTCGTGTACAAGTCATTAGATAAATCAAACTTCCCACTAACTCACGATATCTTTTTACATCAACTGGCTCACCATCAGTTTCAAAGTTGTGCTTTTGCTCACAAGGAGTAGAGCGTGGCTTACAGTCTGACATATTGAACTTTTCCAGTATTCTTGTGAGATATCTTGTCTGATTTAGTTTTATCTCTTTGCCCTGTGTACAATCGATACCAAGAAAATGTTTAAGCTCGCCAAGATCTTTCATTTTAAATCTTTCACTTAACATTTGTTTCACATTTTTGAGTGAATCTTCGCTGTTGGTAGCAATGATAACATCATAGACCCAAATGACTAGAATTACTGTCTCGTTTTCTGTCTGTTTGTTATAAACACAATGATCCACGGGATTTTGTAAGAAACCTTTTTCACATAAATGATCATGCAACATCTTATTCCAGTTTCTCCCAGATTGTTTCAAACCATACAAAGATTTGTTCAGTTTACAAACCAATTTTTCACCTGTCTCTGACTTTGCTTGAAAACCTTCCGGTTGCTCCATATACACTTCACAATCGATTGGAGCGTGAAGATAAGCTGTCTTTACATCCATTTGGTGAAGTTTAAAACCATACTGTACTGCCATTTGCATCAAACAGCATACTGATGTCATGTCTGCAGTTGGAGAAAAAGTCTCCTTGTAGTCAATTCCTTCGACCTGGCTGTAGCCTTTAGCAACATACCTGGCTTTAAAAGTCTCAGTCCGATCTGCATTCTGTTTTATCACAAACACCCAACGTCCCCCCACTGCGTTTTTACCTTCTGGCAGTGTGGTCAACGTGAACGTGTTGTTTTCTTTCAGAGATCTCATTTCATCTTCCATAGCATCAGTCCATAACTTTGACTTTGGGGAGTGCACGGCTTCTTCAAATGTCTGTGGCACATCACAAATCAGTCTGTAGCAGTAATCAACATTTGTCAAGAACTGATCATCATCTACAGTGTGAACATAGTCTTTCAGATACAGAGGAGTTTTCCTATCTCTTTTAGGATAGCGTGTCTCACTTTCACTCTGTGTTTCTACTTTTTGTTCTGCTTGTTCACTGTCACTTGTACTACTGTCATGTACTACAGTGTTAGGCCCTTGTGTCTCACTCTGACTTCCTGTGTTTCTCTCATTTTGTACTGTGGGACTCTCTATCTTTCTCGTCAGTAAGTCAATGTCATTGTCCTGAGTTGTTTGGGTCTGGCGCTCAACTACACTCTTAGTGTGGAACTTAACCAACCTGTGTTTCAAAATTCGATCAGTGTCTGGATAGTAGACTAAATATGATGGACTGTTTTTGTCGTAACCAACAAAAATTCCTTCGTCACATCGCGAGTCTAATTTCTTTTTATTTTGTCGATAACTATAGCAAACTGACCCAAAAATTTCCATCTTTGACATGTTTGGCTTTTTCCCCGTCAACATATAATAAGGGGTCTGACCTGTGCGTTTGTTATAGCACCTATTGCGAATCACTGCGGCTGTCATAACAGCATATGTCCATAGTTTCTTTGGCAGATTACTTTCCAGTAACATGCATCGTGCCATTTCAAAAAGTGTTCTCCAATTTCGCTCGGCCGTCCCATTTTGGTGGGGTGAATATGGTGCCGAGGTCTCATGCCTTATTGCATTTTTACTGAGTAAAGATTGGAACTCTCTGGAAATAAATTCTGTTCCGTTATCTGACCTAACACGTTTTACTTTTCCATAAGGGGTGACATCTGCAATGAATTTTTCTGTTGCTTTGACTGTGTCACTTTTTGCCTTAAGGAAATACACAAACGTAGTCCCTGAATAATCGTCAGTAAACGCTAATGTGTATTTGAAACCGTCTTTAGCTTCTGGCTCTATTGGTCCTGCTAAGTCAGTGTGAACTAATCCTAACGCTTTCTTTGCTCGTGCATCAGGCTCTCTATTTCGAGTCTGAATAAACTTCCCTTTTACACATACTTCACAATCTGAACTAGGTTTGTTAGCTTTACCTTTGATTTTCATGCCCTCAGTAACATTTTCTAGCTTTAACAAATCTTCATAGTTACAGTGACCAAGAATCTTGTGCCAAGTTTCTACATCATAACATTTGTGGCATTCATCAAAAAAAGTGTTATTGGTGACAGTATTCAGATAGTACAAACGTCCATATTCTTTAATGTCAAACTTTGTACCGTCTTTGTGAATTAGCTTGTTACCTCCCTTCTTGAAGGTGATTGAAGCTCCGTTGTTGGTCGCCGCCTGAACAGAAAAAATATCCTGCGGATAGGTGGGGATGTAAAGCGCTCCTTCCAGCGTTGCCTTTACTCTGCGTCCCTCGTCGTCTTGCAGGTAGACCTCTGCCACTCCTCGTTTCAGGGCGACTCCACTCATCCTCGTCCCGTCAGCCAGCTCCATAAAGTGTCGCTCCGATATGAAGGTCTCATCCAACTTTTTGAAACGTTGAAGATCTGTGACTATATGAGACGTAGCTCCTGTGTCAACCATTAAGCCCTTTTGTTTCAACCCCTCATTCCGGTCGTCCACTCTGAATGCAAAAGTGTGATTTTCGTCAGCTGCTTGCTTAACGTTTTCTTTTGCCTTCTACAGTTACTGTCTTTATGTGTGGGGCTCTTGCAGTAACTGCACCACTGCTTATCCTTTAGCTCTTTTCTTTCATTTCTGCATTCACGGGCTTTGTGTCCCTTTTGTCCACAGTTAAAACATGTAAAATCAGAACTGCTTTTTCCTTTTCTCCAGTTATTTGCTTTCATCACGTTATCGTCTGAGTTCGTGCTCTTTTCTGTGCTTTTGTAACTTCTTAGTTTCATCTTGAAGTCACTAAAAGTCATTTCCTCATCGCGCTGTGTCACTTGTATTGAAAAAGCTTTGAAAGATTCAGGTAGCCCTTTCAGAACCATTGCGATAAGCAACCCATCACTTAAAGTTTCTTTAGCATTTCTCAGTGCTGTAATTGCCGTTTCTGCCCTTATAATATAGTCCGTGATGCTTTCATTAGCTCCTTTTTGTAGCGACGTTAGCTCAGTGTAGAGGCTAATCACACGAGGCTTTCCCGTATCCGCATAATGCTGTCTTAAAATTTTTAGCGCTTTTCGCCCGTCATCTGTGGCATCTCTCATCACAAGAGAAAGGCTTCTGTCGTCTAAAAACTGTATCAGCTCTGCATAGGCTTCTTCATTTATATCAGCCTCACCTTCTTCTTCCTCTGCACCGGCACTCGGCTCGTTTAAGATAGCGTTGTTTAGCCCAAGTAGCCGCAAATGTCCAAGAAACTTTGTTTCCCATAACTCGTAATTTCTCTCGTCCCCATCGAAGCATAAGCGGTTCCACTGGTTAACTCCTTGTCCCCTGGGCCCATAACCTGTTGGCCGGTACATTCTAGGACCGGGATAACCGTGATAACGCGCACTTTCGTGGAGGAAGAATCACACACACAAACCATTGGTGATTTTGACCGGGATCAGAAAACTGACTCCGTGCCGTTTATATAGGGGAACTTCCGGTAGGCACTTTCAGTGTAAGAGCACACAAACAAAAATAATATTAATACAGCAAAATAATATGTACCAGGGTAACAAACACTGTACTTAAAGATGAGAAAAACTGAACCGATCTTATCTCCACTCTCTCTGATGTCCAACTAGGACTTATTATACTACTTACTACTACAACTTATTATAACTGGGGGCATCTGCGATGGCTGGATGAGTGTGGGTTATGTCTGGTAACTTGTCCGATCCGTTTAGCATCCAGTGCGATGAGCTCGTGGACAGCAGCAGTACAGCACAGCTTTTGTTTCTTTTCCGGATGGAGTTTTAACATTTCTCCACAAGAGAAGAACTCCACACTACTGCCCATAAGACAACCATGACATTTATAATACAGTGAAGGAGTTTTTCGTGCAGAGAAAGGTTCCATTGGACTACAGATGGGGCTCCTGATCTGATCGGCCGACATACAGGTTTAGGTAACACAGACTTCTCAAAATGTTTACAATACCTCTGCATCATTCACCAGCAGGCGTTAGGTGCCCTTTATGATGAGTAATAGACCGAGGCCAGTTACGTCGCCCGGATTGGCGTCACCGGGGCCCCGCCCTGGAGCCAGGCCTGGGGTGGGAGCTCGCCAACGAGCGCCTGGTGGCCGGGCCTTTCCCCATGGGGCCCGGCCGGGCTCAGCCCGAAGGAGCGACGTGGGGCCGTCCTCCCGTGGACCCACCACCCGCAGGAGGATCCATAAGGGGCCAGTGCAGAGAGATCTGGGCGGCAGTCAAAGGCGGGGACCTCGACGGCTGGATCTCCGGACAGGGAGACTAGCTCTGGGGACATGGAATGTCACCTCGCTGGGGGGGAAGGAGCCTGAGCTTGTGCGGGAGGTTGAGCGTTACCGACTAGATATAGTCGGCCTCACCTCCACGCACAGCTTGGGCTCTGGAACCCAACTCCTTGAAGGGGGCTGGACCCTCCATTTCTCTGGCGTTGCCCGCGGGGAACGGCGGCGGGCTGGTGTGGGCCTGCTCATTGCCCCACAGCTCAGCCGCCGAGTGTTGGAGTTCACCCTGGTGAACGAGAGAGTCCCGTCCCTGTGCCTTCGGGTCGGGGACAGGTCTCTCACTGTTGTGTCGGCCTATGGGGCGAACAGCAGTGCAGAGTACCCGGCCTTCTTGGAGTGCCTGGGAGGGGTACTGAACAGTGCACCGACCGGGGACTCCGTTGTTCTCCTGCAACATTGCGTGGCGGTCGGGGACAGTACCTCTGTTTAAGAAGGGGGACCAGAGGGTGTGTTCCAACTATCGGGGAATCACACTCCTCAGCCTTCCCGGTAAGGTCTATTCCAGGGTGCTGGAGAGGAGAATTCGACCGATAGTCGAACCTCAGATTCAGGAGGAGCAGTGTGGTTTTCGTCCCGGCCGGGGAACACTGGACCAGCTCTATACTCTCCATCGGGTGCTCGAGGGTGCATGGGAGTTTGCCCAACCAGTCCACATGTGCTTTGTGGATCTGGAGAAGGCATTCGACCGTGTCCCTCGTGGGGTCCTGTGGGGAGTGCTCTGGGAGTATGGGGTTCGGGGCCCTTTGCTAAGGGCTGTTCGGTCCCTGTATGACCGGAGCAGGAGCTGTGTTCGCATTGCCAGTAGTAAGTCGGACCTGTTCCCTGTGCATGTTGGACTCCGCCAGGGCTGCCTTTTGTCACCGGTTCTGTTCATTATATTTATGGACAGAATTTCTAGGCGCAGTCAGGGGCCGGAGGGGATCCGGTTTGG
>JAVJIX010000215.1:1067500-1355000 GCA_036785185.1 Paratrypauchen microcephalus | reverse complement strand
GAACAGAACCTGAACAGAACCTGAACAGAACCTGAACAGAACCAGATGAACAGAACCTGAACAGAACCTGAACAGAACCTGATGAACAGAACCTGATGAACAGAACCTCTCTTACCCTCTGTCTACAAGAAATCCACTCCTGGTTCTCCTCCAACTTTCTCAAACTTAACAGCTCTAAAACTGAAGTCCTCCTGTAGGCACCTCCACTATCTCCAAATCCAGCAGTTTCTCTATATCTATCCATGATTCCACTGTCCTTGGATGGAGACGCTGGAACACCAGGAGCCACAGGGGGGCACTAGTAGCAAAAACTGTTGTTGTGTCCTTAGGCAAGACACTTGACCCACATTGCCGAGTATGAAAGTGGAGTGTGTGAGTGTTGGTGGAGGGGCAGATGGTGCAGATTGGCAGCCTCACTTCAGTCAGTCTGCCCCAGGGCAGCTGTGGCTACAATAGTATCTTACCCCCACCAAGTGTGGAGTGAACGAACAATGAACTGTAAAGAGCTTTGGGCGTCTTGAAAGGCGATACAGTAATCCCTCGCTGTATCGCCGTATCAACATTGTGTTCTGCGTCCTGATTGGCTAAGGGACTGTAGACCTCCGGCTGGATGTGTGAGGGGCGGAGACATGAGTCACTGGATCCGTAGGAAGCGGGACCAGTCCAGACCGGGACTAAGACATGAGGACCAGACCGGGACTAAGACATGAGGACCAGACCGGGACTAAACCAGGACCAGACCGGGACTAAACCAGGACCAGACCGGGACTAAGACATGAGGACCAGACCGGGACTAAGACTAAACCAGGACCAGACCGGGACTAATCCAGGACCAGACCGGGACTAAACCAGGACCAGACCGGGACTAAGACATGAGGACCAGACTGGAACTAGACCGGGACCAGACCAGGACTAAGACATGAGGACCAGACCGGGACTAAGACATGAGGACCAGACTGGAACTAAGACATGAGGACCAGACCGGAACTAAGACATGAGGACCAGACCGGGACTAAAGGTCCCATGGCATGAAATGTTCACTTTCTGAGGTTTTTGAACGTTAATGTGAGCTCCCCTACCCTGTTTAGCCCCCCCCCCCCATGGCTAAAAGTTGCAAAATGTCTAAACTGAGCATTTGCGGTCCTTTTCTGCGTTACACAAAACCAGTGTTGAAACGGGCGAGTTCGGACAAGGCACCTGATTGACGTCAGATCGGCAAATGCAGCTCCAGCCCCTCCCTCTGTCTCCGCTCAGCGTCCCTGTATATCCCGCCCAGAGAGTTTGGACTGTGAATGCGCTACGCAATGCGAAATGCGTTTTTTTATTTGCCTGGAGGCACGTCCGAGTGTTTCTAGGCTCGCAAGTCCCTTACCCGACCCTCTGGACCTCTGAAATACCAGTGGTTTAATTTTATTTTCTGTGTAAATATGCTTTTTTTTCATTGCAAAGTCTCTCATCTGTCTTCCTGTGTTAAACACGGAAGAGAGGAGACGAGCTGCGCCGAGCTGAGCCGAGCTGAGCCGAGCTGAGCTTCGAGCGGGGGAAAACCCCCCCCCCGCTCCTTAGCCAATCTCTCTGTCCTTCTCATTTGCACTGAAGCAGCAACACCCACAATAAAGCATTTTAGACACATACAGTATGTAGCCTCATGAAGACTGTCAGAGTCATATCTCATGCAGTGAGTGTTGATTTTGAAGAAGGATTCATTTACAGTATTAGGGAACCATTAAGGAGCCATATAAAAGCATCAAGAAGTACCATGTCATGGGACCTTAAGACATGAGGACCAGACCGGGACTAGACCGGAACTAGACCGGGACTAAGACATGAGGACCAGACCAGGACTAAGACATGAGGACCAGACTGGGACTAAGGGTGTTTTCACATAGTCCCCTTTAAGAGAACCGAACTCAGTCCCCTAAAAGTGGACCAACAAGGGGACCAAGAGAACACAAACTCAGTTCTGTTTGTGTTCACATTGTGAAAGAGGACCAAGTTCTCTTTCTGGTCCACTTAAGCTCTGATGGAGCCTCAGTCCTCTTTCTGTTCACACTGTAGCTTCTTTAGAGCTCTGAGACCTGGTTTAGACCTGGTTTAGTCCTGGTTTAGACCTGGTTTAGTCCTGGTTTAGACCTGGTTTAGACCTGATTTAGTCCTGGTTTAGTGCCAAAATAGATGCAGAAATAATCTGATATGACTCATCCATAAGAACAGTATCCATGTATGCACGTGTCACGGTCTTTAATAATCCGGAGCTCCGGAGAAAAGGACATATCTCGAACTTATCCCGTGTCCCGAGGCGAGAGTTCCTTCTTACGTAGCATTAATGTAGCAAGTTAAGGATTCTTCTTCTGTTGGAAATGCCGCGTAAATATCACGCGGCTCGCTCACAGCTGATGGGCGAACAGGCGCAAACACAACAGCGGTAATCGTCATGATTGGCGGGAGCGCAATCGGTGCGTAATTATGCTGCAACATGATTTGAAGCTGGAGCGCAGTTCGGCCTATGATTGGCTCTTGCCGGCTCTTGGCTCACCGGCTCGTGGTGGTGCACTGCACAAAAGGCGAAGTGAACCCTGAGCGTTATGTGTACACACTGCGCAGGTTAGGCGAACCGTACCGCGGACCTTTTAGCGAACCGTACTGAGACCACCTCCCGAGATGGTCTCAGTTTGGTTCGTTTAAAGGGGTCTGAGTGCGCTTAGAGTGTTCACATATAAACCTATAATGCTCAGTTAGCGATCTGAGTTCGCTTTAAACGCTGAAAGGGACCAAGTGTGAAAACACCCTAAGACATGAGGACCAGACCGGGACTAAGACATGAGGACCAGACTGGAACCAGACCGGGACTAGACCAAGACTAAACGTGGACTAAACCAGGTCTAAACCTGTACTAGACCAGGATTAAACCTGGACTAAACCAGGACTAGACCAGGTCTAAACTTGGACTAAACCAGGATTAAACCACAGCATGCGGCTCTTTGCCTGGTTTCGTGCGGCTCTTGCGTTCATGTCGAGGTTCGTGCGTGTTCGCTTCGTAGCTCAGGCTGCGTCGTTGGCCGTGGACGCGGTCCCGTGGGGGAGGCACGGTCCGGACACTGCCGGCGGTCTCGTGCTCGCAGCCCCGGGTGGGACGTGCGGCCTCACGTCGGTCATGTTGCTCTATCACGGATTTGACCACGATGAGCGGGTGCACGTGTCCGCACGCACACTTCTCCGGGACGTAGCGGTGCCGTTGGATGAGCGCGGTGCTTCCTGCAGATCCAGTGACTCATGTCTCCGCTAGACCTGCGCGATTAATCGATTAATTTTAATTTACAGTTCAGGACGCAAACATTGTACGAGCTAAAGCTGCAGCGCGTGAGCTAAAGCCGGAGCTTGTACCAAACAAAGGTGTTTACATCTGTTATATGGAACTGGTTCGGTTTTCTTGCGTCGGACTTAGAACAAACGAGTGCTCGCTGTAAGGTCTGTTCAAAAGCTGCAGCACGACAAATGTATCCTAGCGCCTAAAGCAGAGGCAGCGGAGTGGGAGAAGTGCAGGTCCCCACAGCGCGAGCACATATCGTAAAAGACACGGTGCCCATATTTACTGTGGAAAAGCCCGGATTCATTAACATGGTGAAAGTTTTGGACCCGAAGTATGTGCTACCAAGACACAAATATCTTTCTTGTGTTAGATTAAAATCGGAGGGGGGGGGCATGGCTCCGAGAGTCCTGCTGGATGTGCGAGGGGCGGAGACTAGAGCTGGGCGATATGGCCTAAAAATAAAATCTCCGATTTAAAAAAAAAATTTTATCGATTTTTCTCTGCCCTACTCAAAAACAAATAACAGATGACAGACAAATGTCTCAAAACAATGCAACGTTCTTTTATACAGGGATGAAAGTACCGTGTACCGTCATAAAAAAAAGCTGTTAACAGCTTAACCAATTACGACCGGGGGGGGGGGGGTGTATGATATACGCTAGGGTTGGGCGGTAATACGGTATACTGCGGTATCTAAAACTAAAAAAAATAGCAACGGTATCAGATTCATTACCGTCATTAAAAAAAAATAAATCTTGCCCTAATATAATATTAACTATAATTAATTTAATGCCTAAATAAAGAGTGTTTGTCCAGCACTTATGTATGTGTGGTTGTGTTTGTTAATTTAATACTATTACAGTTTAAAACTAATATTACTATCGGAGAGATGACGTTCGATGAAGTTCCTGGGTGTTGCGTCGTCACGTGACATTACCGCTCAGAAGGAGAAAAACAAGACAACATGACAGACCGCGCTGAGTTGGTCCCAAAGTAAAACACAACGTCTGCAATTTGGCAGCATTTCGGATTTCGGCCAAATGACAAGGGAGAGCCGGGAAATGTCAACGAGGCTGTGTGTAAAATGTGCGTGAAACATCCTACACGTCGAGAGATAACAGCGGCACTGTGGAGGAGCAGAGGAAACTGCATATTGTTGCGAGTGTAGCGCACTCGTGAATGTATGCATAATTCACCTTCTTAACTGTGTTGTTACAGCTTTGCCATGCGGGTTTTGCTCAGTTCTTGGTTAAGCACTTGGTTATAAAGTCACTGCTTCTGATAATAGTTGCGGTCCCTTTAAAAAAGGCGTGACGTTTGACACGCTGCTTTTGTGTTCTAGCGCCTTTTCTGATATTCTCGCGTGTTAATAAAAACAAATCACCGTTTTTGAGTCTGAAATGTGAGAAGTTTTCGGGTTTCTTATTACAAACGCAACTTCCACACGAGGCTGTTATTCTGGGAGATGAAGACCCCCTTCTTTGGTGGAACGAGGGTTGCTCTGTGCTCTCCATCAGAACGGGTCTTCAGCACCGCGGGCAAAGTTGTCAATCCACAACATGCCTTACTCAAGCCGGAAAAAGTGAACATGCTGGTTTTGCATTCAATAGCTTAATATTTTTATTTTCAATAAGGAGTAGCTTTTTCTGACGGACGAAAACGGTCCGGGATGTTGTATAGTTGTACGTTTAATTTATTTGATTCATGTTAATAGATTTTAAAAATATACAAACGAGCAGTATTTTCCACTGCGTTCTCGGGACAGGGTTATATATGCACATTTTCGGTTATGTCTTGTTATTTATTGTTCAGATTTTCTTATTTGATAAGATCAAGTATTTTATTTATTTGATTCCTGTTGGTTTGTTAGCTTTAGCCCACAGACAATTTGTTATTTCGTTCCATCGGTTGGCTGCTGTATTTGCACTTTAAACATTTGTTAATAAAAGTTACTAATTGTGTACATGTTTTGTTATGTTTTCAGTATCATTAGGCCTATGTAATGCTTGCTATTCTGTTTCTGAACGGTATAGGTGCAAGCTGCCATTTGGCGAGGCCACTCCACTGTAGTGCTACGAAGTGTTTTTTTTGTTTTTGTTTTTTTTTAGCCTTAGCAACGGTAATACCGTATACCCCGGGAAAATGTGGAGACGGTTTAACGGTATCAAAATTTGGATACCGCCCAACTCTAATATATGCTGTTGATATACGTGCGGTGTCTGCCCGCGGCTCACATGGGCTCGCACGGTACATTTTTAATATGACACGTGTACTATTGTTTCTGAATATTTTTATATATGTATATATATATTTATTTAATAATTTTTTTTTTTAAATCTGAGATTTTTAGGCCATATCGCCCAGCTCTAGTCTCCGCCCCTCGCACATCCAGCAGGACTCCTGGAGCCGTGTCGTGCCCCCCCCCACCCTTCACTATTAGTACATTTTTTTTGTCTTATCTCTAGAACATTATGTCACATTGGGCTTTTAGCGTTAAAATAAGAATGAAAACCCTGATGTGATCAATAACATGGTCACGGTCATGGACAATAACGGTCTGAGGTATGTCCTGTAGTGGGTTTTCCAAAAAGTTCAATGAGGCCGAGTTACTCAAGTAAATTATATTTATTCAAAAATAGTGCACGCAAGTACAAATTACAAAATCTTATAGTATAGTGAGCCTATATGAGAACTGATGGAAGAATAGACGGCATTGAGACAGATTTGGACAAGGTCTGACCCTCCTGGAACCGGGATGAAGAAAAATCAGCCCAGAGCTCTTTTCCCCCTACAGTTTTATCCCTCCAAGCACATCGTCACTTCAGGCCCATATTTGGAATGGCTTCTGGCTCCTTGCATTTGGTTACATAACTTGTTACTTGGTGATCAAAACATCTCTTAAACAGACCAGGTCAGCTTGACATTGTAACTATTTTAAAGTGCCCTGTTTCCCGTAATTGTGATTCTTCTGGCCAGGTTCAGAAGAGGTCAGATCTCAGACTTCCTGTCTCCAATAGTGAGTACATAACAGAATTCCACAACACATTCCCCCCTTTCCAGGCTCTGGCCTGGAAACTAATTAATATCCCCTTTAAATGCTTACAAAATGTATAACATCACACAGTTCACAGTTCACAGTTCACAGTGAGACCTTTTGCAGATGGGGCGAAAAACCCTGATTCTGAGCCAAGAATTTCTGATTGACTGACTCTAGAGCTCATATTCGATTATTCAGGGAAAATTCCCCATCGACCCTCCTTAGAGCGATCCCTGTCGTGCGTTTGCTGTTGGTGTCACGTCATCATATCGCATCGACAGACACATCATTCAGGTGCATTGGTCTCATGTGACAGTCATAATACATTGTGAACACATGTAAATAACAGAAATACAGATTACTCAGATTGTAATATTGTCCATGTTTGTAAGCTGTTGCAAAACTGTTGCATCTGCCTTGCATTGTGTATAAACACCCAGAGTATACTTATGTAGTATGATATTTAGATTATATGTAGATTATATGTAATCATAGAGTAATCATAGAGTCCCTTTAATAGAGTAATTGACGTCTTCGTTGCCCATGTACTTTACGCACAGTAGAGAGGCTCTTTCGTTGGGGGTAGGGTCAGAGGTTACCAGCACTTAACCTTTACCCCAACCTGGAAATTAGACTTCGTTAGTCCCTTCACTCTCTACACTCACCTCATCGACAGAACCCCCCTTATCATCGCTGTCCAACTCCACCTGGTTTTCAATAATGTCAACATATTTAGGTGCTGTTGAGACCATCATCTGTCTCTTAATCCCCTTTACTACCAACGCTTTAAACATCGGAATGCAACAACACAAAACCAAACAAAGTAACAAAAAACAAACCAATACCGTTACCGCCAGTCTAGTTAAAGCTGTTCCCCAACTTCCAAACGTCTCTTCTAACCACTGGATCCATCCTGCTGGCTCCACTCCAGAATTTTCAGCCACCTCCACCTTTAATTTCCTCAACGCATTCATAGCCTCTGTGAAAGCACCATCGGGAGCTGTGTGACCTGGTATATAAGTACAACAATGTGGACCTATTAAACTACACACACCCTGCACCTCTGCCAACATCCAATCCAGGACCTGTCGGTTCTGCCACGCTACTGCACTGGTTGCATCAACTTGCTCTCCGAGTGCACCTAGTGTACTTATTGTGTGATTGATAAACCTCTGTTGATTGTAATAGATGTAATTGATCCATTCTGTATTTTTGTTGGCTGTTATCCATGGCAGAATCGACTCCAATCCTGATGTCACTTCATGTCTTGCTTTGAACTAATCCGGAATATTTCTCGGTTGGCCTATATTATCAATGTAAACACCCCCATCCCTCTCGAAACTCCTCCTCTTTCTACTAGAGCTTTTTGGCTCGTCCAGAGAGGAAAACACCATCACCGTTTGCACCATCTGCACCCTAGCACATCGACCAGCCCAATTCTGTGGAAGCACCGAAAATAACCTTTGTCCACCGCACCACCAGAAATGATCAGCAAGCGAAATTGTCTGATTCTGATATGGACACCCTGGTACATAAATAGCTCCCAGACTTTCTCCCTTTGTCTGGAGCGCACGTTTAAGCGTCGCTTTGGTACAATCTACATTCACTTTCCAATTATATTGACATTTAGTTAACGGAATTTTACCTATATTTTTACTACCTATTCTTTCCACGCATTCGAACAACCCCACAGGTATCAGCGGCAATCCGACCGGCATACCAAGCTGTGCACTTTTTTCACCTATCCTCACCTTTAAGGCCTTACACCTTTGTAGGTTAGTAACTCCATAGATACTCGAGTTAAGCATATGCATATACCCAGGAGTCGCCAAGTATAACAGACATTCAGCTCCACACCAACTTCTGTCTTCGGATTGCGCATTAACCGCCTCTTCACCACATCTTTTCCAACTATAAGCCGCATTTACCACAAATAATCGATCTGGCTTAGCTTTAGTGCACACATAGCAATCAGTTTTGTTATTACTATAACTAGCAAATCGAACCCATCTGTACCAACCATTAAAGCCTGTCTCCTCCTCCAGCTTGTCCACTTCATCAATTTCTTCCTCCATTACATCATTCATCGCCTCATTCACCCTTTTCACAAATCCACCTGCCAACTCACTCCACCCCTGAACTGTTCGCTGTAACCAACCAGCCACACTTTGATTCGTCTCCACTACCGACACTTCCAACCCAGTCTCCTTAACACCTTCCTCCTTCATCTCACGCTTAAACATCCTTGTTGTTGTCGTCACTATGTTCTGTCCTGCTACCGTCTTGGTAGTCGTTAAGTTAGCAGTCGTAACTGTAGTCGTAGCTATAGTAGTCGATGTAGTAGTAACTGTAGTACTAGTAGTCATAGTCAGAGTTGATTTACTTGTCGGAGTAGTTGTAGTCGTATTGGCATTAGTAGGAGTAATCGAATTCGTTTGTGTCTTCGTAATATTTGGAGTAGGAGTAGGAGTAGTTGTTTTAATTGCCGTAGTGGGAGTGGTCCTCGTTAGGTGCGTAGTCGTTAGTGGAATTGTAGGAGTCGTATTGTCAGTTGTGATCTTACGTTCCATCGATGGGGTCTCGTTTGGAGCTAATGTGGGGTGAAACAGTTTAACATATCACTCTTCAGCTGGGATTCCCAGTTTTCCAGCATCTGTAACATAAACAACCCATCCCACGTAAAGGCTCCCATCCCCCCTTATCTCCTCACTAATTCCCACTTTGACCCTCCACTCCGCATTTCGTTCAATGACATGTAGCACACAATTGGTTTGTCCCCATTTATCTAAACTAACTCTACCAAACCACCCTCTGGTCCAGGTGAGCCCACAGAGATGTAATCTCTGCCGTTCCCCCTTTACCACCTGAAATTGGAATATGTTTATGTTATCAGTCCATTCATATTTTGGCATCCGCACAGTCCACCTGTTATCCAAATGTTTAAATGTTGTTGATGTACTGACCCATTTGTCCGCTGTTGGCCAGTCCCCGGGAGCTGCCCTTCTGCTTCTCTCGTGTCCACTCCTAGCAGCCTCCATCATCGGCTGGCCTTCAGTCTGTACCAACCTCATCCCCAGTAGGAGGAGCATCAGCAGAATCACCATCTTCCCCCCTTTCCAGGGGAGAATCACCCTGGAAATCATCCTCCTTTCTCTCCTTCGTCTCCAATGTCTCTACTAGGTCAGAGTTAACTTTCACACAGTGATTCAGATGGTACCAAGTAGCCGAACCTTTTACTTGGACCGCCGTTGACATTGCTCGAGTCACCTCGTACGGTCCCTCTCTCCTCGGCACATCCCACTTCCTCCTGAAGACCTTCACATACACCAGATCACCTGGTTTTACTTTTGGTTTCTCCTCCTGGTCTCCTTTCTCCTGTAAATACAAGGAAGACACTCGGGCGGAAATGCTCCGGTGAATGTTAGTTAGGTGTCTTATGTATGCTTTCATATCATTGGTCAGAACATCTAGCGGTGGGCCCTTAGCAGCCTTATATACAGGTGTTGGCATAACTCGACCTGTTAGCGCTTCGTGAGGTGACAATTTAAGCGTCCTGTTAGCACTAGCTCTGTATGCCATCAATGCAAGTGGAAGCGCATCAACCCAGTTCAGCCCCGTGCACATGCACATTTTTAGCAGTTTGTTTTTCAGCACCCCGTTAGCTCTTTCTACCATCCCATTTGCCCATGGGGAATAGACGCAGGACAATCTTTGTTTAACACCCAACTTTTGTAAGATACATTTTACCGTCTTGTCTACAAATTCCCTACCATTGTCCGAAGAAATTCTGGCAGGCAGCCCAAACCGAGGTATCACCTCTCTGCACAGGAATTTTGCTACTGTGTCTGCATTTTTGTGTTTAGACGGTGTCGCCTCCACCCACCTACTGAATCTATCAACTATTACCAACATATACCTTTTCCCTTGAACTGGCCTCACCATGTCTACAAAATCCATTGCCAGATGCATAAACGGTCCTTCTGGTACTGGAATGTGTCCTGCTGGTGGCATCTCTCCTCTCCTTATGTTACTTTTTAAACATGTGTCACAACGGCTAAGTGCATTATCTACATGTTGCTGCAGTTTTGGTGCCCAAAAATTCCATTGTTTGATTTTTCTCATTACCTCACTTCGTGATTCATGACTTACTCCGTGTGCTTCTTGTATCATTAGGGGTAATACTTCATTTGGCGCCACTATTAGCCCTTCGTGATTTCTCCACAGCCCCTCCATGTCTTTTGAGGCTCCTCTCTGAGCCCATAACAACTTCTCAGCCTCTGAGGCCTCTTCCTGTAACATTAACATGTCTTTTAAGCACATTTGGTCTTCAATGTCCACCATATGAGTCACCATAATCGCTTCCTTTCTCGCTGCTGCAGCATATTTAGCTGCTTCGTCGGCTACACTGTTTCCTTTGGTGATCAGAGAGTCATCTCTTTGATGTGCCATACATTTTACAATCGCCAGAGCCTCCGGCTTCATCATGGCCAGCAACAACTTGGCTATCTGTTCACCATGTTGGATAGGTGAGCCATCAGATTTTTAAAATCCTCTCCCCTTCCATGCTGCTCCAAACAGATGACACACCCCATGTGCATATGCTGAATCGGTGTAAATATTCACCTTTCGTCCCTCAGCATACTCACATGCACTTGTCAACGCCTTTAATTCTGCTAGTTGTGCTGAGCATGGCTGCTTACAGCTCTGCTCTCTCACCACCCTCGTTTCACCATCTTTCATTTCGACAACTGCGAACCCAGCCTTGAGTGAGTCTCCATCCCTGTAACAGGAACCGTCAACAAACAACGTCATCTCCGCCTCCTGTAATGGAACCGCACTCAAATCTGCTCGCAATTTTGCATATTTTTCGGACTCCATCACACAATCGTGTGGTTCTCCCTCATCCGGTAATAGAACAGAGTCTGCTGGATTTTTTACCTGACAGACCCTGATCGTCACATCTGGATATTCAAGAAGTCGATGATAATCAGTGAGCCTCTGTGCTGTTAGCACAAATTTACCTTTTTCAATCAAATTTACCAGTTTGTGATGAGACAAAATTTCAATGGGATAGCCCATAGTCAGAGCAGAGGCTTTTTCATACAACAGATGTGCTGCTGCCAAATCTCTGTAGCAGTCTGGGAGCCCAAGCTCTACCGCTGACAATGCTACTGAATAATACGCAATCGGTTGAGCGTGTGTTCCTATGCCCGATTTTTGAGCCAAAACTCCACACGCATGATTCTGACGACACGATACAAACAACTGAAAAGGTTTGTCATAATCTGGTAGCTTCAATACTGGCGCCTGCTGTAACAAGGTTTTAATTGTCTCAAATGCAACACACCCCTCAGGCGTCCACTCCAATTTAGCTCTTAATTGACCTGCTCCTTGTTTTTTGATCATATCCCTTAACGGTTGCACAATGACAGAATAACCATCAATCCATTCAGCACTGTATCCTGTCATTCCCAAGAATGTCATCATCTGCCTCACCGTTATGGGCTTTGGAGCTTTTGTGATGGTCTCCAATTGAGCAGGTGACACCGCTCGTGACCCCTCCTTGATCAATCGCCCTAGGTATTCAACCTCGGGTTTACAATATTGCAACTTTTTCAATGAGGCTTTGTGACCTTTTTCAGCAAGCATAGTCAGCAACATCATGGAATCTCTGTGACAGGTCTCTAGATCTGGCGAACAGATCATCAAATCATCAACAAACTGTAAAATCGTGCTAGAGATCTTGTTTGACAACTCTGCCATGTCCTCCTTCAATATTTTATTGAACAAATGAGGACTGTGCTTGAAGCCCTGTGCCAATCTTGTGTACCTGTAAGATTCATTTTTGTAGGTGAATGCAAACAGATGACTGCTTTCTGGGCTCAGTGGGACACTGAAAAATGCTGAGCATAGATCAACCACTGTAAACCACTTCGCATCTGCTGGCACATTTGTCAATAATGTGTGTGGGTTTGGAACCTCTGTTGAACAGTCTTCTACCACCTCGTTCAATGCCCTCAGGTCATGCACTAGTCTGTATCTGCTTCTGTCCACCTTTTGCACCGGAAAAATAGGTGTATTGCTGCATGGATTTGGCTCACGTACAAGCACCCCTGCTTCCACCAACCCCTTAATGGTTGCTTCAATACCAGCCTCAGCCTCTGGCTTCAGCGGATATTGTTTCACCCATGGGGCACTACACCCTGGTTTTAGTTTGATTTCAACTGGTTGTGCTGATTTGATTAGCCCCACATCAGTGTCATGTTTTGCCCACAATTGTGATGGAACTGCATCCAACATTTCTTTTTCAATGTCCGAGTGCTGTAGACACATTTCTGATTCACAGGGAAGTCCTATTACTTGTGGGTGAGCCCAACCCGATGCTGTGATTAAAATTTTAATATAGGTGTTGTCCTCACTTATCCAAATGTTTTTATTTTCTGTTGGCAAAAAATTAACCTTTGACGCCTCTGCTACCATAGGCCCCACATGTTTTGATTTGTAACCGGAATTTACCAACAGTGTAACATGGGGAAGGCTGTGTTTCATTTTAAACTCTTTGTCCAAATAGTCATTCTTGTCTATCACTAGTGCTGCCCCCTGTCTCCCAAGCACAATAGAAGATGCATGCATTTGAACTTTGTCTGGCTGCCCTTTAATCCACTCGTCCGGATGTGCCTCAGAGTCTTGCTTAAAATATTGAAGAGTACAATGTGGAGGACACACAGGCGCCCTGGCATCAGGCAGATTTGCTTTAATAAAGTCCATCCACTCTCTGGTGGAAGTCATAAAAGTGTCACTCAACCCCAACCAATACACAATTTCCTCTTTCGTTTTAACCATGTTCATTTGGCAATGTTCCACATCCACAATCAGCCCTTCAGATGTACACAAAATAGCACATTTTAGTTTACATAGTGCATCCCTGCCCAACAAGTTTATGGGTGTTTGATGTGAAATTAACACCGGCAGTTTAATAGTTTGTCCTTGAAATTCCAGGGGTACTGGAACCGACTTTGGTATCAGCTGCTTTGTCCCTGAGAACCCGACAACTTTCACATAATGTCCAGATCGAGGGAGATGGCGAGAGTCCATCTGGTTTACACAGGTATAAGCAGCTCCTGTGTCTACCATCATTTCCACCTCTTTTCCCGCCAGTAGAACCTGCAGCATCGGTTCCTCATCAGGGCTAGATGTCGTTGCCAGCTGATGACCTCCCGTCGGATTCTCTAGGCACCCCTAGTATCCAGCAGGTGGGCCTCGCCAAGGATTGACTGGTCCCCTAGCAGGCCACTGGTTGTCCTGTCCGGCAGCATAAGGAGCACTGTTCTCTGCATTCGTCCCACTCTGCTCCTGTGGCATCTCCGTGCATGTGTAGCTTAAATGTCCATATCTGCCACAAACATAGCATCTGACATTCCTCCTGTCATTTGTCCAACCACCTCTCCTCTGGCCTCTCCGGAACCCTCTGCCTCTTCCTGCTGCAGCCCAGCCTTGTGGTTGCACATATATGAATTGTGGAGGCATGTTCCCCGACTGTAGTGGCCCCTGCGGAGGCACCGTTGCAGCTGGTGGTGGCCCAGTGACAGTGGCTGGCGAAACCATCGCCTGGATCTTCTTCTTGCCCTCTGTCAGCTGTTGCTGTGTCAGTTTCCTCACAGCTTCCTCATCTGCTTGTTTCTGGCGCAGTTTCTTTGCTCTCTCCTTCATCACCGCATCCACCACATGATCAACAAACTGATTAAATGGCATGTTATAAAGTCCAACTGCCTCATTTAACTTATTCTGCGCCGCTTGTGGCAGTCCTTCAACAATGCGCTTCCTCAATGCCGTTTGATGGAAAATGTCATGTTCCGGACGTGCCCCTGTTTGCCTTGTCCACTCTTTGCGTGTATTGTGAACATAGGCCTGTGGACTTTCCTCGTCTTTGATGGGCACAGTAATAATACTGTCCGGTTGAATTCTTGCCGGATAACGTCCCCTTAATGCATTCCAAAGTGCATTCCTGTGTCTGTTCAAAATATCCCCGTCCAGAGCCTGTGTACCCACAAATTCACCGAGGCCAGCATCACACAGAATCTGCTCCATCTCCTGTTTCCCCATAATCTTTCCCCATAAAGCTTTTATGTCACCCATAGCTAAAATCACCGCTAACGTTTCTTCCTCAAAAGCCATGATCCACCGACCGGCTCCCTCATGTATACAGGGAAGTTTCAAAATTAACCCCTCCATGTCCATTGTGGACCACGGGACATAACTTAAATTAGGACCTTTGGCCAGCAGGGGGTACATAGAGTCTTCGCCTAACCTAGTAGATGAGCCGGAAGGTCCACCCACCTGTAATGTCAGTTCTCCACTCACTCTCCCCTTTTCCTGTACTTCAAAAGCAGCCTTAGCTCCACCCCTTTTCTCTTTAAGTCCACAATCTGCTCCATTAGGTGTCTCACCACTATTAATTTCACCCTGTTCATGTATATCAAAATCAATAATTGTAGCTTTTTTCTCAGCATTCTTTTTTGGCATAGGCAACCCAGAAAATTCTACATCTACAATTGATTTGTCGTTCAAGCTGGCCCACCATACATTTTTCTCTCTTTTCCCACAATCGTCCTCTCTATCCTCTCTCTGTTCTATTCTTTCTGCTCTCTGAAGCCTTTTCTTAACCTCATCGTGGTAGCCACTGCTCCTCCGTCATTTCTGTCCTTCCCATGGGGTTAAAGTATCTTTCTGCATCTTTTCTTGTGCCTCCTCTAGGTCCCCCAATGGATAACATGTACCTTTTTCAGATTCCATCACATAATCTCCCACAACTCGTAAAGATCTCATTGGCATTTGTGCCGCATATGGAGGCGGTGTGGTTTTATCTAATGCCTCTCCTTTAAGTCCCCTCTTATTAAGCTCCGCTCTCACATGATCTTTTGAACTTTGTCTTAACTTTTTGCCTTGCTCTTCAAACAATTTTAATATTGCCAATTCACGATCTCGTTTTTTTTGTCTTTTCTCTGATTTGTCTTTAGCTTTGTAATTTCTGATCACAAACCCCATTTGCATAATTTGTTCCAAATCAAACGTGCCGCCCTGAGGCCAGGGGGATACATCTTTTTGAGTTATTCTCGACCATCTTTTAGAAAATTTAGCAATTTCATCTGACAGCAACTGCTTACATTTTCCCAGCATCTGCACTGCATTTAATACGCCTAACTGCATAATGAACTCTTATTGTTAATCACTGTTGGCACAAGTCTTCAAGATCTCAGGATCTTCTACCACACATAATGCCACAACACCGCTGACACACTCACTCAAAAAGGAGCTTCTACTTTTGCAAAAACAGATGGCTTCAAATTAGACAAACCAGTCCAGCAGAATTAAGCAGCCCAGCACAATTTTAAAACACACTCTGCACACAGCAGAGACGGGGAGGGGAGGGCTTCTCACTCCCAAGCTCCCTCCTCCCTCAGACTGTCTACTGCGCAGCCGTTCCACGCAGATCTACGCAAATCTAAAAATAGATCTTCCCTTTCGCATGGAGCAATCACGAAGGTGGGGGCTAGCCCCTCCCGTCTCACATTTTAGACTTTCAACTTTAAAGGCGCCCTATGATTTTTTAAAGCATAATGATTTTTATACAACTGCACAACAAACACACTGCAGCACAAATTTAACACTGTATATGTTATTTTGTCCGGACTTTAAACTATATACATATTTTACAAATAGCGCTTTTCTGCAGGACTTTAAAAGGCCTTTTTCTCACTTTTTCACCCAATTCGGTTTCGTTTCACACAGAAACAGCGCAGCATGCCCGATCGCACCCATGCCTGGCAAAAACCGTCATTGGTTATTTCTCTTTACTCCAGACTCTACAGCGACACATACAATTTAACTCAACCCAATATTTAACTCTTTTAGGGCCAAAACGCATGTAGAGTTACGTCTCAATTTCCTGCCCTGCGATTTCTTTTTGGCATCTCCTGGCTACACTTAACATATTATTTTTTACAGACTTCCGAACCCTCACCAGCTCTTGTGCCACTTTATTGGGGCTTCACCTAATTTTCGCAGCCTGCGTTGAACAGGAACGGACGTCATCGCAGTCTCTTTAATCAAATTTGTGACCAGAACAGCTGCATCCGTGGCCTACACATTTAAGCCCTCAATTTACTTCTGTATTATTCCAATCCTCAGCCACGGAAAGCCCAAAAATACAACTTTATGTAGGCAATAGACTTGCACTTCCTCCGAATACCTTTTTATAATTTTATTTTTATTTTACCATAACACACTATAAGCAATTATACAATGCATAAATACAAGCAATTCTTGTCACTGTCCCAAGTCTATTCTCCCCGCACCTGTTTTTTTGGAGAAGCCTAACGGACACTGGTGTAAAACCCCCCAAACAGATTAGCTTACCTTTGTCTGTTGAGGAGCGATGTCCAGCTCCTTTCCTCCTGTATTTCGTGACGCCAAAATTCTGTAGTGGGTTTTCCAAAAGGTTCAATGAGGCCGAGTTACTCAAGTAAATGATATTTATTCAAAAATAGTGCACGCAAGTACAAATTACAAAATCTTATAGTATAGTGAGCCTATATGAGAACTGATGGAAGAATAGACGGCATTGAGACAGATTTGGACAAGGTCTGACCCTCCTGGATCCGGGATGAAGAAAAATCAGCCCAGAGCTCTTTTCCCCCTACAGTTTTATCCCTCCAAGCACATCGTCACTTCAGGCCCATATTTGGAATGGCTTCTGGCTCCTTGCATTTGGTTACATAACTTGTTACTTGGTGATCAAAACATCTCTTAAACAGACTAGGTCAGCTTGACATTGTAACTATTTTAAAGTGCCCTGTTTCCCGTAATTGTGATTCTTCTGGCCAGGTTCAGAAGAGGTCAGATCTCAGACTTCCTGTCTCCAATAGTGAGTACATAACAGAATTCCACAACATCCCACATCGTTTTCCTTTAAGGACAAATGGCTCTGGGTTCTTATGGGCTAAAGTTCACACTGTGTCCTTGTGCTCTTAGGCCTCACACCTTCATTGTTCACAAGTTCAGCCCTGGTATAGAAACACTAACCTAAACCAGGGCTAAACCAGGGATAAACCAGGACTAAACCAGGACTAAACATGATCACATGCTCCAAGGTTCACCTGTCACATGATTGTACGCTGTCAATCAAACCTGTTGTGGGAGGGGCCTCGCCTGATTGGGTAGAATCCCTCAATTGTCCAGGTAGAACCAAAGGCAAAAGGAAAACTTCAGTTTGTCGACTGGACAGAAGTTTATTTGGTGGAATTCGTTTCTTCTGCTTCTTCATTTCTGGTCAGACGCTGGTGGACACTGCCTATATCTGCCTGAAGGGGGCGCTCACTACAATGAAATTACAGTGAGACTACCACACCTACTTGTTTACAGTTTGTGTTAGTTAGGTGGGCCTGTTAGATCTGCAGTGGGAGTGGAGTGTGGGTCTTGTTAGCAGAACCATTCAGGACCATAATGGTGTTTTCACACCTCTGGACCTGACCTGCTGCTCTATTGTTTTCTTTGTTTTGATTTAGGTTTGAGGATAGAGTTATAGATGGAGACAAATGATGTCTGAGACCTCCATTTGTGTCCAAGGAAGGATTCTCCTTCTTTAACTCCTCCTCTCAAACCAGTTCTTTTCTCTGGCCAAGATCTGGACCTCACTGTCCTCAAAGGAGTGGCCCGTGGCTTTTAGGTGGAGGTGTACGGCAGACTGAGGTCCTTTTAGGTGGAGATGTACGGCAGACTGAAGTCCTTTTAGGTGGAGGTGTACGGCAGACTGAGGTCCTTTTAGGTGGAGATGTACGGCAGACTGAAGTCCTTTTAGGTGGAGGTGTACGGCAGACTGAGGTCCTTTTAGGTGGAGATCTACGGCAGACTGAGGTCCTTTTAGGTGGAGGTGTACGGCAGACTGAGGTCCTTTTAGGTGGAGGTGTACGGCAGACTGAGGTCCTTTTAGGTGGAGGTGTACGGCAGACTGAGGTCCTTTTAGGTGGAGGTGTACGGCAGACTGAGGTCCACTCTGGCTCTCTCGTCTGTGTTGGTTCATCCTCTTTTGAAGTGGCCGTTTTGTTTCTCCAGCGCTCACTGATTTTTGCCTGATGAAGGCCTAGTGCCCAAACGTTTCATGTCTCAATAAATCTCACATTTTACAAGTAAGACGGAGTGCAGGATTATTTTCTACTTCTCACAACTGCATGTTCTACATGTTCTACCAGTGACACATCTGCATGTTCTACATGTTCTACCGGTGGAACCTCGGTTCTGCTTGACTGATGTGACGTGTTGCTGGAGGTGCTCAGGTTTATTTGGATCAAACTCTGTTCATATCCCGTGTGGCTGTGAGACAAACACACAAGAACACACACCTTTACACCAGAACACACACATTTACACCAGAGCCCACACATTTACACCAGAACACACACCTTTACACCAGAACACACACCTTTACACCAGAACACACACATTTACACCAGAACACACACATTTACACCAGAACACACACTTCCTGTTTGACCTTGGCAGCTAGCGGGTTAGCTTATTAGCAGGTTATGGTCACATCTTTATATAACGCTTTTCCACCTTCAAGGCACCTGAAGTGCTTTACAACAAGGAACCACTCACACATTCACACACCAGTGTACGCAGACACTGGGTTAAGTGTCTTGCCCAAAGACACATCTGTGGGAGCTGGAATCGTACCAACCAACCTGTGGGTCAGTGGATCTGACCGCTCAACCACTGATGTTCTTATGTCAAGAGCGGGATTTGAACCACCAACCTTTGGAACAGTGGACGAATGCTCAACCAACTGAGCTACTGCCACCCAGGTTAGTTGGTTAGCGGTGTCCAGAGGTACAGACTGGTCCCCTGCACATTTAAGCAGCAGTGTTGGTGTCATTTAAGCAGCAGTGTCATTTAAGCAGCAGTGTGATTGGGGGAGGGAGGGCAGGGAGAGAGTTGAGCATCCTGACAGCTTGGTGGATGAAGCTGTTTTTCAGTCTGCTGGTCTTGGCCCTGAGGCTCCTCAGTCTCCTTCCTGACGGCAGCAGACTGAAGAGGCAGTTGGATGGGTGGGTGGGATCAGGTGCTCATGATGGGAGCTGGGGCTCTGGCTCTCTTCAGCTTGTGGAGGAAGTAGAACTTAGTTGATTCATTCAGCCAAATGGAACTTGCTTGTAAAACACATTGAAACATTCTTATATATGATTTACTATGTGTGATTTTATGTGTATTTAATTAGTTACTTTATTTGAAGAGTTAAAGTTATTTTACTTGACACTTCCTTTCCTTTTTTCTAATGCAGAGCTCCAAGATCCACCAACAGAATGGTGTTCACATGTGACCAGTGTGGAAAGGTGTGGCCAACAGATTCCAGACTGAAAAGACACTACAGAACTCACACAGGAGAAAGACCATACGAATGTGACCAGTGTGGGAACACGTTTTCACAGTCAAGCAGCCTAAAATCACATATGAGGATCCACACAGGAGAAAGACCATACGAATGTGACCAGTGTGGGAGCACGTTTTCACGGTCAAGCCATCTAGAATCACATATGAGGATCCACACAGGAGAGAAGCCATACGAATGTGACCAGTGTGGGAACACGTTTTCACACTCAAGCAACCTAAAATCACATATGAGAGTTCACACAGGACAGAAGCCATACCAGTGTGATGTTTGTGAAAAGGCATTTTCACAATCAAAGTCCCTAGTATTACATATGAGAGTTCACACAGGAGAAAGACCATATGAATGTGACCAGTGTGGGAGGGGATTTAGAGAGTCTGGTGCCCTCCATCTACATATGAGAATCCACACAGGAGAGAAGCCATACAAGTGTGACCAGTGCGGGAAGGAATTTACAAATTCTGGTGTCCTCGGTAAACATATGAGAATCCACACAGGAGAGAAGCCACACAAGTGTGATGTTTGTGAAAAGGCATTTTCACATTTAAACAACCTAGTATCACATATGAGAGTTCACACAGGACAGAAGCCATACAAGTGTGATGTTTGTGAAAAGGCATTTTCACAGTCAAGCACCCTAGTATCACATATGAGAGTTCACACAGGAGAGAAGCCATACGAATGTGACCAGTGTGGGAACACCTTTTCACGGTCAAGCCACCTACAATCACATATGAGAATCCACACAGGACAGAAGCCATACCAGTGTGATGTTTGTGAAAAGGCATTTTCACTGTCAGACTCCCTAGTATCACATATGAGAGTTCACACAGGAGAAAGTCCATACGAATGTGACCAATGTGGGAGGGGATTTAAACATTCTGGTGCACTCCATCTACATATGAGAATCCACACAGGAGAGAAGCCATACAAGTGTGACCAGTGCGGGAAGGAATTTACAAATTCTGGTGACCTCAGTAAACATATGAGAATCCACACAGGAGAGAAGCCATACAAGTGTGACCAGTGCGGGAAGGAATTTACAAATTCTGGTGTCCTCGGTAAACATATGAGAATCCACACAGGAGAGAAGCCACACAAGTGTGATGTTTGTGAAAAGGCATTTTCACATTTAAACAACCTAGTATCACATATGAGAGTTCACACAGGACAGAAGCCATACAAGTGTGATGTTTGTGAAAAGGCATTTTCACAGTCAAGCACCCTAGTATCACATATGAGAGTTCACACAGGAGAGAAGCCATACGAATGTGACCAGTGTGGGAACACCTTTTCACGGTCAAGCCACCTACAATCACATATGAGAATCCACACAGGACAGAAGCCATACCAGTGTGATGTTTGTGAAAAGGCATTTTCACGGTCAGACTCCCTAGTATCACATATGAGAGTTCACACAGGAGAAAGTCCATACGAATGTGACCAATGTGGGAGGGGATTTAAACATTCTGGTGCACTCCATCTACATATGAGAATCCACACAGGAGAGAAGCCATACAAGTGTGACCAGTGCGGGAAGGAATTTACAAATTCTGGTGACCTCAGTAAACATATGAGAATCCACACAGGAGAGAAGCCATACAAGTGTGATGTTTGTGAAAAGGCATTTTCACAGCCAACCTCCCTAGAATCACATATGAGAGTTCACACAGGAGAGAAGCCATATAAGTGTGACCAGTGTGGGAAAGAATTTAGAACATCTAGTGCTCAACACCAACATATGAAAATTCACACAGGACAGAAGCCATACAAGTGTGAGCAGTGTGGGAAAGCTTTCTCTAGATCAGCCCATCTCAATCGACACATGAGAATTCACTTTAGACAGATTAAATGAGTGACCAGTGTGAAAAGGCTGGAGCTGATCTCCAGCTTTTTGAGTCTGACTTCAGGCTTCAGGGACTCTGGACTGTGGAGTTAAGCTCTGTGTAGTGGAAAAAATTACAAGCTTAAAATAAAATGATATGTAAAGATTTTTTTTAGAGTTTTAACTGAAGTTCCTCCCGTCTTATTCTTCGTTATGTTTTTAACTTTGAGAGACATACCTGAAATTATTGCATTTTATCTTTTTATTCTTTTTTGACACTTGACACTATTCATATTATACTTATTACTCATTGTTAACTCATTGCTTACATTTTATATTACCTGCTTTATTGTGTGAAAACAGTGTAAACTTGGTGTAGAAGGGAAATTTAGTGGTTCAGGCGGGGAGTCTTACTCATTATTTTTGTTCACAGGCGAGCCAGTTTGCCCCGGTGAAAGAAGCCTTGACGCCAGTACACTGTGTTCCTCTGATTTACGGGGAGAACCAGATAACGGAGGAATGTCGAGGAGGCTGACCGGGGGCTGCCCCTGGAGTCACATTATTCACATGCTGTGTCGATGGAGAGAGAGGCAGTCGGCGGTCCTGGTGTAAGACCTACGTAGACGGAAGTGTTACCAGGGACAGTCTGACCTCTGCATTGTTTAGCGACTATTGTATCAGGGGAATACATTTTTTGTGGAACTGTATCCGTCTGACTCTCGGTGATATTTCCATCTGAACCTGGTTGTAGCACTGACGCAGTATTTTAACACACAACCCACAACAGATGTTTATTCTTTTCATGGCTGCTGAGATGAAAACGTGAAGTAAAATATAAGAATTAGAAAATAAAATTTGTTTTTTAGACCATTTGTTCTTGCTTGTCTTGTCTTATGTCTTACATATGCATCAAGAAACTTCAGAACTGAAACAAATACACAAAGGCCTGAGAAACAGTGTGAGCTTCTTTTAACATGAACAGGTGAAGCACTAATGGTTCATCAGATTTGAGAGGTTTGACGCTGTCTCTGAATGACACTGAATATTAGAAGAGGGAGCACTTTTACATTTATTCAATGTACTGTTCATTTAATGTTTGTTGATTCAGAAATGGCAAGTGTTTTTCTCTCTAATAGCAGCTTGTCTGATTTCTCCAAGAAAAGTAATATTCTTAATTTAAGTAATTGAACATATGTGGATTTTCCCAGTATGTTCTGATAACACAAAAAGCAGAGTTCTAAAATAAGTCACTCGGAGCTGTAATATGGGCAAGAAATATGTGTCACCAGGAACTGAATTTGAATCACATAATTTGAAATTGTATTTTTTAATTTAAGATAAGATAAGATAAGATATGCCTTTATTAGTCCCACAGTGGGGAAATTCCAGTGTTGCAACGCACAGATCAAGAACAGCACGAAAAAGTAACATGCAACAGAACAATATAATAAATAAATAAATAATGGCCTAGGATAATTTAAAACTAGACCTAAAAATAGACTCTGGAGTATAGCTGAATATTGTAGTGTAGAAAAAGTTGAATGACATGTTAACAGTGTTCGTTGTGCAGTCTGACAGCAGCAGGAAGGAAAGACCTGCGAAACCTCTCCTTCACACAGCGAGGGTGAATCAGTCTGTCACTGATGCTGCTCTCCAGAGCAGACAGAGCGTCCTGTAGGGGGTGAGACTCATGGTCCAGCATAGAGGTGACCTTAGCCAGGACCCTCTTGTCCCCCACCTTCTGCACTGAGTCCAGAGGACAGCCCAGGACAGGCTCTGTGATGCTGCTGCTCCAGCAGACCACACCGTAGAGGATGGCTGATGCCACCACAGAGTCATAGAAGGTCTTCAGGAGTGGCCCTCTCACTCCAAAAGACCTGAGTCTCCTCAGGAGATAGAGCCGACTCTGCCCCTTCCTGTACAGTGCATCTGTGTTATGAGTCCAGTCCAGTTTATTGTTCAGATGAACACCCAGGTACTTGTAAGAGTCTACTCTCTCAATGTCCCTTCCCTGGATGTTCACTGAGGGGGCAGTAGAGTGGCGTCTGCGGAAGTCCACCACCATCTCCTTGGTCTTCCCTGCATTGATGATGAGGTGGTTCCGCTGACTCCAGTCCACAAAGTCCTGTATTAGTCCTCTGTACTCCCCATCATCATCATCCTTGATGAGACCAATGATGGCAGAGTCATCAGAGAACTTCTGCAGGACACAGCTGTCCGTGTTGTGTCTGAAGTCTGCAGTGTAGAGGGTGAAAAGAAAGGGCACGAGGACAGTGCCCTGGGGCGCCCCCACACTGCAGGTCAGGAGGTCAGACACACAGTTCTTGGCTCTCACAAACTGGGGCCGGTTTGTGAGGTAGTACAGGATCCAGTCTGCCAGGTCACAGTCCACACCGGCGTTCTCCAGTTTGTCCCTCAGGAGCAGTGGCTGGATGGTGTTGAAAGCACTGGAGAAATCAAAGAAGAGAATCCTCACAGTGCTGTCGGGGTTCTCCAGGTGAGACAGTGAGCGATGCAGCAGGTAGATGACGGCATCCTCCACTCCGATGCCAGGCTGGTACGCAAACTGCAGCGGGTCCATCGCTGAGCTCACGGTGGAGCGGAGGTGGCCAAGGACCAGTCTCTCCAGTGTCTTCATCAGGTGGGTGTCTTCATCAATTTGAATCATTGCATTGATCAATTGAATCTGAATAGTATCATTTGAAATTAAATTTATTAGTTTGTAACAGGAATCTAATAAAATTTGAAAATTCACTCTTTATATGCTCATGTTCAGTTCTCGAAATTCAAACTCATTTAACAAAATTCAGATTCAGTTTACTGTGACAAACATCCGGGTAGTTTAAGGATGGAAGGAAGAGCAATCGAGCTCAGATATACAGGATTCCTCTGTCTGCTGCTATCAATCAATCAATCAATTTTATTTATACAGCACATTTAAAACAGCCAAAGCTTACCAAAGTGCTGAACAACATTAAAGGTGACATAAAAATCAGGTAGAGTTAAAATAACAACAATAATAACAATGGTGACAATAATAAAATAATAATAATAATAATAATAATAATAATAATAATAATAATAAAACAACAACAACATCAACAGCAAGAAGGTGCCAAGGTGTCTCTTCCTAACTGGGAGTAAAGGCCAATGAGAAAAGGTGCGTTTTTAGCAGGGATTTAAAGTGCTCCAGTGATTGTGCAGTTCTAATGTGCAAAGGTAAAGTGTTCCACAGTCGTGGAGCGACCACAGAGAAGGCCCTATCCCCTCTGGTCTTCAGTCTGGTCCTAGGGACAACCAGGAGGTGCTGGTCAGCAGAACGCAGACCTCTGGATGGGATCTGGGGCTGAAGGAGTTCAAATAAATACACCGGTGCTATGCCATTAAGACTCTTAAAAACAATCATTAAAATTTTAAAATGGATTCTAAAATGAACAGGAAGCCAGTGCAGGGATTTGAGAATGGGAGTGATATGGTCTCTCCGCTTTTTTCCAGTTAAAAGTCGAGCAGCTGCATTCTGGACCCCCTGTAGGCGCCTAAGCTGGGCCTGGTCAATGCCAGCGTAAAAATGAATTACAATAATCGAGTCGTGATGTCACAAATGCATGAATGGCCTTTTCAAAGTGCAGATGTGGAATGTACGATTTAATTTTGCTTAAAACCCTTAGCTGATAAAAACTTGATTTAAGAACAGAGCTGACTTGCTTTTCAAATTTAAAATTACAATCAAAGATGACACCAAGATTTCTAGAATAGTCCTTTTCATAGGAGCTCAGTGGGCCTATGGCACTGTCACAGTTCAGTAGGTCAGAATGACTACACCGAGACTCATAAAAACTTTTCAGTACGGCCCGAGTCTGATCCCAAATTATACATATTATGTATAATTTGGAGCCCCCTGCTCGACTGACTCACGTTAGTCGTGAATACGTCATGAATGGGCCGAGTGCAGAAAAGTTTTCCTGAATTACCCACTCGTTTCACAATTTTATTATGACCAACCACCCGAAACTGGGGTTGTCCCAGTTTTTGATTTTGAAAATCTGGTCACCTGATGTTTGTCTAGTAATGAGAAGTAGAATTTCAAGTACTGCACACATTAAAAACATAAAAAACACAGAAGCATTTTCTACATGTTAAAACTTTATTGATCAAGGGAAAATCTACAAAATTATTTGGATGTTGTTTAAAGTTGTTAAAATTGTTTGTATCGTAATTTCTGCGCTGGCGCTGGAGAAATCAAAGAACAATATCCTCACAGAGCCCTTCTCACTGTCCAGGTGAGAGTGAGCCCGCTGCAGAAGAGAGATTACAGCATCATCCACACTCATGTGGGGCTGAGAGCGAAACTGTAGAGGGTCCAGGGATGGAGCCACCAGGGGTCTGAGCTGAGCCAGAACAAGTCTCTCAAACACTTTCATGACACGAGATGTCAAAGCAGCTGGTCTGAAGTCATTTACGCACTTAAGACGTATCCCACTCACTAATGTTCCTTTAGCATCAGAACTTATTTATCACACGGCGATAAACTCTTTTAGTGCTGACAGCAGCGCTCGCTCATGTTGTAACTTCATGTTCACACACAGACATGTTCACACACATTTTCTGCACTCAGAAAACGGTTTAGTTCAGCTATTTCACTGAGGGGGCAGTAGAGTGGCGTCAAGGAGATGGTGGTGGACTTCCGCAGACGCCACTCTACTGCCCCCTCAGTGAACATCCAGGGAAGGGACATTGAGAGAGTGGACTCTTACAGGTACCTGGGTGTTCATCTGAACAATAAACTGGACTGGACTCATAACACAGATGCACTGTACAGGAAGGGCCAGAGTCGGCTCTATCTCCTGAGGAGACTCAGGTCTTTTGGAGTGAGAGGGCCACTCCTGAAGACCTTCTATGACTCTGTGGTGGCATCAGCCATCCTGTACGGTGTGGTCTGCTGGAGCAGCAGCATCACAGAGAGGGAGAAGAAGAGGCTGGACAAGGTCATCAAGAAGTCCAGCTCTGTCCTGGGCTGTCCTCTGGACTCAGTGCAGAAGGTGGGGGACAAGAGGGTCCTGGCTAAGGTCACCTCTATGCTGGACCATGAGTCTCACCCCCTGCAGGACGCTCTGTCTGCTCTGGAGAGCAGCTTCAGTGACAGACTGATTCACCCTCGCTGTGTTAAAGAGAGGTTTCGCAGGTCTTTCCTTCCTGCTGCTGTCAGACTGTACAACCAACACTGTTAACTCATTGAGTGCCGGCCTGTTTTCAGAATTCTATCCCCCAGAGTGCCGGACGTTTTATTGTATTTTTACTGATTTTCCATGACCCACAGAATACTGAGTTCTTTGACTATATAAACATGGCACACATCAAAATAAAGTGTTGACTCTCTTCTTTCACCTAGAAAAAAAATTATGTTTCTAACCTTTTTGGTTCTCAAGTACAGTGGTACCTCACCTTACGAATGACCCAACAAAGGAAAATTTCAAGTTACGAAACGCCTTCACGTCAAATTTTGGTCTCTAGATACGAATGAAATTTCAAGTTACGAAACGCGAAATCTCCAATCCAATCCAACTTTATTTATAAAGCACTTTAAAAACAACAAATCTCAAAAATTCAATTAATGTGCGCTCAGATGCACGCCCCGAAACGTAAATACACTTTATCAACACACACAGGGTTAGGTTCCAGAGGTGGCCCGCGGTCCACGAGGTAGGACAACTTTATACTATATTTTGCAATTGTTCTACATGTTTTAGGGCTGTAAATGCCTCACCACACATTCTACACTTTTTTCTCGCATTTCTCTCTCGTTTAAACACTCAAACTTTCATAGATTTTCAATGGAATGTGTTGGGGGGGACACGGCTCAATATAGCGCTGAACGTGGAAGTGGAGACACAACAGCACATCATCAGTATGGTAAAACTCACCTGTCTCACGACGGTCTAAACTCCGCTCACGTTCCCTTAGTGAATTGGTGAATTCTGCTTCACAATGATAGGAAGAGCCGACATCGAAGGATCAAAACGTCCATACGGCGCAAGGCCGCGCTACACCGGGGCTGCGGGATTGAGCCGCGGCGCCGCGTGCCTCCTCCTCGGGGCCAAGCCCGCGCGGCTCACAACTCACAGTGTGAGCCGCGCTCTGGAAGTCAGAGAGAACCAGAGCCCACCGCGAGCGAGAGCCCGCGGTCTTGCCCGCCAATAGAGCGGCCTGTTAGCTCACAGTGTCAGCCCCCCGGCTCTGGAGGTCAGATAGAAGCAGAGCCTGCCCCGCCCCGCTGTTATTCCCGCTGACAGAGCGTCTTTCTCGGCCTCTTAAAGGTGCGCAGACACGAGCACCGCGCTCCTCCAACGGCACTGCCATGTTCTAATAATAACAGGTCCAATCCAGGTTTAGTTCTGGCCAGACCTGGTTTATTCCACGTTCTTTTAGTCCTGGTCTAGTCTCTTAGCCCGTCAGGAACACAACGTTACACTATAAAAAAAAATGTTACTGTAGAATGATGTTGTCATCACGTTGTTACGTCACGTACGTGCGTGCGTGCTCTACAGCTAGCACCACCGCTGTGTAAGCATGTAATATCGTGTCGCTTCGTTTAATAAACTTTTCAGTTGAAATGACGCCTTCTTCTGAGCTGTTCTACATGGTGTCAGAAGTAAAACATCGAAATTCCTGTCGCACTCTACATAGGCACAGTTAGATCAAGTTATTATTTAGTTAGAAGCGTAATTCAGTGGACTACGAGTGTACTCCCAGCAACCGCTAGCAAGCATGGCTGATGGATTCCGCCATTCACCTATGCACCGGCTGAAGTGGATGGAGAAGGAGTGGTGATCCGTCCGGCAGAGTCAAGGGAGGATCCACACTGTTTAAAAAGAAAGTTCAGGTTCCTCTGCAGTCCACAGACAAACATTACGATGGAGAGGCATGCATTCAACACAAGGATCCAAAAACCCGGTGAGACCATAGAGGCTTATGTAAGCGCGCTTCGAAACAAAGCTAAAACGTGTGACTTTGGAGCATTGCATGATGATCTAATTCGTGACCGGCTGGTCGTTGGTATTAGCTCCGATAGCGTGAGGAAAATACTGCTGAGAGAGTGCGAGTTGACACTACTGAAGGCTATCAAAATATGCCAAATCAATGAACAAACGGAACAGCATACTAAAACTCTGTCAACAACGCCACGTAGTTCAACAAATGTGGATGCAGTACGGCAAGAACGCAAAATGCACAACACAGCTCGCCGCAAGCAGTACAAAGACAATTCCAGTTCCAAATCAGACATTAGCTGCACCAACTGTGGACATGAACACCCGGCGAAGAAAGAACTATGTCTGGCATATGGGAAACAATGCAATTACTGCAAAAAGCCCAACCACTTCAAAAACTACTGCAGGTCGGCAGCAAGAAACAAGCAGTACAAATCGGTCAACCAAGTAGCCCAAGCAGAGTCGGACAGTGACGGCGAGGATTCTGAGACATTCGACATAGACGGGCTTTCACCGGCTGCAAATGGAATAAACACAGTGTCCGCTGAGGATGTGAAAGAAGAATTACACTGCAATGTGAAAGTCAATGGCAAGACAGTCAAACTGAAAGTGGACACTGGCGCAAAATGTAATGTCATTTCCTTGGGCACATTCAAGTATGTGAGAAACACAGAAAAAATAAACAAAGACAACAAGGCCAGGCTCATTGCTTATGGAGGCACGGTGATAAACACTGAGGGGACTGTGTTGTTTGAGTGCCAGACAAGTGACCAAAAATCCTACAACCTGCGTTTTCATGTAGTAAATGGTAAGGTGCAACCACTGCTAGGGCTCCCAGACTGCATGAAAATGGACCTGATGACCCTGAAAGACCAAGTTTTCCAGGTGAACTTGGCCCGACCGAGCTCCTCTCAGAAGTGGTTTGATAACTATGCTGAGCTTTTCAATGGTGAACTTGGCTCACTCCCAGTAACTTACCACATGAAACTGGACCAGAATGTGACGCCTGTCATCCGCCCTCCTCGCCGCATTCCTATTCCCATGATGGACAAAGTGAAAGCAGAGCTGATAAACATGGTGCAGCAAGGAGTCATCACGCCCATCTCAGAACCCACTGAATGGGTATCCACAATGGTAGCCACACACAAAAAGGACACTGACAAGATCCGTTTGTGCTTAGACCCAAGAGATCTAAATGAAGCAATTAAGCGCCCCCACCATCCCATGCGAACAGTCGAGGAAGTTGCTGCACAAATGGCCGGCGCAACTGTTTTTTCGGTGCTCGATGCCAAGAGCTCCTTTTGGCAGGTCAAACTGGACCAAAGGTCGTCATACCTCACCACTTTCGCCACTCCATTTGGGCGATACCGATACCTGAGGATGCCATATGGTATCAATGCAGCATCTGAGGTCTTTCAGAGATCCATGGAGCAAATATTTGCCGGCCTCCCTTGTGCAATAATTGTTGATGACATCATAGTGGGAGGAAAAGATCTGAAAGAACACGACGAGAACCTACAAAAAGTGCTCGACAGGGCACGGAACGTGAAATTGAGGCTGAACCCCAAAAAATGCAGATTCCAGCTGAAGGAAGTCAGCTATGTCGGCCATGTCTTCACTGAACAAGGACTGCAACCCGATCCAGCAAAGATCCAGGCGATCACTGACATCCAGGCCCCCCAGGATAGAGCTGCTCTACAACACTTCCTGGGTATGATAAATTACCTGGGAAAGTTCATTCCAAACCACAGCGACATTGCAGCACCTCTCCACCAGCTCCTGCATAAAGACATAGCATGGACTTGGACTGAACAACAACAAATCTCTGCATTGGCTCCCTGTGAGTTACAGGATAGATTTTAAAGTTCTTTTACTGGTTTTTAAATGTCTTAATGGTCTTGGGCCTTCCTATCTTTCAGAACTGCTTTCCCCTTATGAGCCTTCACGGGCCCTGCGCTCCTCCGGCAGCAGGCTCCTGGTCATTCCCAAAGTCAGGACACACACTCACGGAGAGGCGTCTTTTCAGTACTACGGCCCTCGTCTATGGAACTGCCTGCCGGAGGACCTCAGGGCTGCAGAGAACGTTCATGTTTTTAAGAGTGGGCTCAAGACTCACCTGTTTAGCTTGGCCTTTGACTGACTTCGGTCGTCTGTTTGCTTGTCTTTTATTTGTTCTTTTGTTTGTTGTTGCTGTTCCTGTTGTTGCTGCTGCTGTTGTTGCTGTTCCTGTTGTTGCTGTTCCTGTTGTTCCTGTTGTTGTTTTGTTGTTGCTGCTGTTGTTGTTGCTTTTGTTGTAGCTGTTGCTTTCGTTGCTTTTGTTGTTGCTGTTGTTGTTGTTGTTGTTGTTCCTGTTATTGCTGTTATTGTTTTGTTGTCGCTGTGGTTCTGTTGTTGTTGCTGTTCCTGTTGTTGCTGTTGTTGCTTTTGTTGTTGTTGCTGTTGTTGTTGCTGTTGCTGTTGATGTTGGTGTTGCTGTTGTTGCTGCTGCTGCTGTTGCTGTTGTTTCTGCCGTTGTTGCTGCTGTTGTTGCTGCTGTTGTTACTGTTGTTGTTGCTGCTGTTGTTCCTGTTGCTGTTGTTGCTATTGCCGTTGTTGCTGCTGCTGTTGCTGTTCCTGTTGCTGCTGTTGCTCCTGTTGTTACTGTTGTTGTTGCTGCTGCTGTTGTTGCTGCTGCTGCTGTTGTTGTTGCTGTTGTTTCTGTCATTGTTGCTGCTGTTGTTGCTGCTGCTGCTGTTGTTGTTGCTGATGTTCCTGTTGTCGTTGTTGTTGCTGCTGGTGCTGTTGCTGGTGCTGTTGTTGTTGCTGCTGCTGTTCTTGCTGCTGTTGTTGTTGCTGTTGTTCTGTCGTCGTTGCCGTTGTTGCTGCTGCTGCTGTTGTTGCTGCTGCTGCTGATGCTGTTGCTGCTGTTGCTGCTGCTGTTCCTGTTGCTGCTGTTGCTCCTGTTGTTGCTGTTGTTGTTGCTGCTGCTGTTGTTGTTGCTGCTGCTGCTGTTGTTGTTGCTGTTGTTTCTGTCATTGTTGCTGCTGTTGTTGCTGCTGCTGCTGTTGTTGTTGCTGATGTTCCTGTTGTCGTTGTTGTTGCTGCTGTTCCTGTTGCTGCTGCTGTTGTTGTTGCTGCTGCTGTTCTTGCTGCTGTTGTTGTTGCTGTTGTTCTGTCGTCGTTGCCGTTGTTGCTGCTGCTGCTGTTGTTGCTGCTGCTGCTGATGCTGTTGCTGCTGTTGTTGCTGCTGTTCCTGTTATGTGTATGTATATGTGTATATGTATGTATATGTATGTGTGTGTGTGTGTATGTATATATGTATGTATATATGTATGTATGTATGTATATGTGTGTATATGTATATGTATATGTGTGTGTATGTATGTGTATGTATGTATATGTATATATATATATATATGTGTATGTGTGTGTGTGTATGTATGTATGTGTATGTATATATATATATATATATATATATATATATTTTTTTTTTATTTATTTATTTATTTATTTATTTATTTATTTATTTATTTTTCTCCCTGGCGGCACGGTGGCTGAGTGGCTAGCACTCATGCTTCACAGCAAGAAGGTTCGGGTTGCCCGGGCCTTTCTGTGTGGAGACTGCATGTTCTCCCCGTGTTTGGGTGGGTTTCCTCTGGGTACTCCGGTTTCCCCCACCAACCTAAACATGCGCCATAGGTAAAATCCTCCAGCTTAGGGCCTGACCAAAGCATAAATAACAAAACAAATCATGGGGATGGTCCCCGGGTCAAATATAGAAACAACTTCTCCTGTGCGAGATCAATAAAGGTCAATCTTCTAATCCTTGACCACTGTAAGGCGCTTTGTGCTACAACTTTGTATGAAAAGCGCCTTATAAATGTTTGATTGATTGATTGATTGAAAATGCATTCGACACTCTGAAAGAGTGTGTAACGTCACCTCCAGTACTCCGGTACTATGATGTACAAGCACCAGTCACTCTGACATGTGACGCTTCACAGTATGGCCTGGGTGGTGCATGTCTCCAGAATGGCAGCCCTGTCGCCTATGCCTCTCGCACCCTCACTGAAACAGAAAAAAAAATATGCACAAATTGAAAAAGAGCTGCTGGCTGTTGTTTTTACCTGTTTCAAGTTCTACGACTACATTTACGGAAAACCAGTGCTCGTGGAGACAGACCATCAGCCCCTGGTCTCCATCCTGAAGAAACCTCTACACACTGCGCCTGCGCGTTTACAACGCATGATGCTGAAGCTACACAAGTTTAACCTCACATTGGTTTACAAGAAAGGAAAGGAATTGCACCTGGCGGACATGCTGTCCCGTGCACCGAGCAACACCATTGCTTCACATGCCACTGAATGTGAAGACTTCGAGGTGATGACTGTACAGCACATCTCGTCCAGCCGTCAGGAAGAACTCCGCACACATACAGCAAAAGACACCTCCCTCCAGGCCCTGAGCAACATAATCAAACATGGCTGGCCAGATAGGTTGAGCCAAGTACCCGACACTGTGAAAGAATTCTTCCCATTCCGTGATGAGCTCTGTGTGGAAAATGGAATAATCATGAAAGGTACAAGAGCAACAATTCCACAAACATTGCACAAAGAATATCTCATACTACTCCACAAAGGACATCCCGGTGCTGAAGCCACCAAGCGGCGTGCACGCAACATCGTTTACTGGACCACAATGGCGAGAGACATTGACAATTTTGTACAGTCATGCAGCACCTGCAATGCCCTCAAACCACATCAGCAAAAGGAGCCGATGCAACTACACACAGTCCCAGAGCTCCCATGGTCAACCGTGGCGACAGATCTGTTTGAATGGAACAGCCAACACTACCTAGTCCTGGTAGACTCCTATTCAGGATGGTATGAACTAGATCCAGTTAAGAAAATCACATCACAATGCGTGATCAACAAGCTGAAACGTCACTTCTCAGTCCACGGAGTCCCCCACAAGCTGATATCAGACTGCGGAACACAATTCACTAGTCAGATGTTCCAAGACTTCGCGGAAAGCTGGGATTTCACCCATGTCACCAGCAGTCCTGAGTACCATCAAGCAAATGGGCTGGCAGAGAGAGCCGTGCGGAGTGCAAAACGACTGCTGGAAACATCCAAAAGAGACGGTACTGACCTATTCCTCAATCTTCTGAGCATTAGAAATGTTCCACGAGACGGCACGCTGGGCTCACCTGCACAAAGACTGATGTCCAGAGAGACACGCACAAATATGCCCATCAGCAGGCACCTGCTTAAGCCAATGTCCAAGAATCCTGAGTTGATCCATTCCCACCTGTCAAAGAAGAGGCAGGCACAAAAAAGATTCTACAATCGTGGCAGCCGGCCACTTCGCCCGCTTCAACGCTCCCAAGTAGTGCGTCTGCAAACAGAAAAGGGACATGACAAAATTGGCACTGTCAAAAGAATCTCAGCAGCACCACGGTCTTACGTGGTGGAATCAGGAGGCAAGGAATACCGCAGAAACAGGCGACACCTGCTGCCAGTCACAGAACCACCACCAATAGAGCCAGAACCAGACCCAGCGCCACCGGCAGAGCCACCAACGCAGAAGGTCAGCGGGGAGACTGGGCCCAGTCTACCTGCATCTCCTTTCAGGCACGCTGCCGTGCACACTTCTCCCAGGCATCCAGCTGTGCAAACTGAGCACACTCCTGTGCGCACGCCTGGGTGCACGCCTGGGCTCCGTGGAGAGTCACCTCTCCCACAAGTCACTGAGCCCTCCCTGGCCCGTTCCAGGTTTGGTAGACTCCTGAAGCCTAATCCCAAGTACGACTGTTAAAAAAAAAAAAAAATAAGCAAAGAAAACTGGAATACTGCAGCTCCAGTACAATACAGGGACTGTTTGTGTCATTAACATTAACATACAGTAGCTTCCTATGTTTTGTGTTGAAATGTTATATTTACAAGTCAGGTATACGTTCATTTTCAAATTACATCTGTTATGTGGTGTCATTGAAAGTTGTTTCACTAATTGTTAATTCGTCACAGTAGGTTCACTCCCTAAGGAATGTGACATGTTTTTGTATACCACTGTTCTATACTAAAGAAGGGGGATGTAGAATGATGTTGTCATCACGTTGTTACGTCACGTACGTGCGTGCGTGCTCTACAGCTAGCACCACCGCTGTGTAAGCATGTAATATCGTGTCGCTTCGTTTAATAAACTTTTCAGTTGAAATGACGCCTTCTTCTGAGCTGTTCTACAGTTACACTATAAAAAAAAACCTTGGAACGAATCAGGCTTTTTCCATTGAAATAGCTACTCAACTTACGAATTTTTCACGTTACGAAACCACTTCTGGAACAAATTAATTTCGTAAGGTGAGGTACCACTGTAATTGATAGTAGAACATAGGGAAGTTTCAACAAAAAGTGGAGAAAACAAGCATTTTGTACAAAGAGTCATTTCGAGCAGATCAGTGACTTTGACATCAATATTTATCGATTTAGTGACACCTCAAACATCTAAAACAACAGAGAAAGAGATTTTTGATGACAAAGTACATTTTTTATTTACAAATATAAGAATATAAGGCTCTGTGAATTGAAAATTCCTTCAAATCAATTGTGCCAAGAGATGTTTACAGGATATAATAATATCTTTTCATATAAAATAGAACTTTGTTGCTTCACAACAATATTGAGGCTCAGAGTCCAGATCCATAATAAAAACTAATACACACACATACACACACACACATATATATGTACATACACACAAGCTCATGCATAAACCTTTACACACACACAGCTACACATGCACGCGCGTGTACACACGCACGCACGCACACACACACACACATATAGCTTCATTCATTACAATTACCACACAGCAGCATCATGTAAAGTTAATTCTTCTCATCTCATGCATCTCTGGAGACCAGGATCTACTGATCCAAGTCAGTACTCGTCTTCTTTGGCGCTGTTGTAGTCTGATCAGAGTTCCTGCTCCGCGCAGCGCGATCACGGCACGTCCCCTGCCACGGGCACAGCAGATCTCTGCTCCGACCTCGCTGCTTGATCCGGTGTGTCTCTGCGATCCTCTGATCCAGGATCCTGGGTCCCAAGAGCGATCAGAGCGCTCCATAGGCGATGATCAACAGTTATCTGCTTTTCCGGATTCCCCTCGCCTCGCCATCTTGCTCCTCTGGCCAATACACAGTACACACACTACACTCCTCCTCTCTTACGCGTCTCCGATCGGCAAATAATGATACAAGATCGCTACCTACAGGTTGGGAGACGTGAATTACACCTTCAAAGTTGCTCCAGGTCGTATTCTAGCGATCCCCGCTGAAAAACGTCCTTGACGTATATATACGTCACGGCACTCAACGTTTGGTTTCAACATGACGTCAAAACTCGTTACCGGCACTCAATGAGTTAACATGTCCTTCAACTTATCTGCACTACAATATTCAACTATACTCCAGAGTCTATTTTTAGGTCTAGTTTTAAATTATCCTAGGCCATTATTTATTTATTTATTATATTGTTCTGTTGCATGCTACTTTTTCTTGATGTTCTTGATCTGTGCGTTGCAACACTGGAATTTCCCCACTGTGGGACTAATAAAGGCATATCTTATCTTATCTTATTTAATTCTATCTATTTTCAGGCTCCATCCATCTGTCCATGTTCTTCCTCTTATCCGGGGTCGGGTCGCGGGGGCAACAGTCTAAGCAGGGACGCCCAGACTTCCTTCACCCCGGACACTTCCTCCAGCTCCTCCGGGAGGACCCCAAGGCGTTCCCAGGCCAGCCGGGAGACATAGTCCCTCCAGTGTGTCCTGGGTCTTCCTCCTCCCGGTGGGACGTGCCCGGAACACCTCCTGAAGGAGGTGTCCAGGAGGCGTCCGAAACAGATGCCCGAGCCCCTACTACTCTACTCCGAGCTCCTCCTGTGTGACTGAGCTCCTCACCCTATCTCTAAGGGAGCGTCCAGCCACTCTGCGGAGGAAACTCATTTCGGACGCTTGTTCGGTCATTACCCAGAGCTCATGATGGTGAGGGCAGGAACGTAGATCGAAGGTAAATCGAGAGCTTTGCCTTTCGGCTCAGCTCCCTCTTCACCACAACGGTCCAGTACAGCGACCGCATCACTGCCGACGCTGCACCGATCTGCCTGTCAATCTCACGCTCCATCCTCCCCTCACTCGAGAACAAGACCCCGAGATACTTGAACTCCTCCACCTGAGGCAGGGACGCACAGAGGAATTTCTGTTTCTCTCGCTTAAAATCAAATATGACTTTGCTGATTTTGAATCTAGTAACAACTGTGATCAATAACAACGCTCCTTCAGTGTTCGTCCACATCCAATTCAAATCCCGCTGTTTTCACCTTTGCACCCAAACCCTGGCGCGAGCTCGGGTTACTTGTCACGTGGTCCTAGTCAGGCAGGTGTAATTCCCTTCGTGGCCAACAGAGGGAGCCATGTGTGTTGTTCTTTTTGCCACCACCAGATGGCGCTCTTGTTTTTAAGGACATTTGTTTTCTTCCCTTCTGGAGCTGACACAGCCAAATATGGAGCTTTTAGTCATTTGTGTCACTTTTAGCAGGTTTAATAAAGTTTTTCAGTTGTTCTATACTATTTGTTTGATCATCAGGGCTGGGAGGGTTACTTTAGAAATGTTTTCTGGTACAGTTACTAGTTCCCCTTAAAATCTGTATTCAGTAACGTAATCCAAGAACCAGAATATTAACCCAGTCCGCCGGACTCCCTTGGAAAAGAAGTTTTTAATCTCATTGGACTTTTCTGGTTAAATAAAAATGTGCATGTGTGTTATTTTTGTAATTAGTTTTTAAAACAATAAAACAATAAAGACTCATTTTTGTATTACAATTCAATATTTTTATTCAAAAATATAATTTTCTCAGCTGTGGATGGATTTGGCCTATTTCTTTTCTTACTTATCACTAGTGATGTGTAGATGAGGCGTCATGAAGCGTTTCAACACGTTGCCAAACTGTATTGATCCTGTATTGATCCTGTGTCGATACTGTCAGTGAATACTAAAAATCCCTCAGACTCAACTGACACTGATTTGATGACCTAGTATATTCAATAATATAATTGAAGTCGTTGTATTTTATATTGTTTTGTTTCACATCTTCATTTACATTTAAAATATCTTTGATATTTTTAGATACAGTCAATAAATAATGTGAACATGTATCAGAACGTAAAGTGAACGTGTTGTGAATGAGGATTCTTGTGGTCTAGAATTAAAAAAACAAACAACAAAAAAGTGTTTCCAACATTTTGAAATTGAGTCTGTTAGGCTTTTTTGATAGAACTTCTCCAGCTGTAGAAAACACCCGCTCACACGGCACAGATGAGGCTGGAGTGCAGAGAAATTGTAAGGTTGGACACATGTTGGAAACCTTTCTTTCAGCTTGAGGCTGCTCCATAGTTCTTGATGAATTTGATGATGAACCGCAAAAGATCAGAGATTCTTTTGGCAGATGCATCCCGTTGACAGATGCGCTTCCTTGTAAACAGTTTGGCGCGTCAGTGTCAGTTCGACACGGGTCCTGTATCGATGCGCACACCGACACGGAGTTTTGCTCTATGAACTCGACGCATGCGCCGACACATCGGTGTTGCCGGACCCGTCACTACTGATCACTTCTACTGCTTTTGAAAAAAACTCTTTCACCTGTAACCTACCTAAATGTGTAGTAGCCCGTGTGTGAGTGTATTTTTGAATGTGTCACGACACTGTCAGTGTAATGTCTATATCCTGACTAAGTTGGAGATTCTGTCGCAGAATCGCCTATTATTAGCCTGTTCACTTGTAAACATCACCACTTACAAGTGAACAGGCTAATAATAATAATAGGCGTGCAGTGATACAACTTGAGAGAAAATAGCACCAAGCGATTACGACTTCTGACTTTTCATGTGCAACTGTTTTGTGAGTGTTTCTTTGTTTTGATTTAGGTTTGAGGATAGAGTTACAGATGGAGACAAATTGTGTCTGAGCCCTTCTGGTTTGAGAGGGGAGTTAAAGAGGCTATTTTACATGAAGTACATGGAATAAATGTAAAAGTGCTCCCTCTTCTAATATTCAGTGTCATTCAGAGACAGCGTCAAACCTTCTCTCAAATCTGATGAACCTTTAGTGCTTCACCTGTTCATGTTAAAAGAAGCTCACACTGTTTCTCAGCCCCTTGTGTATTTGTTTCAGTTCTGAAGTTTCTTGATGCATATGTAAGACATAAGACAAGACAAGAACAAATGGTCTAAAAAACAGATTTTATTTTCCAATTCTTATATTTCACTTCACGTTTTCATCTCCGCAGCCATGAAAAGAATAAACATCTGTTGTGGGTTGTGTGTTAAAATACTGCGTCAGTGCTACAACCAGGTTCAGATCAAAATATCACCGAGAGTCAGACGGATACAGTTCCACAAAAATTGTATTCCCCTGATACAATAGTCGCTAAACAATGCAGAGGTCAGACTGTCCCTGGTAACACTTCCGTCTACGTAGGTCTTACACCAGGACCGCTGACTGCCTCTCTCTCCATCGACACAGCATGTGAATAATGTGACTCCAGGGGCAGCCCCCGGTCAGCCTCCTCGACATTCCTCCGTTATCTGGTTCTCCCCGTAAATCAGAGGAACACAGTGTACTGGCGTCAAGGCTTCTTTCACCGGGGCAAACTGGCTCGCCTGTGAACAGTTCTCAAAAAATAATGAATAAGACTTCCCCGCCTGAACCACTAAATTTCCCTTCTACACCAAGTTTACACTGTTTTCACACAATAAAGGAGGTAATATAAAATGTAAGCAATGAGTTAACAATGAGTAATAAGTATAATATGAATAGTGTCAAGTGTCAAAAAAGAATAAAAAGATAAAATGCAATTTCAGTTACGTCTCTCAAAGTTAAAAACAACACAATTAAGAATAAGATGGATTAACTTCAGTTAAAACTCTTTCTAATTTAAAAAAAAATCTTTACATATCATTTTAAGCTTGTAATTTTTTTCCACTACACAGAGCTCAACTCCACAGTCCAGAGTCTCTGAAGATCAGCTCCGGCTTTTTGAGTCTGACTTTAGGCTCACTTGATCCGAGTGTTCGTGTGTGCGTTTGGTCGTGACTGGAGAGTTGCTGCGATGTTCTAAAAGCATTTTAACACTGGTCACTCATTTAGTCTGTCTGAAGTGAATTCTCATGTGTTTATTGAAACTGGATGTTGTAGAGAACGCTTTCCCACAGTGGTCACACTTGTATGGCTTCTCTCCTGTGTGGATTCTCATATGTAGATGGAGTGCACCAGACTGTTTAAATCCCCTCCCACATTGGTCACATTCGTATGGTCTTTCTCCTGTGTGAACTCTCATATGTGATACTAGGGCGCTTGACTGTGAAAATGCCTTTTCACAAACATCACACTTGTGTGGCTTCTCTTCTGTGTGGATTCTCATATGTAGATGGAGTGCACCAGAATGTTTAAATCCCCTCCCACATTGGTCACATTCGTATGGCTTCTCTCCTGTGTGGATTCTCATATGTAGATGGAGTGCACCAGACTGTTTAAATCCCCTCCCACATTGGTCACATTCGTATGGTCTTTCTCCTGTGTGAACTCTGTGTGATTGTAGGTGGCTTGAAAAGGTGTTCCCACACTGGTCACATTCGTATGGCTTCTCTCCTGTGTGAACTCTCATATGTGATACTAGGGAGTTTGACCGTGAAAATGCCTTTTCACAAACATCACACTTGTATGGCTTCTGTCCTGTGTGAACTCTCATATGTGATACTAGGTTGTTTAAATGTGAAAATGCCTTTTCACAAACATCACACTTGTGTGGCTTCTCTCCTGTGTGGATTCTCATATGTTTACCGAGGACACCAGAATTTGTAAATTCCTTCCCGCACTGGTCACACTTGTATGGTTTCTCTCCTGTGTGGATTCTCATATGTTTACCGAGGTCACCAGAATTTGTAAATTCCTTCCCGCACTGGTCACACTTGTATGGCTTCTCTCCTGTGTGGATTCTCATATGTACATGGAGGGAACCAGACTCTTTAAATCCCCTCCCACACTGGTCGCATTTGTATGGTCTTTCTCCTGTGTGAACTCTCATATGTGATACGAGGGAGTCTGACCGTGAAAATGCCTTTTCACAAACATCACACTTGTATGGTTTCTCTCCTGTGTGGATTCTCATATGTGATTCTAGATGGCTTGACCGTGAAAACGTGCTCCCACACTGGTCACATTCGTATGGCTTCTCTCCTGTGTGGATTCTCATATGTGATTCTAGACGGCTTGAACGTGAAAACGTGCTCCCACACTGGTCACATTCAAATGGTCTTTCTCCTGTGTGAGTTCTGTAGTGTATTTTCAGTCTGGAAGCTGTTGGCCACACCTTTCCACACTGGTCACATGTGAACACCATTCTGTTGGTGGATCTTGGAGCTCTGCATTAGAAAAAAGGAAAGGAAGTGTCAAGTAAAATAACTTTAACTCTTCAAATAAAGTAACTAATTAAATACACATAAAAATCACACATAGTAAATCATATATAAGAATGTTTCAATGTGTTTTACAAGCAAGTTCCATTTGGCTGAATGAATCAACTAAGTTCTACTTCCTCTACAAGCTGAAGAGAGTCAGAGCCCCAGCTCCCATCATGAGCACCTGATCCCACCCACCCATCCAACTGCCTCTTCAGTCTGCTGCCATCAGGAAGGAGACTGAGGAGCCTCAGGGCCAAGACCAGCAGACTGAAAAACAGCTTCATCCACCAAGCTGTCAGGATGCTCAACTCTCTCCCTGCCCTCCCTCCCCCAATCACACTGCTGCTTAAATGACACTGCTGCTTAAATGACACTGACACTGCTGCTTAAATGTGCAAGGGACCAGTCTGTACCTCTGGACACTGCTAACCAGCTAACCTGGGTGGCAGTAGCTCAGTTGGTTGAGCATTTGTCCACTGATCCAAAGGTTGGTGGTTCAAATCCCGCTCTTGACATAAGAACATCAGTGGTTGAGCGGTCAGATCCACTGACCCACAGGTTGGTTGGTACGATTCCAGCTCCCACAGATGTGTCTTTGGGCAAGACACTTAACCCACCTCACCCCCAGTGTCTGCGTACACTGGTGTGTGAATGTGTGTGTGAATGTGTGAGTGGTTCCTTGTTGTAAAGCACTTCAGGTGCCTTGAAGGTGGAAAAGCGTTATATAAAGATGTGACCATAACCTGCTAATAAGCTAACCCGCTAGCTGCCAAGGTCAAACAGGAAGTGTGTGTTCTGGTGTAAATGTGTGTGTTCTGGTGTAAATGTGTGTGTTCTTGTGTGTTTGTCTCACAGCCACACGGGATATGAACAGAGTTTGATACAAATAAACCTGAGCACCTCCAGCAACACGTCACATCAGTCAAGGAGAACCGAGGTTCCACCGGTAGAACATGTAGAACATGCAGATGTGTAACTGGTAGAACATGCAGTTCTACCAACTGCAACTCCCTCTTACTTGTAAAATGTGAGATTTATTGAGACATGAAACGTTTGGGCACTCATCAGGCAAAAATCAGGCAAAAATCAGTGAGCGCTGGAGAAACAAAATGGCCACTTCACAAGAGGATGAACCAACACAGACGAGAGAGCCAGAGTGGACCTCATTCTGCCGTACATCTCCACCTAAAAGGACCTCAGTCTGCCGTACACCTCCACCTAAAAGGACCTCAGTCTGCCGTACACCTCCACCTAAAAGGACCTCAGTCTGCCGTAGATCTCCACCTAAAAGGACCTCAGTCTGCCATACACCTCCACCTAAAAGGACCTCAGTCTGCCGTACACCTCCACCTAAAAGGACCTCAGTCTGCCGTACACCTCCACCTAAAAGGACCTCAGTCTGCCGTACACCTCCACCTAAAAGGACCTCAGTCTGCCGTACACCTCCACCTAAAAGGACCTCAGTCTGCCGTACACCTCCACCTAAAAGCCACGGGCCACTCCTTTGAGGACAGTGAGGTCCAGATCTTGGCCAGAGAAAAGAACTGGTTTGAGAGGAGGAGTTAAAGAAAGAGAATCCTTCCTTGGACAGAAATGGAGGTCTCAGACATCATTTGTCTCCATCTATAACTCTATCCTCAAACCTAAATCAAAACAAAGAAAACAATAGAGCAGCAGGTCAGGTCCAGAGGTGTGAAAACACCATTATGGTCCTGAATGGTTCTGCTAACAAGACCCACACTCCACTCCCACTGCAGATCTAACAGGCCCACCTAACTAACACCAACTGGAAACAAGTAGGTGTGGTAGTCTCACAGTCATTTCATTGTAGTGAGCGCCCCCTTCAGGCAGATATAGGCAGTGTCCACCAGCGTCTGACCAGAACTGAAGAAGCAGAAAAAACGGATTCCACCAAATAAACTTCTGTCCAGTCGACAAACTGAAGTTTTCCTTTTGCCTTTGGTTCTACCTGGACAATTGAGGGATTCTACCCAATCAGGCGCCTTCTTTCCCCGAGGCCCCTCCCACAACAGGTTTGATTGACAGCGTACAATCATGTGACAGGTGAACCTTGGAGCATGTGATCATGTTTAGTCCTGGTTTAGTCCTGGTTTAGTCCTGGTTTAGTCCTGGTTTAGTCCTGGTTTAGCCCTGGTTTAGCCCTGGTTTAGTCCTGGTTTAGCCCTGGTTTAGCCCTGGTTTAGCCCTGGTTTAGTCCTGGTTTAGCCCTGGTTTAGCCCTGGTTTAGCTTAGTGTTTCTATACCAGGGCTGAACTTGTGAACAGTGAAGGTGTGAGGCCTAAGAGCACAAGGACACAGTGTGAACTTTAGCCCATAAGAACCCAGAGCCATTTGTCCTTAAAGGAAGACTATGTGGGACATACCTCAGACCGTTATTGTCCATGACCGTGACCATGTTATTGATCACATTAGGGTTTTCATTCTTATTTTAACGCTAAAAGCCCAATGTGACATAATGTTCTAGAGATAAGACAAAAAAAAATGTACCAATAGTGAGGGGGGGGGGGCACGACACGGCTCCGGGAGTCCTGCTGGATGTGCGAGGGGCGGAGACTAGAGCTGGGCGATATGGCCTAAAAATCTCAGATTAAAAAAAAAAAAATTATTAAATAAATATATATATATATACAGTATATATAATTCGTTCCAGAAGTGGTTTCGTAACGTGAAAAATTCGTAAGTTGAGTAGCTATTTCAATGGAAAAAGCCTGATCCGTTCCAAGGTTTTTTTTTATAGTGTAACTTTTTTTTTTTTTAATAGTGTAACGTTGTGTTTCTGACGGGCTAAGAGACTAGACCAGGACTAAAAGAACGTGGAATAAACCAGGTCTGGCCAGAACTAAACCTGGATTGGACCTGTTATTATTAGAACATGGCAGTGCCGTTGGAGGAGCGCGGTGCTCGGTGCTCGTGTCTCCGCACCTTTAAGAGGCCGAGAAAGACGCTCTTTCAGCGGGAATAAGAGCGGGGCGGGGCGAGCTCTGCTTCTATCTGACCTCCAGAGCCGGGGGGGCTGACTAGGGTGACCACCGGCATGAAACAGGAAAGGAGGACACTTGTGTCCAAAAAGGAGGACAAAGGCCCTAAAGTGAGGACACCTTGTTTTTTTTTTTGTTTTCCCTCGGGGAAAACAAAGAATGTGCGCTGAGAATGTGCACTGCTCGCACATTCTGCATTTCGCGCACAGGAATTCCAAGCATTACTAGTCGCAACAGAATCATATTTTGTCTTTAGGGAACAAGGAGCAGACCACCCGGCTCATTGAGCTGAGGCGGGACTTGTTCCATCGCGCAGATGGCCATGCGGTCCACGGACTGCACTCAGGGCTGAGCGAGTATGCACCGCCTCGACTGCAGGCTGAGACCACACTCCGAACCGTGCACTTTCTGAATTGGGAAACGGCGAACATCCCAGAGTAGCAAGTGTAAATAATGGGTGGGGATTTATGACGATTTATGCAACGAAAGGAGGACAACATGTAAAAAAGGAAGACACGTGACAGACGGCCGGACAGACAGCTCTAAAACCGGACTGTCCGGACGAATGGTCACCCTAGGGCTGACACTGTGAGCTAACAGGCCGCTTTATCAGCGGGCAAGACCGCGGGGTCTCGCTCGGGGTGGGCTCTGGTTCTCTCTGACTTCCAGAGCGCGGCTCACACTGTGAGCTGTGAGCCGCGGGGGCTCGGCCCCGAGGAGGAGGCACGCGGCGCCGCAGCTCAATCCCGCAGCCCCGGTGTAGCGCGGCCTTGCGCCGTATGGACGTTTTGATCCTTCGATGTCGGCTCTTCCCATCATTGTGAAGCAGAATTCACCAATTCACTAAGGGAACGTGAGCGAGGTTTAGACCGTCGTGAGACAGGTGAGTTTTACCATACTGTGTTGTTGTGTCTCCGCTCCCATCGCATGTTCGGCGGCGAACACATTCCATTGAAAATCTATCAAAGTTCGAGTGTTTAAACGAGAGAGAAATGCGAGAAAAAAGTGTAGAATGTGTGGCGAGGCATTTACAGCCCTAAAACATGTAGAACAATTGCCAAATACAAAGTTGTCCTACCTCGTGGACCTCTCCCACCGTGGGCCACCTCTGGAACCTAACCCCGTGTGTTGATAAAGTGTTTACGTTTCGGGGCGTGCATCTGAGCGCGCATTAATTGAATTTTTGAGATTTGTTGTTTTTAAAGTGCTTTATAAATTTGGATTGGATTGGAGATTTCGCGTTTTGTAACTTGAAATTTCATTCGTATCTAGAGACCAAAATTTGACGTGAAGGCGTTTCGTAACTTGAAATTTTCCTTTGTTGGGTCATTCGTAAGGTGAGGTACCACTGTATATAAAAATATTCAGAAACAATAGTACACGTGTCATATTAAAAATGTACTGTGAGAGCCCATGTGAGCCGCGGGCGGACACCGCACGTATATCAACAGCGTATATCATACCCCCCCGTCGTAATTGGTAAAGCTGTTAACAGCTTTTTTTATGACGGTACACTTTCATCCCTGTATAAAAGAACGTTGCATTGTTTTGAGACATTTGTCTGTCATCTGTTATTTGTTTTTGAGTAGGGCAGAGAAAAATCGATTCATTTTTTTTTTTTTAATCGGAGATTTTATTTTTAGGCCATATCGCCCAGCTCTAGTCTCCGCCCCTCGCACATCCAGCAGGACTCCCGGAGCCGTCCGGGACACGATGCACATTAACCTCCCGGAGAAGTGTGCGCGCGGACACGTGCACCCGCTCATCGTGGTCAAATCCGTGATAGAGCAACATGACCGACGTGAGGCCGCACGTCCCACCCGGGGCTGCGAGCACGAGACCGCCGGCAGTGTCCGGACCGTGCCTCCCCCACGGGACCGCGTCCACGGCCAACGACGCAGCATGAGCTACGAAGCGAACACGCACGAACCTCGACATGAACGCAAGAGCCGCACGAAACCAGGCAAAGAGCCGCATGCTGTGGTTTAATCCTGGTTTAGTCCAAGTTTAGACCTGGTCTAGTCCTGGTTTAGTCCAGGTTTAATCCTGGTCTAGTCCAGGTTTAGACCTGGTTTAGTCCACGTTTAGTCTTGGTCTAGTCCCGGTCTGGTTCCAGTCTGGTCCTCATGTCTTAGTCCTGGTCTGGTCCTCATGTCTTAGGGTGTTTTCACACTTGGTCCCTTTCAGCGTTTAAAGCGAACTCAGATCGCTAACTGAGCATTATAGGTTTATATGTGAACACTCTAAGCGCACCCAGACCCCTTTAAACGAACCAAACTGAGACCATCTCGGGAGGTGGTCTCAGTACGGTTCGCTAAAAGGTCCGCGGTACGGTTCGCCTAACCTGCGCAGTGTGTACACATAACGCTCCGGGTTCACTTCGCCTTTTGTGCAGTGCACCACCACGAACCGGTGAGCCAAGAGCCGGCAAGAGCCAATCATAGGCCGAACTGCGCTCCAGCTTCCAATCATGTTGCAGCATAATTACGCACCGATCGCGCTCCCGCCAATCATGACGATTACCGCTGTTGTGTTTGCGCCTGTTCGCCCATCAGCTGTGAGCGAGCCGCCTGATATTTACGCGGCATTTCCAACAGAAGAAGAATCCTTAACTTGCTACATTAATGCTACGTAAGAAGGAACTCTCGCCTCGGGACACGGGATAAGTTTGAGATATGTCCTTTTCTCCGGAGCTCCGGATTATTAAAGACCGTGACACGTGCATACATGGATACCGTTCTTATGGGTGAGTCATATTATCAGATTATTTCTGCATCTATTTCGGCACTAAACCAGGACTAAACCAGGACTAAACCAGGTCTAAACCAGGACTAAACCAGGACTAAACCAGGTCTAAACCAGGTCTAAACCAGGACTAAACCAGGACTAAACCAGGTCTAAACCAGGTCTAAACCAGGTCTAAACCAGGTCTAAACCAGGTCTAAACCAGGTCTAAACCAGGTCTAAACCAGGTCTCAGAGCTCTAGAGAAGCTACAGTGTGAACAGAAAGAGGACTGAGGCTCCATCAGAGCTTAAGTGGACCAGAAAGAGAACTCGGTCCTCTTTCACAATGTGAACACAAACAGAACTGAGTTTGTGTTCTCTTGGTCCCCTTGTTGGTCCACTTTTAGGGGACTGAGTTCGGTTCTCTTAAAGGGGACTATATGTGAAAACACCCTTAGTCCCCGGTCTGGTCCTCATGTCTTAGTCCCGGTCTGGTCCTCATGTCTTAGTCCCGGTCTAGTTCCAGTCTGGTCCTCATGTCTTAAGGTCCCATGACATGGTACTTCTTGATGCTTTTATATGGTTCCTTAATGGTTCCCTAATACTGTAAATGAATCCTTCTTCAAAATCAACACTCACTGCATGAGATATGACTCTGACAGTCTTCATGAGGCTAGATATGTGTCTAAAATGCTTTATTGTGGGTGTTGCTGCTTCAGTGCAAATGAGAAGGACAGAGAGATTGGCTAAGGAGCGGGGAGGCGGGTTTCCCCTGCAGCTCGGCGCAGCTCGGCTCCTCTCTTCCGTGTTTAACACAGGAAGACAGATGAGAGACTTTGCAATGAAAAAAAGCATATTTACACAGAAAATAAAATTAAACCACTGGTATTTCAGAGGTCCAGAGGGTCGGGTAAGGGACTTGCGAGCCTAGAAACACTCGGACGTGCCTCCAGGCAAATAAAAAAACGCATTTCGCATTGCGTAGCGCATTCACAGTCCAAACTCTATGGGCGGGATATACAGGAACGCTGAGCGGAGACAGAGGGAGGGGCTGGAGCTGCATTTGCCGATCAATCAGGTGCCTTGTCCGAACTCGCCCGTTTCAACACTGGTTTTGTGTAACGCAGAAAAGGATCGCAAATGCTCAGTTTAGACATTTCGCAACTTTTAGCCATGGGGGGGAGGGGCTAAACAGGGTAGGGGAGCTCACATTAACGTTCAAAAACCTCAGCAAGTGAACATTTCATGCCATGGGACCTTTAGTCCCGGTCTGGTCCTCATGTCTTAGTCCTGGTCTGGTCCCGGTCTAGTTCCAGTCTGATCCTCAAGTCTTAGTTCCAGTCTGGTCCTCATGTCTTAGTCCCGGTCTAGTTCCAGTCTGGTCCTCATGTCTTAGTCCCGGTCTGGTCCTCATGTCTTAGTCCCGGTCTGGTCCTCATGTCTTAGTCCTGGTCTGGTCCCGGTCTAGTTCCAGTCTGATCCTCAAGTCTTAGTTCCAGTCTGGTCCTCATGTCTTAGTCCCGGTCTAGTTCCAGTCTGGTCCTCATGTCTTAGTCCCGGTCTGGTCCTCATGTCTTAGTCCCGGTCTGGTCCTGGTTTAGTCCCGGTCTGGTCCTGATGTCTTAGTCCCGGTCTGGTCCTCATGTCTTAGTCCCGGTCTGGACTGGTCCCGCTTCCTACGGATCCAGTGACTCATGTCTCCGCCCCTCACACATCCAGCCGGAGGTCTACAGTCCCTTAGCCAATCAGGACGCAGAACACAATGTTGATACGGCGATACAGCGAGGGATTACTGTATCGCCTTTCAAGACGCCCAAAGCTCTTTACAGTTCATTGTTCGTTCACTCCACACTTGGTGGGGGTAAGATACTATTGTAGCCACAGCTGCCCTGGGGCAGACTGACTGAAGTGAGGCTGCCAATCTGCACCATCTGCCCCTCCACCAACACTCACACACTCCACTTTCATACTCGGCAATGTGGGTCAAGTGTCTTGCCTAAGGACACAACAACAGTTTTTGCTACTAGCGCCCCCCTGTGGCTCCTGGTGTTCCAGCGTCTCCATCCAAGTCCTGACCAGGACCTGCTGAGCCTCTGAGATCTGACGGGATCAGGCCAAGACAAGACAGACCCTCCAGGAATTCGCGATGTTGCGATTTGCAACTTCAACGCAACTTCAGCCAATCCCCGCGAATTCAGGGCGGTGTTGCAATTTTGACCAATCACCGCAACTTTCCCGCAATTTTTACTAATTTTGACCAATCATCGGCGGCGTATTGAACACCGACCAACTTCCTTCTGTGTAGGAGACATAACTGAGATGAGGTGCACGGTGCGTTTGTGTGTGTGTGTGCGACAGAGGCGGTGGGTCACGTGAGTGTGGGTGTGTGCACGTACGGAAGTGTGTGCGTGTAAAAGTGCGCGCTCACCTGTCACACAGAGGAGAGAGTCAGGGTTGGGGTGTAGCCGTATTTTTTGTTGACCGCAAACCATTCATTCATCTTTCACGTTAATCTGTTCATCCTGCTGCGCTGTCATAGCTGTGTGCACTCTTTTTGTAATAAATGCACAAAACATATCTGGATCTCAGCGTATCTGTCACCATCAGGGTGTCTCAAGTCTCACGCATTGAGAGTGTGACACACGCAATTTGACGTGTTCACACGCCACACATGGCATTTCTCATGCTGATTTTTGTGTGTGTGTGTGCCCAGAAAATCGGTCTGTGTGGCTCAGTTTATGCAGGCACCGCGCGTTTTCAGCGAACCCCCCCCCCCCCCCCTTCCTCCTCACCCCGCTCCCTCCTCCCCGCGCCGCTCAGCGAGTGTCTAAGCGCGCACTGCACTGTCACTAGGGTGACCACCGGCATGAAACCGGAAAGGAGGACCCTTGTGTCCAAAAAGGAGGACAAAGACACCTTTTTTTTTTCCCTTGGGGGGGGGGGGGGGGGCTGTTGTAATGCTGGATATTACAACATGGATATAACCATGTCCAACATTTACTGTAAATCAGGGATGAAAGAGCTTTTAGCGGATTTCCGCTTTTTATTCAGCCGGGGGGGGGGGGGGGGGGGCATTGTCGCGCACAGGGATCCAAGGAGCTCTCAGGGAGTTAGTGTGTTTGCTCAGACACATTAAAAATTAGGGGGACATTGGCCATGTCCCAATTCCAAGTATTACTAGTCGCAATAGAATAATATTTTTGTCTGTAGGGAACAAGGAGCAGACCACCCGGCTCATTGAGCTGAGGCGGGATCTGTTCCATTTTGCAGACGCCCATGTGATCCCTGGACTGCACTCAGGGCTCAGCGAGTATGCACCGCCTCGACTGCAGACTGAAACCACACTCCGAACCGTGCATTCGCTGAATTGGGAAACGGCGAACATCGCAGAGTAGGAAGTGTAAATAATGGGTGGGGATTTATGACGATTTATGCAACGGTGGCCGACGAGGGTCCGAAAGGAGGACAAAATGTAAAAAAGGCGGACACGTGACAGACGGCCAGACAGACAGCTCTAAAACCGGACTGTCCGGACGAAATCCGGACGAATGGTCACCTAACTGTCAGTGAACGACAAAACGGAGAACCATCAGGTACTAAGTTCATTTATTTCTACTAACTCTCATTAGTTGCTTTGTAGTTTAAGTTTGCTCTTTAGACAAACATTTACACAGGGCTCTGTGTAAATACAGTCTCACGCACGACCCTGCTCAAAACTTGAGAGCCCTGGTCACCATAGCCTCCTCTTTGCACGTCACAAATCTGCGAGCCATAGGACCCAACCTCATATTCTCGGCGGCTAAAAGGTTTGAGTTTGGAAGCCGCAACATTCTGCTTTACTTCCGTGTGACGAAACAAAACTGCGGCCGTGTCCCAGTTCCCAGAGCGCACAGCTCGGAGCGCGGCCCGAAGGGGGCTCAGACTGCAGTCAAGGAGGTGCACACTTGCTCAGCCCCAACTGCAGTCCGCGGACCACTTAACGACTGCAGTCTTCGGACCGCGTGTTAACTGCGCATGGGACAAAAAAGAAGTGGGACAGCAGTCGTCGCGCCGGTGTTCTGGCGAAATGTGTGACGCACATGCCCTTCGGACCACGCTCCGAGCCGCGCGCTCTGGGAACTGGGGACACGGCTTCTAATGGCAAAGAAACATGTCTGCGGCGCCATTTGCCCACAAAAATAACAGCAAAAGACCGAAACAGTTCCCCTCCTAGTAGTAATTTATTTTCGATGTTGGTAAGGTTGTTTTAGGATCATATCTGTGATCTCTGTGTCTTTGTATTATTCTTTGTCAGTAATAACTCAGTATTCAAAATATTACTCAATTTTAATTTCAAAAAGCGAAAATCGCAACTATTTATCGCAACTTTCACTTCCTCCCGCAACAAAATCACAACAAAAACCTTAAAAGCACCGCAACTTTCATCGCAACTTTTTGGAAAAGCTCCCGCAAATTCAGGCATTTTAGCCCGCAACAATCACAAAAAATGCCCGCGAAATCCTGGGGGGTTTGAATAATAGGTGATAATGCGACAGAATCTCCAACTTAGTCAGGATATAGACATTCAGACCCCCCAGGATTTCGCGGGCATTTTTTGTGATTGTTGCAGGCTAAAATGCCTGAATTTGCGGGAGCTTTTCCAAAAACTTGCGATGAAAGTTGCGGTGCTTTTAAGGATTTGTTGCGATTCTGTTGCGGGAGGAAGTGAAAGTTGCGATAAATAGTTGCGATTTTCGCTTTTTGTAATTAAAATTGAATAATATTTTGAATACTGAGTTATTACTGACAAAGAATAATCCAAAGACACAGAGATCACAGATATGGTCCTAAAACAACCTTACCAACATTGAAAATAAATTACTACTAGGAGGGGAACTGTTTGGCCCGGTCTTTTGCTGTTATTTTTGTGGGCAAATGGCGCCGCAGACATGTTTCTTTGCCATTAGAAGCCGTGTCCCCAGTTCCCAGGGCGCGCGGCTCGGAGCGTGGCCCGAAGGGCATGTTCGTCACACATTTCGCCAGAACACCAGCGCGACGACTGTTGTCCCACTTCTTTTTTGTCCCATGCGCAGTTAACATGCGGTCCGAAGACTGCAGTCGTTAAGTGGTCCGCGGACTGCAGTCGGGGCTGAGCAAGTGTGCACCTCCTTGACTGCAGTCTGAGCCCCCTTCGGGCCGCGCTCCGAGCTGTGCGCTCTGGGAACTGGGACACGGCCGCAGTTTCGTTTTGTCACACGGAAGTAAGGCAGAATGTTGCTGCTTCCAAACTCAAACCTTTTAGCCGCCAATATGAGGTTGGGTCCTATGGCTCGCAGATTTGTGACGCGCAAAGAGGAGGCTATGGTGACAGATACGCTCAGATCCAGATATGTTTTGTGCATTTATTACAAAAACAGCGCACACAGCTATGACAGCGCAGCAGGATGAAATGGAACTCATGAAAACCAGCAGGATGAACAGATTAACGTGAAAGATGAATGAATGGTTTGCGGTCAACAAAAAATACGGCTACACCCCAACCCTGACTCTCTCCTCTGTGTGACAGGTGAGCGCGCGCTTTTACACGCACACACTTCCGTACGTGCACACACCCACACTCACGTGACCCACCGCCTCTGCCGCACACACACACACAAACGCACCGTGCACCTCATCTCAGTTATGTCTCCTACACAGAAGGAAGTTGGTCGGCGTTCAATACGTCGCCGATGATTGGTCAAAATTAGTAAAAATTGCGGGAAAGTTGCGGTGATTGGTCAAAATTGCAACACCGCCCTGAATTCACGGGGATTGGCTGAAGTTGCGTTGAAGTTGCAAATCGCAACATCGCGAATTCCTGGAGGGTCTGATTATTAGCCTGTTCACTTGTAAACATCACCACTTACAAGTGAACAGGCTTATAATAATAATAGGCGTGAAGTGATACGACTTGAGAGAAAATAGCACCAAGCGATTACGACTTCTGACTTTTTCATGTGCAACCGTTTTGTGAGTGTTTCTTTGTTCTGATTTAGGTTTGAGGTTAGAGTTACAGATGGGAGACAAATTGTGTCTGAACCCTTCTGGTTTGAGAGGGGAGTTAAAGAGGCTATTTTACATGAAGTACATGGAATAAATGTAAAAGTGCTCCCTCTTCTAATATTCAGTGTCATTCAGAGACAGCGTCAAACCTTCTCTCAAATCTGATGAACCTTTAGTCCTTCACCTGTTCATGTTAAAAGAAGCTCACACTGTTTCTTAGCCCTTTGTGTATTTGTTTCAGTTCTGAAGTTTCTTGATGCATATGTAAGACAAGACAAGACAAGCAAGAACAAATGGTCTAAAAAACAGATTTTATTTTCTAATTCTTATATTTTACTTCACGTTCATCTCCGCAACCATGAAAAGAATAAACATGTTGTGGGTTGTGTGTTAAAATACTGCGTCAGTGCTACAACCAGGTTCAGATCAAAATATCACCGAGAGTGAGACGAATACAGTTCCACAGAAATGTATTCCCCTGATACAATAGTCGCTAAACAATGCAGAGGTCAGACTGTCCCTGGTAACACTTCCGTCTACGTAGGTCTTACACCAGGACCGCTGACTGCCTCTCTCTCCATCGACACAGCATGTGAATAATGTGACTCCAGGGGCAGCCCCCGGTCAGCCTCCTCGGCATTCCTCCGTTATCTGCTTCTCCCCGTAAATCAGAGGAACACAGTGTACTGGCGTCAATGCTTCTTTCACCGGGGCAAACTGGCTCGCCTGTGAACAGTCCTCAAAAAAATAATGAGTAAGACTCCCGCGCCTGAACCACTAAATTTCCCTTCTACACCAAGTTTACACTGTTTTCACACAATAAAGGAGGTAATATAAAATGTAAGCAATGAGCTAAACAATGAGTAATAAGTATGAGTATAAAATGAGTATGAGTATAATATGCATCATAACAAAAGTCAAAAGAGAATAAAAAGATAAAATGCAATTTCAGTTACATCTCTCAAAGTTAAAAACAACACAATGAAGAATAAGATGGATTAACTTCAGTTAAAACTCTTTCTAATTAAAAAAAAATCTTTACATATCATTTTAAGCTTGTAATTTTTTTCCACTACACAGAGCTCAACTCCACAGTCCAGAGTCTCTGAAGATCAGCTCCGGCTTTTTGAGTCTGACTTTAGGCTCACTTGATCCGAGTTTTCGTGTGTGCGTTTGGTCGTGACTGGAGAGTTGCTGCAATGTTCTAAAAGCATTTCAACACTCAATAGTGACACTCATTTAGTCTGTCTTAAGTGAATTCCCATGTGTTGATTGAAACTGGATGTTCTAGAGAAAGCTTTCCCACAGTGCTCACACTTGTATGGCTTCTCTCCTGTGTGGATTCTCATATGTAGATGGAGTGCACAAGACTTTTTAAAACCCCTCCCACATTGGTCACATTCGTATGGTCTTTCTCCTGTATGAACTCTCATATGTGATACTAGGGTGCTTAACTGTGAAAATGCCTTTTCACAAACATCACACTGGTATGGTTTCTCTCCTGTGTGAACTCTCATATGTCTACCAAGGTGACCAGAAGTTGTAAATTCCTTCTCACACTGGTCACATTTGTATGGCTTCTCTCCTGTGTGTATTCTCATATGTGATTGTAGGTTGCTTGACCGTGAAAACGTGTTCCCACACTGGTCACATTCAAATGGTTTCTCTCCTGTGTGGATTCTCATATGTGATACTAGATGGCTTGACTGTGAAAACGTGTTCCCACACTGGTGACATTCAAATGGTTTCTCTCCTGTGTGAACTCTCATATGTGATACTAGGGCGCTTGACTGTGAAAATGCCTTTTCACATACTTCACATTTGTATGGCTTCTCTCCTGTGTGAACTGTCATATGTGATACGAGGGAGTCTGACCATGAAAATCCTTTTTCACAAACATCACATCTGTATGGCTTCTCTCCAGTGTGAATTCTCATATGTGATACTAGATGGCTTGACTGTGAAAACGTGTTCCCACACTGGTCACATTCGTATGGCTTCTCTCCAGTGTGAACTCTCATATGTGATTTTAGGCTGCTTGACTGTGAAAACGTGTTCCCACACTGGTCACATTCGTATGGTCTTTCTCCTGTGTGGATCCTCATGTGTGATTCTAGATGGCTTGACCATGAAAACGTGCTCCCACACTGGTCACATTCAAATGGTCTTTCTCCTGTGTGAGTTCTGTAGTGTCTTTTCAGTCTGGAAGCTGTTGCCCACACCTTTCCACACTGGTCACATGTGAACACCATTCTGTTGGTGGATCTTGGAGCTCTGCATTAGAAAAAAAGGAAAGGAAGTGTCAAGTAAAATAACTAACTCTTCAAATAAAGTAACTAATTAAATACACATAAAATCACACATAGTAAATCATATAAGAATGTTTCAATGTGTTTTACAAGCAAGTTCCATTTGGCTGAATGAATCAACTAAGTTCTACTTCCTCCACAAGCTGAAGAGAGCCAGAGCCCCAGCTCCCATCATGAGCACCTGATCCCACCCACCCATCCAACTGCCTCTTCAGTCTGCTGCCGTCAGGAAGGAGACTGAGGAGCCTCAGGGCCAAGACCAGCAGACTGAAAAACAGCTTCATCCACCAAGCTGTCAGGATGCTCAACTCTCTCCCTGCCCTCCCTCCCCCAATCACACTGCTGCTTAAATGACACTGCTGCTTAAATGACACTGCTGCTTAAATGTGCAAGGGACCAGTCTGTACCTCTGGACACCGCTAACCAGCTAACCTGGGCGGCAGTAGCTCAGTTGGTTGAGCATTTGTCCACTGTTCCAAAGGTTGGCGGTTCAAATCCTGCTCTTGACATAAGAACATCAGTGGTTGAGCGGTCAGATCCACTGACCCACAGGTTGGTTGGTACGATTCCAGCTCCCACAGATGTGTCCATGGGCAAGACACTTAACCCACCTTGCCCCCAGTGTCTGCGTACACTGGTGTGTGAATGTGTGAGTGGTTCCTTGTTGTAAAGCACTTCAGGTGCCTTGAAGGTGGAAAAGCATTATATAAAGATGTGACCATAACCTGCTAATAAGCTAACCCGCTAGCTGCCAAGTTCAAACAGGAAGTGTGTGTTCTGGTGTAAATGTGTGTGTTCTGGTGTAAATGTGTGTGTTCTGGTGTAAAGGTGTGTGTTCTGGTGTAAAGGTGTGTGTTCTGGTGTAAAGGTGTGTGTTCTGGTGTGTTTGTCTCACAGCCACACGGGATATGAACAGAGTTTGATCCAAATAAACCTGAGCACCTCCAGCAACACGTCACATCAGTCAAGGAGAACCGAGGTTCCACCGGTAGAACATGTAGAACATGCAGATGTGTCACTGGTAGAATATGCAGAACATGCAGTTGTGAGAAGTAGAAAATAATCCTGCACTCCGTCTTACTTGTAAAATGTGAGATTTATTGAGACATGAAACGTTTGGGCACTAGGCCTTCATCAGGCAAAAATCAGTGAGCGCTGGAGAAACAAAACGGCCACTTCACAAGAGGATGAACCAACACAGACGAGAGAGCCAGAGTGGACCTCAGTCTGCCGTACACCTCCACCTAAAAGGACCTCAGTCTGCCGTACATCTCCACCTCAAAGGACCTCAGTCTGCCGTACATCTCCACCTCCTCCACCTAAAAGGACCTCAGTCTGCCGTACATCTCCACCTAAAAAGGACCTCAGTCTGCCGTACACCTCCGCCTAAAAGGACCTCAGTCTGCCGTACATCTCCGCCTAAAAGGACCTCAGTCTGCCGTACACCTCCGCCTAAAAGGACAGGACCTCAGTCTGCCGTACACCTCCGCCTAAAAGGACCTCAGTCTGCCGTACATCTCCACCTAAAAGCCACGGGCCACTCCTTTGAGGACAGTGAGGTCCAGATCTTGGCCAGAGAAAAGAACTGGTTTGAGAGGAGGAGTTAAAGAAAGAGAATCCTTCCTTGAACACAAATGGAGGTCTCAGACATCATTTGTCTCCATCTATAACTCTATCCTCAAACCTAAATCAAAACAAAGAAAACAATAGTACAGCAGGTCAGGTCCAGAGGTGTGAAAACACCATTATGGTCCTGAATGGTTCTGCTAACAAGACCCACACTCCACTCCCACTGCAGATCTAACAGGCCCACCTAACTAACACAAACTGGAAACAAGTAGGTGTGGTAGTCTCACAGTCATTTCATTGTAGTGAGCGCCCCCTTCAGGCAGATATAGGCAGTGTCCACTAGGGTTGGGCGGTAATACGTATACTGCGGTATCTAAAAATAGCAACGGTATCAGATTCATTACCGTCATTAAAAAAAAAAAAAATCTTGCCCTAATATAATATTAACTATAATTAATTTAATGCCTAAATAAAGAGTGTTTGTCCAGCACCTATGTATGTGTGGTTGTGTTTGTTAATTTAATACTATTACAGTTTAAAACTAATATTACTATCGGAGAGATGACGTTCGGTTATAAAGTCACTGCTTCTGATAATAGTTGTGGTCCCTTTAAGAAAGGCGTGACGTTTGACACGCTGCTTTTGTGTTCTAGCGCAGCTCCTTTCTGATATTCTCGCGTGTTAATAAAAACAACTCTCCGTTTTTGAGTCTGAAATGTGAGAAGTTTTCGGGTTTCTTATTACAAACGCAACTTCCACACGAGGCTGTTATTCTGGGAGATGAAGACCCCCTTCTTTGGTGGAAATCCAATGGAGTCAGGCGCTTTCCTCTGATAAAATACCTGTGCGTTTGTGCCACAAGATCTCCATCGGAACGGGTCTTCAGCACCGCGGGCAAAGTTGTCAATCCACAACGTGCCTTACTCAAGCCGGAAAAAGTGAACATGCTGGTTTTGCATTCAATAGCTTAATATTTTTATTTTCAATAAGGAGTAGCTTTTTCTGACGGACGAAAACGGTTCGGGATGTTGTATAGTTGTACGCTTAATTTATTTGATTCATGTTAATAGATTTTAAAAAATATACAAACGAGCAGTATTTTCCACTGCGTTCTCGGGACAGGGTTATATATGCACATTTTCGGTTATCTCTTGTTATTTATTGTTCAGATTTTCTTATTTGATAAGATCAACTATTTTATTTGATTCCTGTTGGTTTGTTAGCTTTAGCCCACAGACTATGTCATTTCGTTCCGTCGGTTGGCTGCTGTATTTGCACTTTAAACATTTGTTAAAAGTTACTAATTTTGTACATGTTTTGTTATGTTCTCAGTATCATTAGGCCTATGTAATGCTTGCTATTCTGTTTCTGAATGGTATAGGTGCAAGCTGCCATTTGGCGAGGCGACTCCACTGTAGTGCTACGAAGTGTTTTTTTGTTTTTTTAGCCTTAGCAACGGTAATACCGTATACCCCGGGAAAATGTGGACACGGTTTAACGGTATCAAAATTTGGATACCGCCCAACTCTAGTGTCCACCAGCGTCTGACCAGAACTGAAGAAGCAGAAGAAACGGATTCCACCAAATAAACTTTTGTCCAGTCGACAAACTGAAATTTTCCTTTTGCCTTTGGTTCTACCTGGACAATTGAGGGATTCTACCCAATCAGGCGCCTTCTTTCCCCGAGGCCCCTCCCACAACAGGTTTGATTGACAGCGTACAATCATGTGACAGGTGAACCTTGGAGCATGTGATCATGTTTAGTCCTGGTTTAGCCCTGGTTTAGTCCTGGTTTAGCCCTGGTTTAGTCCTGGTTTAGTCCTGGTTTAGTCCTGGTTTAGTCCTGGTTTAGCCCTGGTTTGGACCTGGTTTGGACCTGGTTTGGACCTGGTTTGGACCTGGACTTGTGAACAGTGAAGGTGTGAGGGAAAACGATGTGGGACATACCTCAGACCGTTATGATATACGCTGTTGATATACGTGCGGTGTCCGCCCGCGGCTCACATGGGCTCGCACGGTACATTTTTCTGAATACGGGACGATTCCATTTTTCAAGGGACGGTTGGTGACACTAAAAACAACTATACGTATATATACACCCAAAATCTTTCTTAACGCATTTGCACAGAAAAAAAAAAAAAACACGCGACTGAAAAAAAAGCAGAGATCCGCTAAAAGGCGGAGGTCTTTCATCCCCGTTTATAAAACAAATACATTACACCTGCATCAAGTAAGCCATTATTGTTTTAAAAAAAATATATCACAGTTATATAAATATCTTTTATTAAGAAGCATTTTATGGAGCTAAATGATTCCCTGATTGTGGGAAAGATGGACTGGAGTGGGCAGTGTTGTGTTTTAGTTTTTCCTCGAGTGATGCAGAAAAGAGGGAGCCACTGTCTGTGTTCATGTATGTTAGCTTGTGCAGTCTGTGTACAGCTGTGGCAACACAAGAAAAATATTTGTGTCTTGGTAGCACATACTTCGGGTCCAAAACTTTCACCATGTTAGTGAATCCGGGCTTTTCCACAGTAAATATGGGCACCATGTCTTTTACGATATGTGCTCGCGCTGCGGGGACCTGCACTTCTCCCGCTGCCTCTGCTTTAGGCGCTAGGATACATTTGTCGTGCTGCAGCTTTTGAACAGACCTTACAGCGAGCACTCGTTTGTTCTAAGTCCGACACAAGAAAACCGAACCAGTTCCATATAACAGATGTACCTTTGTTTGGTACAAGCTCCGGCTTTAGCTCACTCGCTGCCGTGTTAGCTCGTACAATGTTTGGGTACGCCCCGCTAACTTACCCGTGTAGAACGCATTAGCTCCGCTCGCATGTAAAAAAAAAAATCACACAAAAAAAAACAATTTTCATAAAAACACATCGTCCTGAACTGTAAATTCAAATTAATCGATTAATCGCGCAGGTCTAGCGGAGACATGAGTCACTGGATCTGCAGGAAGCACCGCACTCATCCAACGGCACCGCCACGTCCGGGACACGATGCAAATTAACCTCCCGGAGAAGTGTGCGCGCGGACACGTGCACCCGCTCATCGTGGTCAAATCCGTGATAGATCAACATGACCGACGTGAGGCCGCGCGTCCCACCCGGGGCTGCGAGCACAAGACCGCCGGCAGTGTCCGGACCGTGCCTCCCCCACAGGACCAACGACGCAGCCTGAGCTATGAAGCGAACACGCACGAACCTCGACATGAACGCAAGAGCCGCACGAAACCAGGCAAAGAGCCGCATGCTGTGGTTTAATCCTGGTTTAGTCCAGGTTTAGACCTGGTTTAGTCCACGTTTAGTCTTGGTCTAGTCCCGGTCTGGTTCCAGTCTGGTCCTCATGTCTTAGTCCCAGTCTGGACTGGTCCCGCTTCCTACGGATCCAGTGACTCATGTCTCCGCCCCTCACACATCCAGCCGGAGGTCTACAGTCCCTTAGCCAATCAGGACGCAGAACACAATGTTGATATGGCGATACAGCGAGGGATTACTGTATCGCCTTTCAAGACGCCCAAAGCTCTTTACAGTTCATTGTTCGTTCACTCCACACTTGGTGGGGGAAAGATACTATTGTAGCCACAGCTGCCCTGGGGCAGACTGACTGAAGTGAGGCTGCCAATCTGCACCATCTGCCCCTCCACCAACACTCACACACTCCACTTTCATACTCGGCAATGTGGGTCAAGTGTCTTGCTTAAGGACACAACAACAGTTTTTGCTACTAGCGCCCCCCTGTGGCTCCTGGTGTTCCAGCGTCTCCATCCAAGTCCTGACCAGGACCTGCTGAGCCTCTGAGATCTGACGGGATCAGGCCAAGACAAGAAGGTACGACCACAACTACCAGACCACAACTTCAGAAAACCTGCTCCTAGACTTCAATCAATCAATCAATCAATAATGCTCCTAGACTTGCATAAACATCCTGGATTGTAAATCACATGGTGCTTGTGCACTCAAAGGTTGTATGGAGGATTTTTTTGTTTCAAATTGTCAGTGAAAGTTTTATAGAGACGCAGCAGCCTTGGAATTATGAAGACCAAAAAAAAAGAATGAAAATCCATCAACTGTGGACGTGGTGGGGCCAGATAAACATTAGCCAATCAATAACACTGGTCTACACATTTTTGGACTCCATCTGCTTCTTCGATAAAAGTGACTAAATATCCTTTATATTGAAAAGATGAACTGAAAATCAATTGATAACTGTGCTGGTTAGCTAATGTATTCAAGATATGTAATGATAGAAGAATAATATATATATTATATATATTGATTATGTTCAAACTCTAGACATATTAAAGTGAATGTATGTGAATGTGCAGACAGGCTTTCAGATAGAACTGTTGCTTGTAGACACACTGGACCTTCTGATAAACGACCGTTTTTGCCTTATTTCGCATAAATTTCCTATTTTGAGCCAATATTATATCTTGGAAACTACAAAATTCTGTACTTTTCTTACAGAAGCATTTTGCTTGTAGACCAGTGTAATGAGGCTAACTCATAATCTGTTCTTATTTCAATTTCATCAGCAAAAAACTGACTATTAAAGACAGTCAGCAATCAATAATTCATTCATTCATCAAAAAGGGAAGTGCACTTTTTCACATATCAAAAATACTCAACTGTAGTCAATAAATCAAATGACTTAAGTAGAGATCTAAATATTAATCAGATGATCAGATTAATAATTAAAGTTGTGTAACAAATCAGTTCATTCATAATCAATGAGGAAAACCAAAATGGAACCTTATAGTTAAATTAATGTTAAAATATGGATAACGGTTGATCAATGTATTGAGCTGGAAATGTGGTGTTCAGATGGTAATTTATATGATGTTCTTGTCTAGCTCTTACGTTGGTTATGTGACAAGGCACGGAAAATAAGTCATTTAACATCAGTTCTGGCCTAAGTTCGACTGGATGCTACAGCTGACTTAGCGTTGGCTCAAAAAGGTGTCAAAGTGGATAAAATCAGTTCAAAAGGGGAAAAGAATTAATGCGTCTAGTAAACTAGATTGTTATCTACAATTGGACTTGAATGTAAACTTAAAAGTGTTGAATATTTAATGAGTATAATCGGTGTTTTAAAAAGTCCAAGCGCGAGTAAACGGCGCTGATATACACAGGGGTTTTGCATGGGAGCGAAAATGCAGCTTTCCGAGATGGCGGCGCGGACACAAACAAAAGTTTTCGTTTTAGCCACAAGATTTGGATGAGAATCATTAGAATAACTCGGTCTGAAAATGCGACAGTTCAATTACCCGTGCGTAATCTTTGTTATTGATCCGTAATTTGCGTGGTGCGTGTTGTTAGCATTAGCGTTAGCATTAGCAGCGTGTCTCGGTTCTGGGCGACGGGAGAACAATCACTACTTTAAAGTGTTGAATATTTAATGAGTATAATCGGTGTTTTAAAAAGTCCAAGCGCGAGTAAACGGCGCTGATATACACAGGGGTTTTGCATGGGAGCGCTAGTGTGGCTAACAAACATGACGGCAAGTGCTTTTAGCAACACAAATACGACCGATAATCACAACAATAGTCCACCGACTGCTGCTCAACAACTCACCGCTGATGAAGAGGTCGTCTGGAATCCGAAAAATCCCTGAAAAATCCCCGAAAAACCCACCAATTCACAGGTTTGTCCAGAACGCCGATCTGAGCCACAGCCACTTGAACTCCGATCAAACCGGTGTTCTAACGAAACATCCTACCAGTCGAGAGATCCTGCCGAACATTATGGCCGTTTCCCAATTCAGTGACGGCACGCTTGTGAGTGTGCCGTCGGTCTGTCGTCGAGACGGCGCACACTCGCTCTGTCCTTAGTGCACTACGTTTCTCACATGGCCGCCTGCGAAATTGAACAGGTCCCGCCTCAGCTCAATGAGCCAGGTGGTCTGCTCCTTGTTCCCTAAAGACAAAAATATTATACTATTGCGACTAGTAATACTTGGAATTGGGACATGGCCAATGTTCCCCCTAATTTTTAATGTGTCTGAGCAAACACACACTAACTCCACATCCGAAATGAACCCCCCCCCCCGCGCGGCTCGCACTTTGCAGATATAAAAAAAATGACCCCGCGGCTGAATAAAAAGCTCTTTCATCCCTGGTTTACAGGGCGCTGCACAAGTTTTCTTGTGCGCTGAGAATGTGCGAACAGTGCGCAGCTTAGAGTAAACGCTGGACATGGCGACACTGTAGAATATCCAGCATTACAACAGCAAAGGAAATATAGAAGTGTAAGGGGAAAAGCATGGGAACGGTAATACAGGTGCCGTGATCTATGCCGTTACGGCTACTGTCACACATGTTTAGCGTAGTTTATGAAGAGTTTCATGTAGCATAGTTGTAGGTGAGGAGAACCAGTACGTATATTTTATAGTGACGTCGCAACTCTCACTTGTGGATGTCGCTGGCGAGTCGGTCTTTGTAGTCCCGCGCTGTGCATGCTGGGGCTTTTAAGTGTGCGGAGCGTGCATGTTTGCACACTTGGTCCACGCCCCGATTTCCATGGAAACGACGGCGCCGTTCAGAGCTCGTCTTGACGGTGCAGGGGGAAAAAAACGAATGGAACGGCCCTTGTCGCGCCGGATATGACGCATATCCCGTTCCAAGGACGCTAACAAGCGTGCCGTCGGTGAATTGGGAAACGGCCTTTGTAATCCTTGAGAGTTCGTATTGCGCATGCGCAGAACATTACGTCACTCCTTACGTCACTCCTTGAGAGTTATATATTGCGCATGCGCACAAACGACGGCGGACAATCTCAGTTCTTTTGAACCTTTGTCCTTCCACTTGTTGGTAACGCTCTCGAAATTTTGGATATTCTCATTGACGGAGAACATAAATCTTCATTCATCGAGTTTGTCGGAGTTGTATCTTATTCATCTACAGTGCTGGAAGAAAAGCAGTAAGTTTTTTACGTTTAATACGTTTTTTTTGGCTTATTTTATATAACGCACGACCCAACTACTTCTAATTGGCTTATTTTGAATAACGCAGAACACACTTCTTCATTCCTCGAGTTTGTCGGAGTTGTGTCTTGTTCATCTACTGTTCTGAAAGGAATAAGGTAAGTATTTCACGTTCATCAGCTGTGCTGAAAGGAAAAAAGTAAGTATTTCACTTTTAATACGTCTTATTGGCTTATTTTGAATAACGCACGACCCTAATTGGCTCTTTTTGAATAACGCAGAACACACCCCTTCATTCCTTAAGTCGGAGTTGTCCTATCCATCAACTGTGCTGAGAGAAAAGCAGTAAGTATTTCACGTTTAATAAGTCTTATTGGCTTATTTTGAATAACGCAGAACACATTACATCATTCCTGCAGATCTGGTCAGAGCATGCGGTTATATGTTTGTTAATGTTGTCGACATGGCTTGCAGATCTGAGGCACTCAAGATTGATGTAATTTAAAGTTAAATTTTAAGGATTAATTTGTTAATATATCATATAATATATCAAATTTACATGCTCCCCATGTAAATTTGGTTCTGGTCATCATGAATCCACAGCCAGATGGACGTGCACCCAAGTGTGAATACAAGCAGCGCTCCAGATTTGCCGAATTTGAACCCGTGGGTTCTCCAGGGTTAAATAGTGAAGAGGGTGTAAATGTTGTGTAATTATGTTGTGTTATGATAATAAATGTTTTAATGACCAACCCAAAAAAATGCTTCATGTTTTTTATTTTTTAATAATGGTTTGTGATTTGTTATTTGAGTACATGTGTGTAAAAAGCTTACTCAAGTGAGGTTCATTTGTATAACAGAACATGGTTACATAGCATCAGAACATGCTTCCACATTAGCAAGTGCAGGTAAGTAAGTACATTGAATTTATATAGCACATTTAAAAACAGAACTGTCCAAAGTGCTGTACAATGTCAAAAAGCTATAATTAAATAATTCGGCAGCATACAATACATAAGAACATTTGACATGGCAGCAAGAAGTACACATAAGATGAAATAAAAGACAGGATAAAAGTTAGAGATAAAAAGAGCTAAGAGGCAAAGGCCACAGTGTACAAATTATTTTTTTCAGATCTAATGTCAGCAGGTAGACTGTTCCAGAGACGTCCTTCCTGCACTACAGAACGTCCTACCTTCATATTAGAACGTCCTACCTGCACTACAGAACGTCCTACCTGCACTACAGAACGTCCTACCTTCATATTAGAATGTCCTACCTGCACTACAGAACGTCCTACCTTCATATTAGAATGTCCTTCCTGCACTACAGAACGTCCTACCTTCATATCAGAACGTCCTTCCTGCACTACAGAACATCCTACCTTCATATCAGAACGTCCTTCCTGCACTACAGAACGTCCTATCTGCACTACAGAACGTCCTACCTGCACTACAGAACGTCCTACCTTCATATCAGAACGTCCTTCCTGCACTACAGAACATCCTACCTTCATATCAGAACGTCCTTCCTGCACTACAGAACGTCCTACCTGCACTACAGAACGTCCTACCTTCATATCAGAACGTCCTTCCTGCACTACAGAACGTCCTACCTGCAATACAGAACGTCCTACCTTCATATTAGAATGTCCTACCTGCACTACAGAACGTCCTACCTGCACTACAGAACGTCCTACCTTCATATCAGAACGTCCTACCTGCACTACAGAACGTCCTACCTGCACTACAGAACGTCCTACCTGCACTACAGAACGTCCTACCTTCATATTAGAACGTCCTGTCTATATATCTCTGAAAGAGTGACGTAGTACGAACTCTCAAGAAGTTACGTAATCTTCTGCGCATGCGCACGGCTTGGCAGCACCGCTCGTAACGGGGGTAATTTTACCAGAACTTCATACCTGCACTTGCTAATGTGGAAGCCGTGTTCTGATGGTGTAATATCACCTATCAGAATGTCCTAACTGCATAGAAACAAACATTAAAACCAAAAAAATGACATCGGAAGCACACGGCAGGATTTTCTGAGAGGGTAGGACGTTTCTCAGAGGAAGGACGTTTCGACAGAACACCGGAAAGCGGAAGTGGAGAGAGCCGCCGGAAGTGTGGGGGCGCTGGTTCTGAACACAGGCCGTTTCCCAATTCAGCGTCGGCACACTTGTGAGTGTGCACTCGGTCTGTCGTCGAGACGGCGCACACTCGCTATGTCCTTAGTGCACTACGTTTCTCACATGGGCGTCTGCGAAATGGAACAGGTCCCGCCTCAGCTCAATGAGCCGGATGGTTTGCTCCTTGTTCCCTAAAGACAAAAATATTATACTATTGCGACTAATAATACTTGGAATTGGGACATGGCCAATGTTCCCCCTAATTTTTAATGTGTCTGAGCAAACACACTAACTCCACATCCGAAATCCCCCCCCCCCCCCCCCCCCGCGGCTCGCACTTTGCAGATATAAAAAAATGACCCCGCGGCTGAATAAAAGCTCTTTCATCCCTGATTTACAGTGCGCTGCATAAGTTTTCTCATGCGCTGAGAATGTGCGAGCAGTGCGCAGCTTAGAGTAAACGTTGGACATGGCTACACTGTAGAATATCCAGCATTACAACAGCAAAGGAGTGTAAGGGGAAAAGCATGTGAACGGTAATACAGGTGCCGTGAACTATGCCGTTACGGCTACCGTCACACATGTTTAGTGTAGTTTATGAAGAGTTTCATGTAGCATAGTTGTAGGTGAGGTGAACCAGTACGTATATTTTATAGTGACGTCGCAACTTTCACTTGTGGATGTCGCTGGCGAGTCGGTCTTTGTAGTCATATATCCTGTCGCGCTGTGCATGCTGGGGCTTTTAAGTGTGCGAAGCGTGCATTTTCGCACGCTTGGTCCACGCCCTGATTTCTATGGAAACGACGGCGCCATTCAGAGCTCATCTTAACGGTGCAGGGGACAAAAAACGAATGCGGCGCTTGTCGCGCCGGATATGACGCACATCCCCTTCCAAGGACGCTCACAAGTGTGCCGTCGCTGAATTGGGAAACGGCTACAGTCTCAGCCCGCCATAATAAAAAAAAAGTTTTAATTCAGGAAACTATGAAACAGTACCTTTTTACCTTTTGTTGTGTTTATCAGTATCATTTGTACAATAATAATAATCCATCACACCGGACGAGGTGAGGAGGGAGTTAAGGCGTCTCAGACAGGGGAAATCCGCAGGACCTGACGGTATCTGCCCCAGCCTGCTGAGAACCTGTGCAGACCAGCTCTGTGTGGTTCTCTGCTACATGTTCAACCTGAGCCTCAGCCTGGAGAGGGTCCCCATCCTGTGGAAGACCTCCTGTGTGGTCCCGGTTCCCAAAACAACAAACGCCAGGAAACCGGCCCACTACAGACCAGTCGCCTTGACCTCCCACCTCATGAAGACCATGGAGAGGGTGATCCTCAGTCACCTCCGCTCTGTGGTGAGCCCCACCCTGGACCCACTGCAGTTTGCCTACAAGCCAAACGTAGGAGTAGAGGACGCCGTCATCTACTTGCTGCAGCGGGCGCTCACCCACTTAGAGACCGCCGGGAGTGCTGTGAGAGTCATGTTCTTTGACTTCTCCAGCGCCTTCAACACCATCAGGCTGGCGCTGCTCCGGGGGAAGCTGGAGGATGCAGGAGTGGATGGACATCTCGCTGCCTGGACCATCGACTACCTCACTGACTGTCCACAGTACGTGCGGCTGTGCGGCTTTGAGTCAGAGGTGGTAGTCTGCAGCATTGGGGCCCCCCAGGGAACTGTCTTCTCACCCTTCCTCTTCACCATCTACACCTCGGACTTCACCTACATCACGGACAGCTGCCATCTCCAGAAGTTCTCTGATGACTCGGCCATTGTGGCCTGTGTGTCTGAGGGGAACGAGCTGGAGTACCGCTCGGTCATCAGTGACTTTGTGGACTGGTGTGGGCAAAACCACCTGAGCCTGAACACCAGTAAGACAAAGGAGCTGGTGATGGACTTCAGGAGGAGACCACTACCTCACTCACCGGTGAACATCCAGGGGCAGGACATGGAGACTGTGGACAGTTTCAAGTACCTGGGTGTTCACCTCAACAATAAACTGGACTGGTCCCACAACACCGACGCCCTGTACAAGAAGGGCCAAAGTCAAGAAGGGCCAAAGTCGCCTCCACCTCCTGAGGAGACTGAGGTCCTTTGGAGTGTGCAGGCCTCTGCTCAAGACTTTTTATGACTCTGTGGTGGCCTCTGCTCTCCTCTACGCTGTCGTCTGCTGGGCCCCGAGCAGCACAGAACGGGACAGGAAGAGACTTAATAAGCTGGTCAGGAGGGCCAGCTCTGTCCTGGGCTGTCCTCTGGACTCTGTAGAGGAGGTGGCTGAGAGGAGGGTGCTGGACAAACTTACGTCAATCATGGACGACACCTCTCACCCTCTGCACCGGGCTGTAGAGGAGCTGAGCAGCTCCTTCAGCAGCCGACTGAGGCACCCCCAGTGCAAGAAGGAGCACTACCGCAGATCCTTCATCCCCACCGCCATCAGACTGTACAACTCCACTGTAGAGTACAAACTTGCAATATCCTCTTTTCCATGTTGATGCTCGTATTGTTATTATTATTATTGTTACCATTTCCATTATTACTATTATTAGGGACCGAGCCCGAAGGGGGACGAAGGTCCCTATTGTTGTTGCTTTGTTTCCCTATTATTAGGGACCGAGCCCGAAGGGGGACGAAGGTCCCTATTGTTGTTGCTTTGTTTCCGTATTATTAGGGACCGAGCCCGAAGGGGGACGAAGGTCCCTATTGTTGTTGCTTCGTTTCCGTATTATTAGGGACCGAGCCCCGAAGGGGGACGAAGGTCCCTATTGTTGTTGCTTTGTTTCTCTATTATTATTATTCTTGTTCTTGTTCACACTCGCTGGGGCAATTTTGAGCATGTTCCCATGCTTCAAAACGAACGAAACTTTGCACGGGCATCACAAAGTGCTGCCAGTACGACCACACAAAGTCCCGTCCCCCAGTGACCCCCAGGAGCTCGATAGCGCCCCCTAGCGCGTTGTCTTTCGGGGCTGGCATACCGTTTAAGATAGGCGCACGAAATTCGGTAGGGACGTGTATCTCAATAAGACGAACAAACGCCTCACTGCAATGTCATGGCCACGCCCAACAGGAAGTGAGATAATTGGGCTTTTGTGTGATTTTTGGGTATTGGACATAGAATGGAATTTGAAACACTTCTCCTACACCGTACCTCAGATGGGCTTAAATTTTGGTGAACATAATCTTAAGACGTTGGAGATGTTAAATTGCGAAGGATTTTCAAATAGGCGGTAATATGACGATACGGCGGATCGATAAAATTAGGTATTTATTGAATGGGAGTGATGAGTTATGAATGGGAGGTATTTGTTGCTAGGCAACGCCCTGATCAAAGGTCTTTGATCTTTGTACCTTTGATCTGATATAGCTGCAAGCAGCAATGTGGGGACAAGCATCGAAGGTTCATGTAGGCCTCAGCATGTAGGCCACATGCAGGGTCTGACAGGGTCTGACAGAGTCTGACAGGGTCTAACAGAGTCTGACAGGGTCTGACAGGGTCTGACAGGGTCTGTTCTGACAGGGTATCTACAATGTCATGGCCACGCCCAACAGGAAGTGAGATAATTGTGCCAGGCACACGAAATTTGGTATGGCTGTGCGTCTCAGTAAGACGAACAAACGCAGGTGCGAGGTCCCGACCAACGCCGCTTGCGGCTTTAATTACTTATTATTATTACTTTTTTTATTATTATTACTTACTTTATCCCATTCCTGCCTGCATGCACTTTCTCTCTTGTTCAAATGTCCTGGAGCTACTGTGGCAAGTAAATTTCTCCTGTGTGAGATCAATAAAGTCTTATCTTATCTTATTTTATCTTAATAATAATAATAATAATAATAATAATAATAATAAATTAATTATTATTATTATTATTATTATTATTATTATTATTATTATTATTATTATTATTATTATTATAGACTTTATTGATCCACAAGGGAAATGATTTGGGTACAGTCACTCATTCATCAAATATAAAATATAACAGAGGGTAATGAAAAAAAAAATATAGATGGAATAGCAAAAAAAGAGCAATAGACCGGTGTCAAATGAGATATAATTATAAAAATAAAAAAATAAGTGTACATGTACAAATCAGAATAAAATAGAAAAATAATAAAATATCCAATCGCAGCTGTATACAGTTGTAGGGAGTATTATCTGTCCCTCTATGGTCTGGTGCAGTGGGTGAGCAGGAGTGTCCATGATGGAGAGCAGTTTGTCCAGTGTCCTCCTGTCCCTCACTGTAACAAATGTCTCCAGCTCACAGCCGATCACGTGACCAGCTTTACCGATCAGTTTATCAATCTGTCCAATGTCCCTTTTACTGGTGCTGCTCCCCCAGCAGAACCACAGTGAAGTCCAGGGCTCTGGCCTCCACAGACTGGGAGAAGATCTCCAGTAACTTACTGCACACGTTGAAAGGCCTGAGCTTCCTCAGGAAGTAGAGTCTGCTCATGCTCTTCTTGTAGAAGCATTACAGATGTCCCTCCAGTCCAGCCAGTTGGAACGCTGACACACATGAACGCTGAGGTACCTGTAGCAGTCCACGCTCTCCACCTCATGACCCTGGATGGTGATGGGCTCCACTGGTGTCCTCTTTCTCCTGAAGTCAATCACCCGTTCCTTGATCTTGTCCACGTTCAGAAGCAGATGGTTTGTCTGGGACCACTCCCCAAAATTTACAATCAGTGTCCTGTCCTCCAGCTCCTGTCCATCCCTGATACACCCAACCACCGCAGAGTCATCAGAGACCTTCTGCAGATGGACCTGGAGCTGTACTGGAAATCAGAGGTGTACAGGTGAACACAGGTCCACAGGAATGTCCGGTTTAAGTCCAGAAAGCACCGAGGACTTGGAAAGAGACAGGAGATGTTCCCTCGGATACACAGTGGGGAAAACGCTCTGCTGGGCCATACAGACAGCACAAAGAGGCGAGCCGAAAACAAGAAAAAGATGACAAAATGCCCAAATAACATGTTTATTGGATGGCTAAAGTAAGTAAAGTAAGAAAAAATAAAATCTAAAAGTGCAAACAAACAAGATTAGTTCAAAAGGTCTCGGCCTCGCTGGGGGGGAAGGAACCTGAGCTTGTGCGGGAGGTTGAGCGTTACCGACTAGATATAGTCGGCCTCACCTAAACGCACAGCTTGGGCTCTGGAACCCAACTCCTTAAGGGGGGCTGGACCCTCCATTTCTCTGGCGTTGCCCGCGGGGAATGGCGGCGGGCTGGTGTGGGCCTGCTCATTGCCCCACAGCTCAGCCGCCGAGTGTTGGAGTTCACCCCGGTGAACTTGAGGGTCGCGTCCCTGCGCCTTCGGGTCGGGGACAGGTCTCTCACTGTTGTGTCGGCCTATGGGCCGAACAGCAGTGCAGAGTACCCGGCCTTCTTGGAGTGCCTGGGAGGGGTACTGAACAGTGCACCGACCGGGGACTCCGTTGTTCTCCTGGGGGACTTCAACGCCCACATGGGCAACGACAGTGACACCTGGAGAGGGGTGATTGGGAGGAACGGCCTCCCTGATCTGAACCCAAGCGGTGTTCTGTTATTGGACTTATGTGCTAGCCACAGTTTGTCCATAACGAACACCATGTTCGAGCACAAGGGTGTCCATCAGTGCACGTGGCACCAGGACACCCTAGGACGGAGGTCGATGATCGACTTTGTTGTCGTGTCATCTGACCTCCGGCCGTGTGTCTTGGACACTCGGGTGAAGAGAGGGGCAGAGCTGTCAACCGATCACCACCTGGTTGTGAGTTGGGTCCGCTGGCAGGGGAGGAAGCCGGAAAGACCTGGCAGGCCCAAGCGCGTAGTGAAGGTCTGTTGGGAACATCTGGCAGATCCCTCTGTCAGGGGTACCTTCAACTCACACCTCCGGGAGAGCTTCTCCTGGATTCCGGGGAAGGCTCGGGATATAGAGTCCGAATGGGCTCTTTTCTCGGCCTCTATTGTCGATGCGGCTGCCCGTAGCTGTGGTCGTAGGGTCTGTGGTGCCTGTCGCGGCGGCAATCCCCGAACCCGGTGGTGGACACCGGAAGTAAGGGATGTCGTCAGGCTGAAGAAGGAGTCCTATCGGGCCTTGTTGGCTCATGGGACTCCTGAGGCAGCTGACGGGTACCGGCGGGCCAGGCGTGCTGCGGCCCGGGTGGTCGCAGAGGCAAAAACTCGGGCTTGGGAGGAGTTCGGAGGGGTCATGGAGGAGGACTATCGGACGGCCTCAAAGAAATTCTGGCAAACCGTTCGGCACCTCAGGAGGGAGAAGCAGTGCTTCACCAACACTGTTTACTGTGGGGGTGGGGAGCTGTTGACCTCGACTGGGGATGTTATCGGACAGTGGAAGGAATACTTTGAGGATCTCCTCAATCCCGCCGTCACGTCTTCCGAGGAGGAAGCAGAGGCTGGAGACTTGGAGGTGGACTCGTTCATCACCCTGGCCGAAGTCACTGAGGTGGTTGGAAAGCTCCTCAGTGGCAAGGCCCCGGGGTGGATGAGATCCGTACTTAGTATCTCAAGTCGCTGGATGTTGTAGGGCTGTCTTGGCTGACACGTCTCTGGAACATCGCGTGACGGTCGGGGACAGTACCTCTGGACTGGCAGACCGGGGTGGTGGTCCCTCTGTTTAAGAAGGGGGACCGGAGGGTGTGTTCCAATTATCGGGGAATCACACTCCTCAGCCTTCCCGGTAAGGTCTATTCCAGGGTGCTGGAGAGGAGAATTCGACCGATAGTCGAACCTCGGATTCAGGAGGAGCAGTGTGGTTTTCGTCCCGGCCGGGGAACACTGGACCAGCTCTATACTCTCCATCGGGTGCTCGAGGGTGCATGGGAGTTTGCCCAACCAGTCCACATGTGCTTTGTGGATCTGGAGAAGGCATTTGACCGTGTCCCTCGTGGGGTCCTGTGGGGAGTGCTCTGGGAGTACGGGGTTCAGGGCCCTTTGCTAAGGGCTGTTCGGTCCCTGTATGACCGGAGCAGGAGCTGTGTTCCCATTGCCGGTAGTAAGTCGGACCTGTTTCCGGTGCATGTTGGACTCCAGGGCTGCCCTTTGTCACCGGTTTTGTTCATTATATTTATGGACAGAATTTCTAGGCGCAGTCAGGGGCCGGAGGGGATCCGGTTTGGGAACCACAGGATCTCATCTCTGCTGTTTGTAGATGATGTTGTCCTGATGGCTTCATCGAACCGGGACCTCCAATGTGCACTGGGATGGTTTGCAGCCGACTGTGAAGTGGCTGGGATGAGGATCAGCCCCTCCAAATCCGAGGCCATGGTTCTCGACCGGAAAAAGGTGGCTTGCCCTCTCTGGGTGGGTGGGGAGTCCTTGCCTCAAGTGGAGGAGTTCAAGTATCTCGGGGTCTTGTTCACGAGTGAGGGGAGGATGGAGCGTGAGATTGACAGGCGGATCGGTGCAGCGTCGGCAGTGATGCGGTCGCTGTACCGGACCGTTGTGGTGAAGAGGGAGCTGAGCCAAAAGGCGAAGCTCTCAATTTACCGGTCAATCTACGTTCCTACCCTCACCTATGGTCATGAGCTCTGGGTAATGACCGAAAGGACGAGATCGTGGATACAAGCGGCCGAAATGAGTTTCCTCCGTAGAGTGGCTGGGCGCACCCTTCAATCAATCAATCAATCAAATATTTATAAGGCGCTTTTCAATCAAAATTGTAGCACAAAGCGCCTTACAGTGGTCAAGGATTAGAAGATTGACCTTTATTGATCTCGCATAGGAGAAGTTGTTTCTATATTTGACCCGGGGACCATCCCCATGATTTTGTTTTGTTATTTATGCTTTGGTCAGGCCCTAAGTTGGAGGATTTTACCTATGGCGCATGTTTAGGTTGGTGGGGGAAACCGGAGTACCCGGAGGAAACCCACCCAAACACGGGGAGAACATGCAGTCTCCACACAGAAAGGCCCGGGCAACCCGAACCTTCTTGCTGTGAAGCATGAGTGCTAGCCACTCAGCCACCGTGCCGCCAGGGAGAAAAAAAAAAAGAACAGGAACAGCAGCAACAACAGCAACAACAGCAGCAACAGCATCAACAACAACAGCAGCAACAGCAGCAGCAACAACAACGGCAACAACGACAGAACAACAGCAACAACAACAACAACAACAGCAACAACAACAACAACAGCAGCAACAACAACAACAGCAGCAGCAACAGGAACAGCAGCAACAACAACGACAACAGGAACATCAGCAACAACAACAGCAGCAGCAACAACAGCAGCAACAATGACAGAAACAACAGCACCAACAACAGCAACAACAACATCAACAACAGCAGCAGCAACAACAACAGCAACAACAAGAACAACAGCAACAACAACAGCAACAGGAACAGCAGCAACAGGAACAGCAGCAGCAACAGGAACAGCAGCAGCAGCAACAGGAACAGCAGCAACAATAGCAATAGCATCAACAGCAACAGGAACAACAGCAGCAACAACAACAGTAACAACAGCAGCAACAACAGCAGCATCAACAACAGCAGCAACAACGACAGAAACAACAGCAACAACAGCAGCAGCAGCAACAACACCAGCAGCAGCAACAACACCAGCAACAACAGCAACACCAACATCAACAGCAACAACATCAACAGCAACAACATCAACAGCAACAACAGCAACAACAACAGCAACAACAACAGCAACAACAACAGCAACGACAGCAACAACAGCAACAACGGCAACAACAGCAACAACGACAGCAACAGCAACGACAGCAACAACAACAACAACAACGGCAACAACAGCAACAACAACAGCAACAACAGGAACAGCAACAACAACAAAAGCAACAACAGCAACAACAACAGGAACAGCAACAACAACAACAGAACCACAGCGACAACAAAACAACAACAGCAATAACAGGAACAACAAGAACAGCAACAACAAAAGCAACGAAAGCAACAGCAACAACAAAAGCAACAACAACAGCAACAACAAAACAACTACAGGAACAACAGGAACAGCAACAACAGCAGCAGCAACAACAGGAACAGCAACAACAAACAAAAGAACAAATAAAAGACAAGCAAACAGACGACCGAAGTCAGTCAAAGGCCAAGCTAAACAGGTGAGTCTTGAGCCCACTCTTAAAAACATGAACGTTCTCTGCAGCCCAGAGGTCCTCCGGCAGGCAGTTCCATAGACGAGGGCCGTAGTACTGAAAAGACGCCTCTCCGTGAGTGTGTGTCCTGACTTTGGGAATGACCAGGAGCCTGCTGCCGGAGGAGCGCAGGGCCCGTGAAGGTTCGTAAGGGGAAAGCAGTTCTGAAAGATGGGAAGGCCCAAGACCATTAAGACATTTAAAAACCAGTAAAAGAACTTTAAAATCTATCCTGTAACTCACACGGAGCCAATGCAGAGATTTTAAGACCGGTGTAATGTGATCCCGCCCTCTGGACCTAGTCAGGACACGTGCTGCTGAATTTTGCAATAATTGCAAACCTGAAATACTCTTTTTGGGAAGACCAGAGAGCAGGGCATTACAGTAGTCAATACGGCTGGTGACAAAAGCATGCATCAGTGTCTCCGTATTGGCCTGAGAGAGAATAGGGCGAACTCTGGCTATGTTTTTTAGGTGATAGAAGCCCATTTTTGTGATGTTCTTGATGTGTGGGATAAAAGTCAGCTCAGAGTCAAAAATGACGCCCAGGTTTTTCACTTGAGGAGATGGGTAAAAGGACTGTGCTTGTAGTTTTGATAAAAGTTTCTCTCTCTGGGCCTCAGGACCGATGACTAAAACCTCAGTTTTGTCCTGGTTAAGCTGGAGAAAGTTTCTTGCCATCCAGGATTTGATATCTAGAATACAGTTAAAAAGAGCATCCTTTGGTCTGGTGTCATCAGGAGACACGGAAATGTAAAGCTACGTATCATCTGCATAGCTGTGGAAATTGATTCCATGTCTCCTGATGACGCCGCCAAGGGGAAGCATGTACAGGTTGAAAAGCACAGGGCCTAAAATGGAACCCTGGGGGACACCGCATGTGGTTTTATGGATCTTGGAGGAGCATGTGTCCATACTTACCATAAATGTTCTGTCTGTGAGATAGGACGTGAACCATTTGTGAACAGCACCAGAGAGGCCGAGGTGTTTTAGGCGAGTTAAAAGAATCATGTGGTCTACTGTGTCAAAGGCAGCGCTCAGATCCAGCAGAACCAACGCAGTCACCTTTTGAGAGTCACAATTTATTCTAAAGTCATTTCAAATCTTTGCCAAGGCAGTCTCGGTGCTGTGGTTCACCCTAAAACCAGACTGAAATTTTTCCAAAATGTTGTGATCATCTAGAAAATCATTTAATTGGGTAGAGACAAGTTTCTCTAGAATCTTGCTTAAAAATGGTAAATTAGACACTGGTCGGTAGTTGTTAAAAGCATTAAAATCTAAATTGCTCTTCTTCAGCAGGGGCCTCACGACCGCCGCTTTGAAGGCAGCGGGAAAGACCCCCGTCTGAAGAGAGCAATTCATCATGACCAAAAGTTCATCCCTAAAACATCCATAAAAAGACTTAAAAAATGGAGTGGGGATTGGGTCTACGAGACATGTGGTGGGCCTCACTGAGGAGAAGACCTTGTCCAGCATCTCAGCATTAACCAAGGCAAAACTGTCCAGAGTCTCCTCTGGGTGAGACAAACACTTAGGTGAGTTAAAAACAGAGCTTTGACAAGATAAAATATTACATCAGATGGTGTTTATCTTTCCCGTGAAGTGGTCTGCAAACTGCTTGCAGAGAGAGTCAGTGGGTGTCAGGTAAAACGCGTTAGAATCGGGGTTTAGAATGTTTTCAATGGTTGCGAAAAGAACTTTTGGATTATTTTTGTGGTTCGTGATTATTGTGGAGAAGTAACGATTTCTTGCATTCCTTGTAGCATTGTTATGTGACCGTTGCTGATTGATGAATAATTGGTGGTTTATAGTCGTTTTGTTTTTTCTCCATCCGCGTTCTGCCCTCCTGCACTCTCTCTTGGATTTTCTCAAGTCTTCATTCATCCATGGAGGCTTTGATTTGGTTTTAATACTTTTGGTTTTGAATACTGAGTTATTACTGACAAAGAATAATACAAGGACACAGAGATCACAGATATGGTCCTAAAACAACCTTACCAACATCGAAAATAAATTACTACTAGGAGGGGAACTGTTTCGGTCTTTTGCTGTTATTTTTGTGGGAAAATGGCACCGCAGACATGTTTCTTTGCCATTAGAAGCCGTGTCCCAATTCCCAGAGTGCACAGTTCGGAGCGTGGTTTGAAGGGCATGTGCGTCATTTCTTTTTTGTCCCATGCGCATGCGGATGCGGTCCGCCGGAAGCGGAAGTTTACAGGTGAACAGGCTAATAGACCTAACGTGGGCGCAGTGATACGAATCGAGAGAGACAATATGGAATGTGAAATACGCTGCTGAATTTTACATGGACAACTTTCTGGCAAATGTATCACTTTTCGGACAAATGTTGTTTTGGGAAGAACAACAAGCTTTATTTCATGTCCTGGTGAACTTACCGGACCTACGCTCCAGAACGCCAGCAGAACCGGGCTGAGACGAGACTGTCAGAGGTAAGCCGGCGTTACCGCACGAAACTTTTAGAAGGAAACCCATACAGATTAACATAAAAAAACCTGCATTATCCCTTTAAAACCGCACTCCAAACTGTGCACACTCCGAACTGTGCACACTCCGAACTGTGCACACTCCGAACTGTGCACACTCTGAACTGTGCACACTCCAAACTGTGCACACTGTGAATTGAGACACGGCTCGTGAGTTTAGATCTTCTCTCCTCCCCGTGTCTCCTCTGTGGGCGGGACTTCCTCACCCACTTCCTGTAGGATCGAGGAGAGGAATCAAGGAGAAGGAAGCGAGTCTCTTGTTTGTCTCTTCGCTCTGTCGCTGTGAGAGTTTGAGTAAAGGAGCTGATGTGGAAATGGAAGCACTTCCTGGTTGGAGTTGGGCTGCAGAAGTCAGCGTCCAATCTGAGTCGGCCGCCAAATCTGCGTCGCTCAGACTTTTATTTTCATTATTTTTACTCAGAAACGGCTCAAAATGTTGTGTCAGATGAACCTTTAGTCCTCCATTCATTCCCCTAAAGAGGAAGTGTTCTGAAAAATGGACTGTTTGTCTCTTCCTCTCATGTTCCTCATCACAAACCTGCCTGAAGAGGTTCTAGAGTCATCCATGCATGTTTGCGTCATCTAGAGGTCTCTCCTGGGCCCTATTCAAACCCTGCTTACGGTTAGTCTGTACGAGGCTCCGCCCACAAGCCTAGAGTGGATCTGTGGCTCAAACAGAAAGACAAAGACAAAAGCATAAAAATAAGTTTAAATTTAATAAAGGTAATTGAAGATAATTTAACAAAAGCTCCAATTAGACAAATAATGAACAAAAGGCCGAGTCCAACTGGGGTTAAACCAAACTGAGCAGAACAAAACGAACCGGACCTGACGGAGAACAGGAGTGTTTAAATACAAACTAAAATTGAACACAAGAGGGCCAAATTACACCAAATAATTAAATAAAACTACAAACTTCAAGGGGAAATAAGAAGGGAAATAATTCTAATACAGAAAATAATATGTGATAATTAATGTGCCCGTCATTATCATTAATATGTAACTGCTGTCCCACTAAAAAAGCCATTTAAAGGTTAGATTTAAGTCTGGTGCACTGAACTTGCTGTAAGCAGAAAAAGTTGTTGTTTGCGGTGTGCTTATGATGAAGTTTGGCGTGACATGTGACCGGAAACACTTCCTTTTGAGGAAACAGGAAATGCCAAGTGGCTGTGGCGCAGATCGGTGTTCGGGACAAACCTGTGAATTGGTGGATTTTTCGTAGTGATGTGCAGATGAAGCTTTATGAAGCGTTGAAGCCTTTCATCAAATTGGTTCACCCCAGCGCAAAGCCCCTCGAAGCCTCGTTTGCTCTAGTAGGACATCTACTGGATGGAAAAATATATGTTGGCATGAATGTAAAGTGTGTGGAGAGCTGATGAATAAAATCATGTTTAAAAAAAGATGTAGGTTTGTGTTTGTCTTTGATCATTGTTTTTTAAAACAGTGCTACCTTGGGAAGCAGCATCAACAGTTTGTGACGTTGATGGCTGTGATGGTGGTGAGGATGATGAGGAGGAGGGGGAGGTGGTAGTCGTGGCCCTCATTATGGATGCGCATTCAGCTTTTAGTCTGATTTCTGCTTCATTTGCTCTTGCAGGGCTGAGAAACCCAATTTTTTTTTAACCTTGGATTGAGCAGCGTAGCAAGGCACATAATGCTCATAGTTTGTATTCTGTCCATTTTTTCTCTCAATAACACCCTCAGCTTCTCAGCCAAAGAAGACCCCGTAGACCTTGTTTTTTCCATTTGTTCTGTCAGGCAATGATCCAACATTGTGAGCAAAGGTATAACCTTTGAGCCAGAAACCCTTTTTTCTTCTGATAACTCTGTAGTAGCATTATTAAATGGTGCTAGTACAATTAGACTGTCAGAGATCATAGCATATTCCTCAGAGGAAATGGGTGAATGTCTGTTTGGAGACTTGCCAGTGCAGCACCTACTGGCTCTCTCTGCTCAAACAGTCTTTGGAGCATATTGTAGGTGCTGTTCCACCGGGTTTCCACCTCCTGGATAAGCTTTAGTTGAGGCTTCCCCAATTGGTCTTGCACCACCGAAAGCCTCTCCTTACAAAACACAATTAAAAAAAAAAAACATTGTCATTAACATCAAGGCAGGACAACCATAAACAAAAGTAGCACTAAAGACCATGTAGTTAAACTGTAGGACTTACCTTTGCAGTGGAACTGCTCCTGAAATATCTCACAATCTTCCTGGACTTGGCTCGGATATCAGAGAGCTCAGGGGTCCAGCTGGTCGAGGGCCTTTTTCACCACCAAGTTTAGGAGATGAGCTACACATAATGCGTGTAGCCGTAGCTCTTACACAAGCCCCCATATTGGCAGCCCCATCTGTTACAATGCATGTCACTTTTTCTGTAATGCCCCATTCTCTCATCAGTGAACCTTTCACTTGTGCAATATTCTCAGCGGTGTGTGTCTTGGCAAAGTGTTGCACTCCCAAAACAACCGCATTCAATGCACTTGATTCATCCACAAAATGGCAGGTAACAGCAAGATAGGCCTCTGTATTAATAGAGGTCCACATGTCGGAGGTCAGACTCACAGCCGCTGCTTTCTCAATGCTGGCCTTGGCTTTCTCCTTCATGTCCTGGTACCTGGCTTCCACCATGGCCTTTAGAGCCTGAAGAAAAAACATGAAGTTTAAAGTGAGTAGCTGATGCAGTGTGTCGTGTGGCTGTGACTGATAGTTAGAGCCTCACTCCTACAGTCTATGATGTTAATGGTTTAATTCAGTAAAAACACCATATTTAATCTTTTTATAACCTTCTTAGTGGGGAGAACATAGGTAGGATTTAAAGGTTTAACAAATCTTTTGAATCCTTTGTCCTCCACAATACTGAAAGGCTGGGTGTCCTCAATCACCATCCTAACCAGGTCTTCATTTATTTGAGATTCTTCTCCTAAGGAAAAATAAAACAAAGTACAAACATAAATATCACTCTCAGGTTATTGCACTTGTAGAATATTTAGTATCACACTGATTGGTTTTGTCATTGCATTTTTGATGACTCACCTGGTGCTAGGCCACATTCACTCCTATCTTTATTCTCATGCAGAGCTCTGTAATGCCTAAGCATGGATGAGGTGTTGTTGTTATAGCCCAGTTCCCTGGCACATAACAAACACTTCACCTTGTACAAAAGTACAGACAGATGAAGAGAAATTGCATTGCAAAATCAATATTTATTGTAAATGTAAAACAAATATTCTATAGAAATATTATTGTATATACTTTGTTGGGAGCAATGAGATCAAAGTGTTCCCACACAGGGGACACCCTTCTCTTTCTAGCTGGCTCCATTCTTTCCTGGCTGTCTCTCCTCACTTTTCTATCTCCAACCTGTCTCCAAACTATCTCCAAACTGTCTCCAAACTATCTCCAAACTATCTCCAAACTATCTCCAACCTGTCTCCAAACTATCTCCAAACTGTCTCCAAACTATCTCCAAACTGTCTTCAAACTGTCTCCAAACTGTCTCCAAACTATCTCCAAACTGTCTCCAAACTGTCTCCAAACTGTCTCCAAACTATCTCCAACCTGTCTCCAAACTGTCTCCAAACTGTCTCCAAACTCTCACTAACTGCAACTCTCCATCAAACACCCACATATTGAATAGCGCGCCAAGGGTTTAAATAGCTGTCAAAACTCGCGAAAAAAATTCTTATTCCTTCCTAAATCAGTCACGTGGTAGAGCCGGCGCGCAAAGCTTCGGCTGTACCACGTGACTGATTCCGCCGGAGCGCGAGCCTTCGGCTGTACCACGTGACTGATTCCGCCGATGCGCGAGCCTTCGGCTGTCATCGTTTTTGGCTCCTCCCCTGAACGAAGCAAGCCTCGAATCGCGCATCGCGGAAACACCACCTCCCCTACTCGGCACACGCTTCGAAGACTCGACTCTGAGCATCACATCACTAATTTTTCTGGGATTTTTCTTAGAAATTTCGATTTTCGATTCACTGTATGTTGAACACATATGGCAGAATTGACAATAAAGCGGACTTTGATCTTTGATCTTTGATCTTTGATCTTTTGAGGAAACAGGAAATGCCAAGTGGCTGTGGCGCAGATCGGCGTTCGGGACAAACCTGTGAATTGGTGGATTTTTCAGGGATTTTTCAGGGATTTTTCGGATTCCAGACGACCTCTTCATCAGCGGTGAGTTGTTGAGCAGCAGTCGGTGGACTATTGTTGTGATTATCGGTCGTATTTGTGTTGCTAAAAGCACTTACCGTCATGTTTGTTAGCCACACTAGCGCTCCCATTCAAAACCCCTGTGTATATTAGCGCCGTTTACTCACGCTTGGACTTTTTAAAACACCGATTATACTCATTAAATATTCAACACTTTTAAGTTTACATTCAAGTCCAACTGTAGATAACAATCTAGTTTACTAGACGCATTCATTCTGTTCCCCTTTTGAACTGATTTGATCCACTTTGACACCTTTTTGAGCGAACGCTAAGTCAGCTGTAGCATCCAGTCGAACTTAGAAGGCCAGAACTGATGTTAAATGACTTTTATTTTCCGTGCCTTGTCACATACCCAACGTAAGAGACAAGAACAACATCATATAAATTACCATCTGAACACCACATTTCCAGCTCAATACATTGATCAACCGTTATCCATATTTTAACATTAATTTAACTATAAGGTTCCATTTTTGGTTTTCCTCATTGATTATGAATGAACTGATTTGTTCCACAACTTTAATTATTAATCTGATCATCTGATTAGTATTTAGATCTCTACTTAAGTCATTTGATTTATTGACTACAGATGAGTATTTTTGATATGTGAAAAAGTGCACTTCCCTTTTTGATGAATGAATGAATTATTGATTGCTGACTGTGTTTAATAGTCAGTTTTTTGCTGATGAAATTGAAATAAGAACAGATAATGAGTTAGCCTCATTACACTGGTCTACACCCCATGTTTAACAATATCATCACAAGATGGCCGACAGGAGCAGGTGTTGCTTGTTGGGCTCCACTTTTGCTCTTTGTACTATCTATATTTTGCTATCTTCCTGTGCATGGAGATATGATTTCTCACCGCAAAGCCGTATGTTGGCTCCTTCCACCTCAAGCGAGGAAAGTAAGATTTTTATGTTTGGACATGGACTGCGCATATTGCTCTTTACTCGGTCACCATACTCCCGGAATGAGGTCAAACCGAGCAGACTTACATCAAAGCATGGCCGTGCATATGTATATAAAGCTCTCCTGACGCTGATACTTCTGGCCGGGGATATTCACTTGAACCCCGGACCAATAAATATTGGTGCACAACAAAATCCACCCGTGTTGTCACAGGAGGCTGACCCGCATGTGGCGGCGCACCTCTCGGCTCTGCTGCGGACTAAGAGCTCGCTGGTGTGGGAGCAAACGACACCCGCTGGCCTCCGGCTGGCACCGGCGTTAACGTGTCTATCAGCGGGCCCTGGGCTAGCACCGGAGCTGACACCGGAGCCTGCGCGACCTTCGGCGGCCCTTGGGCTTGCGCTGGAGCCCACGCGGCTAGCAGCGATACCTGGGAGAGCACCGGAGCGGACACCGGAGCCGGCGCGATCACCGGCGGCCCCTGGGTTACAATCAGCAGGCCCTGAGCGAGCACCGGAGCTAACGCGACATTCAGCGGGCCCTGGGCGGGTGCTGGAGCGGACACCGGAGCCTGCGCGACCATCGGCGGCCCCTGGGTTACCATCTGCAGGCCATGAGCGAGCACCGGAGCTGGCGCGACCATCGGCGGGCCCTGGGCGGGTGCTGGAGCGGACACCTGAGCCTGCGCGACCTTCGGCGGCCCTTGGGCTGGCGCTGGAACCCATGCGGCTAGCAGCGAGACCTGGGAGAGCACCGGAGCGGACACCGGAGCCGGCGCGATCACCGGCAGCCCCTGGGTTACCATCAGCAGGCCCTGAGCGAGCACCGGAGCTAACGCGACCTTCAGCGGGCCCTGGGCGGGTGCTGGAGCGGACACCTGAGCCTGCGCGACCATCGGCGGCCACTGGGATGGCATCGGCAGGCCCTGAGCGAGCACCGGAGCCTCTACGACCATTAGCCGGCCCGGGATTAGTAACTCCCGGATACCCTAAACTTTTTCGGACGGTTAACCACGCAAAGGTTCTCTGGGACCAGAAGGTAAAACCAAAAGGCATCTTTGGAGGTCATATCAATATTAGAAGTTTGCCGTCAAAAACTGAACAATTAGAAAAAATTTTAAGTGACTCTAATCTTGATTACCTGGGTCTTAGCGAAACATGGTTAAATAAATATACCCCTGCAGGAGTCTACACGATACCTAACTATAAGTTATATAGAAGAGACAGGGTTCACAAAAAAGGCGGTGGAGTAATGATTTATGTCAAAAGCTCAATTCAAAGCAAGCAGATGGACCTCCCACAAACTGATATTGAATGCGTGGGAGTCTCGATTTGTTTGTCCCCTGAAATGGCTTTCAACATCATCATACTCTACAGGCCTCCTAACGAAACGTTGATCCTTACGATCAACTTGGGGAAATACTCAAAGCCTGCAATGATAAGGAAACAATTTGAATGGGTGATTTTAATTTAAATTGGATGGATAAAGCTCGCTCCAGCAAATTAAGGTCCATAGCCAAACAGTTCAATTTTACCCAAATGATATCAGGTCCCACCAGAATAACTAGCTCCTCAAAAACCTTAATTGATCTGCTTTTCACCAACAAATCGGAACGCATCACAAAAACATATAATCTCATCACGGGACTATCAGACCATAATTTAATACTGGGCACCAGGAAACTCTCTAAGGCCCGTTACAGAAATCAAAATGCACAAAATACTGTGGTATCTTATATTCCAAAGCGCGATATGGAGCTTGTGGACAGGGAAATTAAAAATGCAATTCAGAATGAATTAGTTAGCGTCCAGGACACAGAGCAGGCAAGTATCATTCTTAAAAACACTATCTTGACTATCTTAACAAAATTTACAAAAACACAGCAACGAAGGTCAAGAAGGATCAATCTACCCTGGTTTAGTGAGCGACTCTGGCAATTAATAAAGCAAAGGGATGCTGCTCTAAAAAAGTATCTAAAATCAAAGTTGACCACAGACAGACTTTTATTTAATAGTATCAGAAACAAGGTGGTAGGACAACTAAGAAGAGCAAAGGCAAACTATTTTTTAGAAGTTATCACCCAAGCAAAAGGGAACAGTAAATTAATTTGGAAATGTATAGACACTTTATCTGGAAAGGAGCGAGCAGGAAACGAACCAATAGAACTTGACATCAATGCCAGCCGCAGCCATGGACCCTCACCTGGTACAGAAGCCACTGTCAAGGACAGCCAAACCATTGCAAATATGTTTAACAACTATTTTGTAACCTCCATTAGAGAGCTATGTGGACCATCAAACACATGTGAAGTGGCTGGTTTCCCTGTGAAAAGACCGGTTTCAACCCAAGTCAACGAATTGCACCTTCAATCCGTGAGTGAAGAAACAGTTTTTAATATAATGTCCTCGCTCTCAGACTCAAGGGCTAAAGACTTGTGGGGTCTGGATACGCATCTCTTAAAAAGATTTAAAGATGTCTTAGTTACACCTATAACCTGCATAATTAATCTGTCGTTATCTGAATGTGTGTTCCCATCTTCCCTGAAAACTGCCATCGTTACTCCTATTTTCAAGTCAGGCAATATAAAAGACATGAGTAATTATAGACCGATTAGCATACTTCCTGCCATTGCCAAAGTCATTGAAAAAACTGTTGCTGAACAACTAATCGAACATCTTGACAGTCTAAATCTGCTGAACGCCAGGCAATTTGGCTTTAGAAAAAAACATTCCACTCACACAGCATGCTGCTATTTTATTGAAGAAATTAAATCCAACTTAGACAAGGGAGGGGTGGTGGGGGCCATTTTCTTAGATCTTCGAAGGGCATTTGACACTGTCAATCACTATGTTCTACTAGAGAAACTACAGAAATTTGATCTTTCACCCAAAACCATGAGTTGGATCCAATCATATTTATCGGATCGCAATCAATGCGTTAAAATTAACGATAAAACATCTCCGCTTACAGCATGCACTAAAGGAGTGCCACAAGGTTCGATTCTGGGGCCGTTGCTATTCAGTTTATATATCAATGATCTGCCTTCCATCTTTAAAGATGACGTGGGGGTCGTGATGTATGCTGACGACACGGTGGTGTATGCGCATGGTAAGGAAGCATCCTCAGTCGCAGCTAAACTGACAGCAGCAATGACAAAAGCCTCTGAGTGGCTGAGTAGGTCAAATCTAATACTAAACACGGATAAAACGGTAACGATGTACTTTTCAAATAAAAAGACTCAAAATATACACCCTAATATTTTTGTGGCGGGCCATATGATCCGGAATGTGGAGGAGGTAAAATACCTCGGGGTAATCCTGGATTCTACACTTGGTTTTAAACAACATATAAAAAAAGTCTGTCATGTTTTAAAATTTAATATGTTTAATTTTCAACAAATCAGGAGTTCTTTATCCTTGGAGGCAGCAAAAACATATTTTAACGCAATGATCATATCTCATATTTCATACTGTATATCCTCATGGTCTCAGGCCAAACAGACAGTTCTCAAACCTCTCAGATCCTTGCATAATCGGGCCCTAAAAATTCTGGATAAAAAGCCTCTAAGGCACCATCATTGTCATATACTTAAAAAATACAAATTGCTTAGCTTTGAAAATCTGATCAGCTTCTCCAATATTCGTCTGGTTCATAAAATCTTGCATGACGCTGCCCCACCCCCTCTACAGACCTATGTCCAGCCACGCGCTCGGCTCACCAGCCGAGTGTTAAGGTCTGTTTCGAGGGGAGACTGCGATGTCCCAAAAAGGAGAACTGCCTTCTCCCAATCAGCCTTTTCTTATAAAGCTGTGACGGAGTGGAACAGACTCCCGAGTCATATAAAGGACATGGCAGACTTTTTAACATTCTCTCGAGCCGTTAAAAGCTGGCTCCTGGACAGTCAGTCCTGCTCTCACTAATACCAGACGGTAGTTGGCCAACAGACGTTACCCTCGTGGGTATCCTCTGTTGGCTAAGGCCCTATTTCTAAAGCTTCACCTCAAAATAATAGTACCAGTTAGGTAGGTGGCTGTCGGATGATACCCTCGTGGGTACCATTCAACAGCTGCTGCTCTTTATAAAAGTAATGAAAGGGGTTATTATTATCATCAGCGTTCACCTTGCTCTCAATGACCCTGCTCCTAAATTATGCGTGTGATTTCTACCTGTATGCACTTATGAATATGCACGCACTTTTTAATATTGGATAATGTATAGAATTGTTTTGAGATTGTTTATTTTAGAATTGCTTATATTTTAAGATTTTATCCTGCACTAGCCTGTTAAGATTGTACCTTGTATTTGATATGTGATTTCTTTTTATTATATTGTATTGTATTTTTATTGTATTTATAATTGCACTTTATCGTATTTTTGTATTGTATTTTATGATGTGAGGACTGCAGATGGAAATTAGCTTTGAGCTAAATCTGGTGCAGACATCTTTTTAATGAAACTGCACACTGTCCTTAATAAACTAAACTAAAAAAAAAAAAACAAGCAAAATGCTTCTGTAAGAAAAGTACAGAATTTTGTCTTGGTTTAGGTCACTAATAAAGAAAAAGTAAGTCAGAAGTGCTGATTGGCTGTAGTTTCCAAGATATAATATTGGCTCAAAATAGGAAATTTATGCAAAATAAGGCAAAAACGGTCGTTTATCAGAAGGTCCAGTGTGTCTACAAGCAACAGTTCTATCTGAAAGCCTGTCTTCACATTCACATACATTCACTTTAATATGTCTAGAGTTTGAACATAATCAATATATATAATATATATAGTATTCTTCTATCATTACATATCTTGAATACATTAGCTAACCAGCACAGTTATCAATTGATTTTCAGTTCATCTTATCAATATAAAGGATATTTAGTCACTTTTATTGAAGAAGCAGATGGAGTCCAAAAATGTGTAGACCAGTGTTATTGATTGGCTAATGTTTATCTGGCCCCACCACGTCCACAGTTGATGGATTTTCATTATTTTTTTTGGTCTTCATAATTCCAAGGCTGCTGCGTCTCTATAAAACTTTCACTGACAATTTGAAACAAAAAAATCCTCCATACAACCTTTGAGTGCACAAGCACCATGTGATTTACAATCCAGGATGTTTATGCAAGTCTAGGAGCATTATTGATTGATTGATTGATTGATTGAAGTCTAGGAGCAGGTTTTCTGAAGTTGTGGTCTGGTAGTTGTGGTCGTACCTTCTTGTCAAACCCCCCAGGATTTCGCGGGCATTTTTTGTGATTGTTGCGAGCTAAAATGCCTGAATTTGCGGGAGCTCTTCCAAAAAGTTGCGATGAAAGTTGCGGTGCTTTTAAGGTTTTTGTTGTGATTTTGTTGCGGGAGGAAGTGAAAGTTGTGATAAATAGTTGCGATTTTCGCTTTTTGAAATTAAAATTGAGTAATATTTTGAATACTGGGTTATTACTGACAAAGAATAATACAAGGACACAGAGATCACAGATATGATCCTAAAACAACCTTACCAACATCGAAAATAAATTACTACTAGGAGGGGAACTGTTTCGCGCGGTCTTTTGCTGTTATTTTTGTGGGCAAATGGCGCCGCAGACATGTTTCTTTGCCATTAGAAGCCGTGTCCCCAGTTCCCAGGGCGCGCGGCTTGGAGCGTGACCCGAAGGGCATATGCGTCACACATTTCGCCAGAACACCGGCGCGACGACTGCTGTCCCACTTCTTTTTTGTCCTATGCGCAGTTAACATGCGGTCCGAAGACTGCAGTCGTTAAGTGGTCCGCGGACTGCAGTCGGGGCTGAGCAAGTGTGCACCGCCTTGACTGCAGTCTGAGCCCCCTTCGGGCCGCGCTCCGAGCTGTGCGCTCTGGGAACTGGGGACACGGCCGCAGTTTTGTTTCGTCACACGGAAGTAAAGCAGAATGTTGCGGCTTCCAAACTCAAACCTTTTAGCCGCCGAGAATATGAGGTTGGGTCCTATGGCTCGCAGATTTGTGACGTGCAAAGAGGAGGCTATGGTGACCAGGGCTCTCAAGTTTTGAGCAGGGTCGTGCGTGAGACTGTATTTACACAGAGCCCTGTGTAAATGTCACGTGTCCTCCTTTTTTACATTTTGTCCTCCTTTTGGACCCTCGTCGGCCACCGTTGCATAAATCGTCATAAATCCCCACCCATTATTTACACTTCCTACTCTGCAATGTTCGCCGTTTCCCAATTCAGCGAATGCACGGTTCGGAGTGTGGTTTCAGTCTGCAGTCGAGGCGGTGCATACTCGCTGAGCCCTGAGTGCAGTCCAGGGATCACATGGGCGTCTGCAAAATGGAACAGATCCCGCCTCAGCTCAATGAGCCGGGTGGTCTGCTCCTTGTTCCCTACAGACAAAAATATTATTCTATTGCGACTAGTAATACTTGGAATTGGGACATGGCCAATGTTCCCCCTAATTTTTAATGTGTGTGAGCAAACACACTAACTCCCTGAGCGCTCCTTGGATCCCTGTGCGCGACATCCGAAATGCGCCCCCCCCCTCCCGCAGATATAAAAAAAAAAATGACCCCGCGGCTGAATAAAAAGTGGAAATCCGCTAAAAGCTCTTTCATCCCTGATTTACAGTAAATGTTGGACATGGTTATATCCATGTTGTAATATCCAGCATTACAACAGCCCCCCCCCCCCCCAAGGGAAAAAAAAAAAAAAAGGTGTCTTTGTCCTCCTTTTTGGACACAAGTGTCCTCCTTTCCTGTTTCATGCCGGTGGTCACCCTAGTGACAGTGCAGTGCGCGCTTAGACACTCGCTGAGCGGCGCGGGGAGGAGGGAGCGGGGCGAGGAGGAAGGGGGGGGGGGATTTGCTGAAAACGCGCGGTGCCTGCATAAACTGAGCCACACAGACCGATTTTCTGGGCACACACACACACAAAAATCAGCGTGAGAAATGCCATGTGTGGCGTGTGAACACGTCGAATTGCGTGTGTCACACTCTCAATGCGTGAGACTTGAGACACCCTGATGGTGACAGATACGCTGAGATCCAGATGTTTTGTGCATTTATTACAAAAAGAGCGCACACAGCTATGACAGGATGAAATGGAACTCATGAAAACCAGCAGGATGAACAGATTAACGTGAAAGATGAATGAATGGTTTGCGGTCAACAAAAAATACGGCTACACCCCAACCCTGACTCTCTCCTCTGTGTGACAGGTGAGCGCGCGCTTTTACACGCACACACTTCCGTACGTGCACACACCCACACTCACGTGACCCACCGCCTCTGCCGCACACACACACACACACAAACGCACCGTGCACATCATCTCAGTTATGTCTCCTACACAGAAGGAAGTTGGTCGGCGTTCAATACGTCGCCGATGATTGGTCAAAATTAGTAAAAATTGCGGGAAAGTTGCGGTGATTGGTCAAAATTGCAACACTGCCCTGAATTCGCGGGGATTGGCTGAAGTTGCGTTGAAGTTGCAAATCGCAACATCGCGAATTCCTGGAGGGTCTGTCTTGTCTTGGCCTGATCCCGTCAGATCTCAGAGGCTCAGCAGGTCCTGGTCAGGACTTGGATGGAGACGCTGGAACACCAGGAGCCACAGGGGGGCGCTAGTAGCAAAAACTGTTGTTGTGTCCTTAGGCAAGACACTTGACCCACATTGCCGAGTATGAAAGTGGAGTGTGTGAGTGTTGGTGGAGGGGCAGATGGTGCAGATTGGCAGCCTCACTTCAGTCAGTCTGCCCCAGGGCAGCTGTGGCTACAATAGTATCTTACCCCCACCAAGTGTGGAGTGAACGAACAATGAACTGTAAAGAGCTTTGGGCGTCTTGAAAGGCGATACAGTAATCCCTCGCTGTATCGCCGTATCAACATTGTGTTCTGCGTCCTGATTGGCTAAGGGACTGTAGACCTCCGGCTGGATGTGTGAGGGGCGGAGACATGAGTCACTGGATCCGTAGGAAGCGGGACCAGTCCAGACTGGGACTAAGACATGAGGACCAGACCGGGACTAAACCAGGACCAGACCGGGACTAAGACATGAGGACCAGACCGGGACTAAGACATGAGGACCAGACCGGGACTAAACCAGGACCAGACCGGGACTAAGACATGAGGACCAGACCGGGAAGAAGACATGAGGACCAGACCGGGACTAAACCAGGACCAGACCGGGACTAAACCAGGACCAGACCGGGACTAAGACATGAGGACCAGACTGGAACTAGACCGGGACTAAGACATGAGGACCAGACTGGAACTAAGACATGAGGACCAGACCGGGACTAAAGGTCCCATGGCATGAAATTTTCACTTTCTGAGGTTTTTGAACATAAATGTGAGCTCCCCTACCCCCCCCCCCCCCCCCCCCCCATGGCTAAAAGTTGCGAAATGTCTAAACTGAGCATTTGCGGTCCTTTTCTGCGTTACACAAAACCAGTGTTCAAGCGGGCGAGTTTGGACAAGGCACCTTATTGACGTCAGATTGGCAAATGCAGCTCCAGCCCCTCCCTCTGTCTCCGCTCAGCGTCTCTGTATATCCCGCCCATAGAGTTTGGACTGTGAATGCGCTACAATGCGAAATGCGTTTTTTTATTTGCCTGGAGGCACGTCCGAGTGTGTCTAGGCTTGCAAGTCCCTTACCCGACCCTCTGGACATCTGAAATACCAGTGGTTTAATTTTATTTTCTGTGTAAATATGCTTTTTTTCATTGCAAAGTCTCTCATCTGTCTTCCTGTGTTAAACACGGAAGAGAGGAGACGAGCTACGCCGAGCTGAGCTTCGAGCGGGGGAACCCGCCCCCCCCGCTCCTTAGCCAATCTCTCTGTCCTTCTCATTTGCACTGAAGCAGCAACACCCACAATAAAGCATTTTAGACACATATCTAGCCTCATGAAGACTGTCAGAGTCATATCTCATGCAGTGAGTGTTGATTTTGAAGAAGGATTCATTTACAGTATTAGGGAACCATTAAGGAACCATATAAAAGCATCAAGAAGTATGGGACCTTAAGACATGAGGACCAGACCGGGACTAAGACATGAGGACCAGACTGGAACTAGACTGGAACTAGACCGGGACTAAGACATGAGGACCAGACCAGGACTAAGGGTGTTTTCACATATAGTCCCCTTTAAGAGAACCGAACTCAGTCCCCTAAAAGTGGACCAACAAGGGGACCAAGAGAACACAAACTCAGTTCTGTTTGTGTTCACATTGTGAAAGAGGACCGAGTTCTCTTTCTGGTCCACTTAAGCTCTGATGGAGCCTCAGTCCTCTTTCTGTTCACACTGTGGCTTCTCTAGAGCTCTGAGACCTGGTTTAGACCTGGTTTAGACCTGGTTTAGACCTGGTTTAGTCCTGGTTTAGACCTGGTTTAGTCCTGGTTTAGTCCTGGTTTAGACCTGGTTTAGTCCTGGTTTAGACCTGGTTTAGTCCTGGTTTAGTGCCGAAATAGATGCAGAAATAATCTGATAATATGACTCACCCATAAGAACGGTGTCCATGTATGCACGTGTCACGGTCTTTAATAATCCGGAGCTCCGGAGAAAAGGACATATCTCAAACTTATCCTGTGTCCCGAGGCGAGAGTTCCTTCTTACGTAGCATTAACGTAGCACGTTAAGGATTCTTCTTCTGTTGGAAATGCCGCGTAAATATCAGGCGGCTCGCTCACAGCTGATGGACGAACAGGCGCAAACACAACAGCGGTAATCGTCATGATTGGCGGGAGCGCGATCTGTGCGTAATTATGCTGCAACATGATTGGAAGCTGGAGCGCAGTTCGGCCTATGATTGGCTCTTGCCGGCTCTTGGCTCACCGGCTCGTGGTGGTGCACTGCACAAAAGGCGAAGTGAACCCGGAGCGTTATGTGTACACACTGCGCAGGGTAGGCGAACCGTACCGCGGACCTTTTAGCAAACCGTACTGAGACCACCTCCCGAGATGATCTCAGTTTGGTTCGTTTAAAGGGGTCTGAGTGCGCTTAGAGTGTTCACATATAAACCTATAATGCTCAGTTAGCGATCTGAGTTCGCTTTAAACGCTGAAAGGGACCAAGTGTGAAAACACCCTAAGACATGAGGACCAGACCGGGACTAAGACATGAGGACCAGACTGGAACCAGACCGGGACTAGACCAAGACTAAACGTGGACTAAACCAGGTCTAAACCTGGACTAGACCAGGATTAAACCTGGACTAAACCAGGACTAGACCAGGTCTAAACTTGGACTAAACCAGGATTAAACCACAGCATGCGGCTCTTTGCCTGGTTTCGTGCGGCTCTTGCGTTCATGTCGAGGTTCGTGCGTGTTCGCTTCGTAGCTCAGGCTGCGTCGTTGGCCGTGGACGCGGTCCCGTGGGGGAGGCACGGTCCGGACACTGCCGGCGGTCTCGTGCTCGCAGCCCCGGGTGGGATGTGCGGCCTCACGTCGGTCATGTTGCTCTATCACGGATTTGACCACGATGAGCGGGTGCACGTGTCCGCGCGCACACTTCTCCGGGAGGTTAATGTGCATCGTGTCCCGGACGTGGCGGTGCCGTTGGATGAGTGCGGTGCTTCCTGCAGATCCAGTGACTCATGTCTCCGCCAGACCTGCGCGATTAATCGATTAATTTGAATTTACAGTTCAGGACGATGTGTTTTTATGAAAATAGTTTTTTTTGTGTGATTTTTTTTTTTACATGCGAGCGGAACTAATGCGTTCTACACGGGTAAGTTAGCGGGGCGTACCCAAACATTGTACGAGCTAACGCGGCAGCGAGTGAGCTAAAGCCGGAGCTTGTACCAAACAAAGGTGTTTACATCTGTTATATGGAACTGGTTCGGTTTTCTTGTGTCGGACTTAGAAAAATGAGTGCTCGCTGTGAGGTCTGTTCAAAAGCTGCAGCACGACAAATGTATCCTAGCGCCTAAAGCAGAGGCAGCGGGAGAAGTGCAGGTCCCCACAGCGCGAGCACATATCGTAAAAGACATGGTGCCCATATTTACTGTGGAAAAGCTCGGATTCACTAACATGGTGAAAGTTTTGGACCCGAAGTATGTGCTACCAAGACACAAATATTTTTCTTGTGTTGCCACAGCTGTACACAGACTGCACAAGCTAACATACATGAACACAGACAGTGGCTCCCTCTTTTTTGCATCACTCGAGGAAAAACTAAAACACAACACTGCGCACTCCAGTCCATCTTTCCCACAATCAGGGAATCATTTAGCTCCATAAAATGCTTCTTTATAAAAGATATTTATATAACTGTGATATATATTTTTTAAAACAATAATGGCTTATTTGATGCAGGTGTAATGTATTTGTTTTATAAACAGGGATGAAAGACCTTCGCCTTTTAGCGGATCTCTGCTTTTTTTTCAGTCGCGTGTTTTTTTTTTTTTTTTCTGTGCAAATGTGTTAAGAAAGATTTTGGGTGTATATATACGTATAGTTGTTTTTAGTGTCACCAACAGTCCCTTGAAAAATGGAATCGTCCCGTATTCAGAAAAATGTACCGTGCGAGCCCATGTGAGCCGCGGGCGGACACCGCACGTATATCAACAGCGTATATCATAACGGTCTGAGGTATGTCCCACATCGTTTTCCTTTAAGGACAAATGGCTCTGGGTTCTTATGGGCTAAAGTTCACACTGTGTCCTTGTGCTCTTAGGCCTCACACCTTCACTGTTCACAAGTCCAGGTCCAAACCAGGTCCAAACCAGGGCTAAACCAGGGCTAAACCAGGTCTGAACCAGGACTAAACCAGGGCTAAACCAGGACTAAACCAGGGCTAAACCAGGGCTAAACCAGGGCTACACCAGGGCTAAACCTGGGCTAAACCAGGACTAAACCAGGTCTAAACCAGGACTAAACCAGGACTAAACATGATCACATGCTCCAAGGTTCACCTGTCACATGATTGTACGCTGTCAATCAAACCTGTTGTGGGAGGGGCCTCGGGGAAAGAAGGCGCCTGATTGGGTAGAATCCCTCAATTGTCCAGGTAGAACCAAAGGCAAAAGGAAAATTTCAGTTTGTCGATTGGACAAAAGTTTATTTGGTGGAATCCGTTTCTTCTGCTTCTTCAGTTCTGGTCAGACGCTGGTGGACACTAGAGTTGAGCGGTATCCAAATTTTGATACCGTTAAACTGTGTCCACATTTTTCCGGGGTATACGGTATTACCGTTGCTAAGGCTAAAAAAAAAAAACACTTCGTAGCACTACAGTGGAGTCGCCTCGCCAAATGGCAGCTTGCACCTATACCGTTCAGAAACAGAATAGCAAGCATTACATAGGCCTAATGATACTGAGAACATAACAAAACATGTACAAAATTAGTAACTTTTATTAACAAATGTTTAAAGTGCAAATACAGCAGCCAACCGATGGAACGAAATGACATAGTCTGTGGGCTAAAGCTAACAAACCAACAGGAGTCAAATAAAATACTTGATCTTATCAAATAAGAAAATCTGAACAATAAATAACAAGAGATAACCGAAAATGTGCATATATAACCCTGTCCTGAGAAGGCAGTGGAAAATACTGCTCGTTTGTATATTTTTAAAATCTATTAACATGAATCAAATAAATTAAACGTACAACTATACAACATCCCGAACCGTTTTCGTCCGTCAGAAAAAGCTACTCCTTATTGAAAATAAAAATATTAAGCTATTGAATGCAAAACCAGCATGTTCACTTTTTCTGGCTTGAGTAAGGCACGTTGTGGATTGACAACTTTGCCCGCGGTGCTGAAGACCCGTTCCGATGGAGATCTTGTGGCACAAACGCACAGGTATTTTATCAGAGGAAAGCGCCTGACTCCATTGGATTTCCACCAAAGAAGGGGGTCCTCATCTCCCAGAATAACAGCCTCGTGTGGAAGTTGCGTTTGTAATAAGAAACCCGAAAACTTCTCACATTTCAGACTCAAAAACGGAGAGTTGTTTTTATTAACACGCGAGAATATCAGAAAGGCGCTGCGCTAGAACACAAAAGCAGCGTGTCAAACGTCACACCTTTCTTAAAGGGACCGCAACTATTATCAGAAGCAGTGACTTTATAACCGAACGTCATCTCTCCGATAGTAATATTAGTTTTAAACTGTAATAGTATTAAATTAACAAACACAACCACACATACAAACACTCTGTATTTAGGTATTAAATTAATTATAGTTAATATTATATTAGGGCAAGATTTTTTATTTTTTTTAATGACGGTAATGAATCTGATACCGTTGCTATTTTTAGATACCGCAGTATACCGTATTACCGCCCAACCCTAGTGGACACTGCCTATATCTGCCTGAAGGGGGCGCTCACTACAATGAAATGACTGTGAGACTACCACACCTACTTGTTTCCAGTTGGTGTTAGTTAGGTGGGCCTGTTAGATCTGCAGTGGGAGTGGAGTGTGGGTCTTGTTAGCAGAACCATTCAGGACCATAATGGTGTTTTCACACCTCTGGACCTGACCTGCTGTACTATTGTTTTCTTTGTTTTGATTTAGGTTTGAGGATAGAGTTATAGATGGAGACAAATGATGTCTGAGACCTCCATTTGTGTTCAAGGAAGGATTCTCTTTCTTTAACTCCTCCTCTCAAACCAGTTCTTTTCTCTGGCCAAGATCTGGACCTCACTGTCCTCAAAGGAGTGGCCCGTGGCTTTTAGGTGGAGATGTACGGCAGACTGAGGTCCACTCTGGCTCTCTCATCTGTGTTGGTTCATCCTCTTGTGAAGTGGCCGTTTTGTTTCTCCAGCGCTCACTGATTTTTGCCTGATGAAGGCCTAGTGCCCAAACGTTTCATGTCTCAATAAATCTCACATTTTTCAAGTAAGACTGAGTGCAGGATTATTTTCTACTTCTCACAACTGCATGTTCTGCATGTTCTACCAGTGACACATCTGCATGTTCTACATGTTCTACCGGTGGAACCTCGGTTCTCCTTGACTGATGTGACGTGTTGCTGGAGGTGCTCAGGTTTATTTGGATCAAACTCTGTTCATATCCCGTGTGGCTGTGAGACAAACACACAAGAACACACCTTTACACCAGAACACACACATTTACACCAGAACACACACATTTACACCAGAACACACACTTCCTGTTTGACCTTGGCAGCTAGCGGGTTAGCTTATTAGCAGGTTGTGGTCACATCTTTATATAATGCTTTTCCACCTTCAAGGCACCTGAAGTGCTTTACAACAAGGAACCACTCACACATTCACACACCAGTGTATGCAGACACTGGGGGCAAGGTGGGTTAAGTGTCTTGCCCATGGACACATCTGTGGGAGCTGGAATCGTACCAACCAACCTGTGGGTCAGTGGATCTGACCGCTCAACCACTGGTGTTCTTATGTCAAGAGCAGGATTTGAACCGCCAACCTTTGGAACAGTGGACAAATGCTCAACCAACTGAGCTACTGCCACCCAGGTTAGCTGGTTAGCGGTGTCCAGAGGTACAGACTGGTCCCTTGCACATTTAAGCAGCAGTGTCAGTGTCATTTAAGCAGCAGTGTCATTTAAGCAGCAGTGTCATTTAAGCAGCAGTGTGATTGGGGGAGGGAGGGCAGGGAGAGAGCTGAGCATCCTGACAGCTTGGTGGATGAAGCTGTCTTTCAGTCTGCTGGTCTTGGCCCTGAGGCTCCTCAATCTCCTTCCTGACGGCAGCAGACTGAAGAGGCAGTTGGATGGGTGGGTGGGATCAGGTGCTCATGATGGGAGCTGGGGCTCTGGCTCTCTTCAGCTTGTGGAGGAAGTAGAACTTAGTTGATTCATTCAGCCAAATGGAACTTGCTTGTAAAACACATTGAAACATTCTTATATATGATTTACTATGTGTGATTTTATGTGTATTTAATTAGTTACTTTATTTGAAGAGTTAGTTATTTTACTTGACACTTCCTTTCCTTTTTTTTCTAATGCAGAGCTCCAAGATCCACCAATAGAATGGTGTTCACATGTGACCAGTGTGGAAAGGTGTGGGCAACAGCTTCCAGACTGAAAATACACTACAGAACTCACACAGGAGAAAGACCATTTGAATGTGACCAGTGTGGGAGCACGTTTTCACAGTCAAACCATCTAGAATCACACATGAGGATCCACACAGGAGAAAGACCATACGAATGTGACCAGTGTGGGAACACGTTTTCACAGTCAAGCCATCTAGTATCACATATGAGAATTCACACTGGAGAGAAGCCATACAAGTGTGACCAGTGCGGGAAGGAATTTACACATTCTGGTGACCTCCGTAAACATATGAGAATCCACACAGGAGAGAAGCCATACAAGTGTGATGTTTGTGAAAAGGCATTTTCACATTTAAACAACCTAGTATCACATATGAGAGTTCACACAGGACAGAAGCCATACAAGTGTGATGTTTGTGAAAAGGCATTTTCACGGTCAGACTCCCTAGTATCACATATGAGAGTTCACACAGGAGAAAGACCATACGAATGTGACCAATGTGGGAGGGGATTTAAAAAGTCTGGTGCACTCCATCTACATATGAGAATCCACACAGGAGAGAAGCCATACGAATGTGACCAATGTGGGAGGGGATTTAAACAGTCTGGTGCACTCCATCTACATATGAGAATCCACACAGAAGAGAAGCCACACAAGTGTGATGTTTGTGAAAAGGCATTTTCACGGTCAGACTCCCTAGTATCACATATGAGAGTTCACACAGGAGAAAGACCATATGAATGTGACCAATGTGGGAGGGGATTTAAACAGTCTGGTGCACTCCATCTACATATGAGAATCCACACAGCAGAGAAGCCATACAAGTGTGACCACTGTGGGAAAGCTTTCTCTAGAACATCCAGTTTCAATAAACACATGAGAATTCACTTCAGACAGACTAAATGAATGACCAGTGTTAAAATGCTTTTAGAACATCGCAGCAACTCTCCAGTCATGACCAAACGCACACACGAAAACTCAGATCAAGTGAGCCTAAAGTCAGACTCAAAAAGCCGGAGCTGATCTTCAGAGACTCTGGATGTGGAGTTGAGCTCTGTGTAGTGGAAAAAAATTACAAGCTTAAAATGATATGTAAAGATTTTTTTTTAATTAGAAAGAGTTTTAACTGAAGTTAATCCATCTTATTCTTAATTGTGTTGTTTTTAACTTTAAGAGACGTAACTGAAATTGCATTTTATCTTTTTATTCTCTTTTGACTTTTGTTATGATGCATATTATACTCATACTCATTTTATACTCATACTTATTACTCATTGTTTAGCTCATTGCTTACATTTTATATTACCTGCTTTATTGTGTGAAAACAGTGTAAACTTGGTGTAGAAGGGAAATTTAGTGGTTCAGGCGGGGAAGTCTTATTCATTATTTTTTGAGAACTGTTCACAGGCGAGCCAGTTTGCCCCGGTGAAAGAAGCCTTGACGCCAGTACACTGTGTTTTTCTGATTTACGGGGAGAACCAGATAACGGAGGAATGCCGAGGAGGCTGACCGGGGGCTGCCCCTGGAGTCACATTATTCACATGCTGTGTCGATGGAGAGAGAGGCAGTCAGCGGTCCTGGTGTAGGACCTACGTAGACGGAAGTGTTACCAGGGACAGTCTGACCTCTGCATTGTTTAGCGACTATTGTATCAGGGGAATACATTTTTTGTGGAACTGTATCCGTCTGACTCTCAGTGATATTTCGATCTGAACCTGGTTGTAGCACTGATGCAGTATTTTAACACACAACCCACAACAGATGTTTATTCTTTTCATGGCTGCGGAGATGAAAACGTGAAGTGAAATATAAGAATTGGAAAATAAAATCTGTTTTTTAGACCATTTGTTCTTGTCTTGTCTTATGTCTTACATATGCATCAAGAAACTTCAGAACTGAAACAAATACACAAAGGGCTGAGAAACAGTGTGAGCTTCTTTTAACATGAACAGGTGAAGCACTAAAGGTTCATCAGATTTGAGAGAAGGTTTGACGCTGTCTCTGAATGACACTGAATATTAGAAGAGGGAGCACTTTTACATTTATTCCATGTACTTCATGTAAAATAGCCTCTTTAACTCCCCTCTCAAACCAGAAGGGCTCAGACACAATTTGTCTCCCATCTGTAACTCTAACCTCAAACCTAAATCAGAACAAAGAAACACTCACAAAACGGTTGCACATGAAAAAGTCAGAAGTCGTAATCGCTTGGTGCTATTTTCTCTCAAGTCGTATCACTGCACGCCTATTATTATTATTAGCCTGTTCACTTGTAAGTGGTGATGTTTACAAGTGAACAGGCTAATAATAGGCCATTCTGCGACAGAATCTCCAACTTAGTCAGGATATAGACATTCAGACCCCCCAGGATTTCGCGGGCATTTTTTTTGATTGTTGCGGCTAAAATCCCTGAATTTGCGGGAGCTTTTCCAAAAAGTTGCGATGAAAGTTGCGGTGCTTTTAAGGTTTTTGTTGCGATTTTGTTGCGGGAGGAAGTGAAAGTTGCGATAAATAGTTGCGATTTTCGCTTTTTGTAATTAAAATTGAATAATATTTAATACTGACAAAGAATAATACAAAGACAAAGAGATCACAGATATGGTCCTAAAACAACCTTACCAATATCGAAAATACATTACTACTAGGAGGGGAACTGTTTCGGTCTTTTGCTGTTATTTTTGTGGGCAAATGGCGCCGCAGACATGTTTCTTTGCCATTAGAAGCCGTGTCCCAATTCCCAGGGCGCGCGGCTCGGAGCATGGCCCGAAGGGCACGTGCGTCACACATTTCGCCAGAACACCGGCGCGACGACTGCTGTCCCACTTCTTTTTTGTCCCATGCGCAGTTAACACGCGGTCCGAAGACCGCAGTCGTTAAGTGGTCCACGGACTGCAGTCGGGGCTGAGCAAGTGTGCACCGCCTTGACTGCAGTCTGAGCCCCCTTCGGGCCGCGCTCCGAGCTGTGCGCTCTGGGAACTGGGGACACGGCCGCAGTATTGTTTCGTCACACGGAAGTAAAGCAGAATGTTGCGGCTTCCAAACTCAAACCTTTTAGCTGCCGAGAATATGAGGTTGGGTCCTATGGCTCGCAGATTTGTGACGCGCAAAGAGGAGGCTATGGTGACAGATACGCTCAGATCCAGATATGTTTTGTGCATTTATTACAAAAAGAGTGCACACAGCTATGACAGCGCAGCAGGATGAAATGGAACTCATGAAAACCAGCAGGATGAACAGATTAACGTGAAAGATGAATGAATGGTTTGCGGCTACACCCCAACCCTGACTCTCTCCTCTGTGTGACAGGTGAGCGCGCGCTTTTACACGCACACACTTCCGCACGTGCACACACCCACACTCACGTGACCCACCGCCTCTGCCGCACACACACACACAAACGCACCGTGCACCTCATCTCAGTTATGTCTCCTACACAGAAGGAAGTTGGTCGGCGTTCAATACGCCGCCGATGATTGGTCAAAATTGGTAAAAATTGCGGGAAAGTTGCGGTGATTGGTCAAAATTGCAACACTGCCCTGAATTCGCGGGGATTGGCTGAAGTTGCGTTGAAGTTGCAAATCGCAACATCGCGAATTCCTGGAGGGTCTGGACATTACACTGACAGTGTCGTGACACATTCAAAAATACACTCACACACGGGCTACTACACATTTAGGTAGGTTACAGGTGAAAGAGTTTTTTTCAAAAGCAGTAGAAGTGATCAGTAGTGACGGGTCCGGCAACACCAATGTGTCGGCGCATGCGTCGAGTTCATAGAGCAAAACTCCGTGTCGTGTGCGCATCGATACAGGACCCGTGTCGAACTGACACTGACGCGCCAAACTGTTTACAAGGAAGCGCATCTGTCAACGGGATGCATCTGCCAAAAGAATCTCTGATCTTTTGCGGTTCATCATCAAATTCATCAAGAACTATGGAGCAGCCTCAAGCTGAAAGAAAGGTTTCCACCATGTGTCCAACCTTACAATTTCTCTGCACTCCAGCCTCATCTGTGCCGTGTGAGCGGGTGTTTTCTACAGCTGGAGAAGTTCTATCAAAAAAGCCTAACAGACTCAATTTCAAAATGTTGGAAACACTTTTTTGTTGTTTGTTTTTTTAATTCTAGACCACAAGAATCCTCATTCACAACACGTTCACTTTACGTTCTGATACATGTTCACATTATTTATTGACTGTATCTAAAAATATCAAAGATATTTTAAATGTAAATGAAGATGTGAAATAAAAGAATATAAAATACAACGACTTAAATTATATTATTGAATATACTAGGTCATCAAATCAGTGTCAGTTGAGTCTGAGGGATTTTTAGTATTCACTGACAGTATCGACACAGGATCAATACAGGATCAATACAGTTTGGCAACGTGTTGAAACGCTTCATGACGCCTCATCTACACATCACTAGTGATAAGTAAGAAAAGAAATAGGCCAAATCCATCCACAGCTGAGAAAATTATATTTTTGAATAAAAATATTGAGTCTTTATTGTTTTATTTAATTAAAAACTAATTACAAAAATAACACACATACACATTTTTATTTAACCTTTATTTAACCAGAAAAGTCCAATGAGATTAAAAACTTCTTTTCCAAGGGAGTCCGGCGGACTGGGTTAATATTCTGGTTCTTGGATTACGTTACTGAATACAGATTTTAAGGGGGAACTAGTAACTGTACCAGAAAACATTTCTAAAGTAACCCTCCCAGCCCTGATGATCAAACAAATAGTATAGAACAACTGAAAAACTTTATTAAAAATCTGTTTCTGAAACTTAACAAGCCGCTAAGCTGTTTAAACATTTCACAGTATTTTGTGTTTTAAATGTGCTTTTTGGAATTTTTATTGTATCTGGTGTCTTTGAACTCTTAATATTCAAACTGAAAAGTCAGTGGGAAAAGTGAATGGAAAATTTTACTTTCGGAAAAAGATCAAGCATCATCCTTGACAGCACACTTTCTTTTCAATCCCACATTAATAACATCACCCGCTCCGCCTACTTTCACCTCCGCAATATCTCTCGTCTCCGCCCCTCTCTCACTCCTCACACCACTGCCATACTCGTTCACAGCCTTGTTACTTCCCGGATTGACTATTGCAACTCCCTCCTCTTTGGTCTCCCCAATAAATCCCTCCAGAAACTGCAGCTTCTCCAAAATTCCGCTGCCCGCATCATCACCAGGACTCCCTCCTCCCACCGCATCACCCCCATCCTCCAACAACTACACTGGCTTCCCATAAAACAAAGAATTCACTTTAAAATTCTCCTAACCACATTCAAAGCAATCCATAACCTGGCCCCACCTTACATCACTGACCTCCTCCACATCTCCATTCCTTCTCGCTCCCTCCGCTCCTCCTCCTCTCTCCAGCTCTCTGTCCCCTCTGCTCGTCTCGTCACCATGGGGGGCAGAGCCTTCAGCCGCTCTGCTCCCCTGCTCTGGAACTCTCTCCCTCCTGACCTCCGCAATATTGACTCTCTTCCCATTTTCAAATCCAGACTCAAAACACACCTGTTCAGACAATCCTACACCACATAACAGTCACTTTCACCATCTTCCAGTTTTTGTATTTGTATTTTATTATCTTTGTATTTTAAGTATTTTTATGTTTTAACTTTGTTTTGTACAGTGTCCTTGGGTGTCTTGAAAGGCGCTTTTAAATAAAATGTATTATTATTATTATAAGCAGTCACTGTCAACCTCCATATTTAAATCTAAATGAAATTTTGTTTTAAACAGGAATAAACGAATTAGAAAAACGAGGGTGATGTTGGGAGCGACAGGACTTCTGCTGATATGAGGTGGACTGGGGAGGACTGAGTGAAAGGATTTCAGATTTGGAGCTGTTGAGTTGGAGGAAGTTCTGTGCCATCCAACCAGGCTCCGGGGCCGTTTGGTCTCAGCGGGAGGTCGATCTGTGCGGTCAGCAGAGCGGTGGAAGAACTCGTTACAGTGGGGAGCATAGAAATAGAAAATAAAATGGGACCTAAAACAGAACCTTGCGGTACCCCACAGGTAACAGGGGCTCAGGAGGAGGTAAAATCACCTATAGTGACCGAAAAGGTTTAAAAGATGTGAGATGCTTTCAAACCTGACCGCTGTGATTTCTATTCATAAAATCTAAAATCTTTTCAGAAACAACTTTAAAACTTTGGATAAAAATGTGTGTAGAACCCAAAGCAAAAGGAGAAATTGAATCGAAAATTGAACTGGACAAAAGGTGTTGTGCGTCTATAAGGTGTTGTGACTATAAGGTGTTGTGCGTCTGTAAGGTGTTGTGCGTCTATAAGGTGTTGTGCGTCTGTAAGGTGTTGTGCGTCTATAAGGTGTTGTGCGTCTGTAAGGTGTTGTGCGTCTATAAGGTGTTGTGCGTCTATAAGGTGTTGTGCGTCTATAAGGTGTCATGTCTATAAGGTGTTGCGGGTCTATAAGGTGTTGTGCGTCTATAAGGTGTTGTGTGTCTATAAGGTGTTGTGACTATAAGGTGTTGTGCGCCTGGAAGGTGTTGTGCGTCTATAAGGTGTGCGTCTATAAGGTGTTGTGCGTCTATAAGGTGTTGTGCGTCTATAAGGTGTCATGTGTATAAGGTGTTGCGGGTCTATAAGGTGTTGTGCGTCTATAAGGTGTTGTGTGTCTGTAAGGTGTCATGTCTATAAGGTGTTGTGCGTCTGGAAGGTGTTGTGCGTCTATAAGGTGTGCGTCTATAAGGTGTTGTGACTATAAGGTGTGCGTCTGTAAGGTGTTGTGCGTCTATAAGGTGTTGTGCGTCTATAAGGTGTTGTGGGTCTATTAGGTGTTGTGTCTACAAGGTGTTGTGCGTCTAAGGTCTTGTGCGTCTATAAGGTGTTGTGCGTCTATAAGGTGTTGTGTGTCTACAAGGTGTTGTGCGTCTATAAGGTGTCGTGTCTATAAGGTGTTGTGTGTCTATAAGGTGTTGTGGGTCTATAAGGTGTTGTGCGTCTGTAAGGTGTTGTGCGTCTATAAGGTGTTGTGCGTCTATACAGTGTTGTGGGTCTATAAGGTGTTGTGGGTCTATAAGGTGTTGTGGGTCTATAAGGTGTTGTGCGTCTATAAGGTGTTGTGCATCTATAAGGTGTTGTGCGTCTATAAGGTGTTGTGTGTCTGTAAGGTGTTGTGGGTCTATAAGATGTTGGGTGTCTGTAAGGTGTTGTGTGTCTATAAGGTGTTGTGGGTCTATAAGGTGTTGTGCGTCTGTAAGGTGTTGTGCGTCTATAAGGTGTTGTGCGTCTATACGGTGTTGTGGGTCTATAAGGTGTTGTGGGTCTATAAGGTGTTGTGGGTCTATAAGGTGTTGTGCGTCTATAAGGTGTTGTGCATCTATAAGGTGTTGTGCATCTATAAGGTGTTGTGCGTCTATAAGGTGTTGTGCGTCTATAAGGTGTTGTGTGTCTATAAGGCAGTGCTTCTCAATTATTTTCTGCGACGCCCCCCCCTAAGAAGAAGAAAACATTTTATGCCCCCCTCCCTGTGCGCGACTATAAATAGTATTATTTGTCTACAAAAATGTTATTAGTACACCTCTGCATAACATTGTATCCTTTTATTAACATTTAAAACAAAAAAAGAAAGAAACTTCCAACAAGGACTGCACTCTGCACTGACTTTTTGCACTGAGGACTCAAATATTGACGTGTTTTTAACGCAGCTTTATGCACATTTGTTTACATTTTACAGAAACGAAACATAAAACTACACTGCATAAACTAAAAGCGCTTTAAAAAAAAAAGCTCTCTCCTTGTGCCGCTGATGCGTCAGCTTCTGTCGGACAAAAGAACACGACTCAGTGGAATATACGTGTTTTTTCTGTGACAGAGGATGTTCCACTGCCAACTACTGTTGTTTTTGTGCAATTAAACTTAGTTCTAGTACAGTACGGCAAAAAAGCATGTCTCCCTGGCATCACACCACGCCCCCCCAGGGGGGCCCGCCCCACTATTTGAGAAGCACTGCTATAAGGTGTTGTGCGTCTGTAAGGTGTTGTGCGTCTGTAAGGTGTTGTGCGTCTATAAGGTGTTGTGTGTCTATAAGGTGTTGTGCGTCTATAAGGTGTTGTGCGTCTATAAGGTGTTGTGCGTCTATGAGGTGTTGTGCGTCTATAAGGTGTTGTGCGACTATAAGGTGTTGTGCGTCTATAAGGTGTTGTGGGTCTATTAAGTGTCGTGTCTATAAGGTGTTGTGTGTCTATAAGGTGTTGTGGGTCTATAAGGTGTTGTGCGTCTGTAAGGTGTTGTGCGTCTATAAGGTGTTGTGCGTCTATAAGGTGTTGTGTGTCTGTAAGGTGTTGTGCATCTATAAGGTGTTGTGCGTCTGTAAGGTGTTGTGACTATAAGGTGTTGTGCGTCTGCAAGGTGTTGTGACTATAAGGTGTTGTGCGTCTATAAGGTGTTGTGCGTCTGCAAGGTGTTGTGCGTCTATAAGGTGTTGTGCGTCTATAAGGTGTTGTGCGTCTATGAGGTGTTGTGCGTCTATAAGGTGTTGTGCGTCTATAAGGTGTTGTGTGTCTATAAGGTGTTGTGCGTCTATAAGGTGTTGTGGGTCTATTAGGTGTCATGTCTATAAGGTGTTGTGCGTCTATAAGGTGTCATGTCTATAAGGTGTCGTGCGTCTATAAGGTGTTGTGCGTCTGTAAGGTGTTGTGCGTCTATAAGGTGTTGTGCGTCTATAAGGTGTTGTGCGTCTATAAGGTGTTGTGCGTCTGTAAGGTGTTGTGCGTCTGTAAGGTGTTGTGCGTCTATAAGGTGTTGTGCGTCTATAAGGTGTTGTGCGTGTATAAGGTGTTGTGCGTCTGTAAGGTGTTGTGCGTCTGTAAGGTGTGCGTCTGTAAGGTGTTGTGCGTCTATAAGGTGTTGTGCGTCTGTAAGGTGTTGTGCGTCTGTAAGGTGTTGTGCGTCTATAAGGTGTTCTGCGTCTATAAGGTGTTGTGCGTCTATAAGGTGTTGTGCGTCTGTAAGGTGTTGTGCGTCTGTAAGGTGTTGTGCGTCTATAAGGTGTTGTGCGTCTGTAAGGTGTTGTGCGTCTGTAAGGTGTTGTGCGTCTGTAAGGTGTTGTGCGTCTGTAAGGTGTTGTGCGTCTATAAGGTGTTGTGTGTGTCTATAAGGTGTTGTGGGTCTATAAGGTGTTGTGCGTCTATAAGGTGTTGTGCGTCTATAAGATGTTGTGACTATAAGGTGTTGTGCGTCTATAAGGTGTTGTGCGTCTATAAGGTGTCATGTCTATAAGGTGTTGTGCGTCTATAAGGTGTTGTGTGTGTCTATAAGGTGTTGTGCGTCTGCAAGGTGTTGTGCGTCTATAAGGTGTTGTGCGTCTATAAGGTGTTGTGCATCTATAAGGTGTTGTGCGTCTATAAGGTGTTGTGTGTCTATAAGGTGTTGTGCGTCTATAAGGTGTTGTGGGTCTATTAGGTGTTGTGTCTATAAGGTGTTGTGCGTCTATAAGGTGTTGTGCGTCTATAAGGTGTCATGTCTATAAGGTGTCGTGCGTCTATAAGGTGTTGTGCGTCTATAAGGTGTTGTGCGACTATAAGGTGTCGTGCGTCTATAAGGTGTTGTGCGTCTATAAGGTGTCGTGCGTCTATAAGGTGTTGTGCATCTATAAGGTGTTGTGTGTCTATAAGGTGTTGTGCGTCTATAAGGTGTTGTGCGTCTATAACGTGTTGTGCGACTATAAGGTGTTGTGCGTCTATAAGGTGTTGTGCGTCTATAAGGTGTCATGTCTATAAGGTGTTGTGCGTCTATAAGGTGTTGTGCGTCTATAAGGTGTTGTGCGTCTATAAGGTGTTGTGGGTCTATTAGGTGTCGTGTCTATAAGGTGTCGTGCGTCTATAAGGTGTTGTGTGTCTATAAGATGTTGTGACTATAAGGTGTTGTGCGTCTATAAGGTGTTGTGCGTCTATAAGGTGTTGTGCGTCTATAAGGTGTCATGTCTATAAGGTGTCGTGCGTCTATAAGGTGTCGTGCGTCTATAAGGTGTTGTGACTATAAGGTGTTGTGCGTCTGCAAGGTGTTGTGCGTCTATAAGGTGTTGTGCGTCTATAAGGTGTTGTGCATCTATAAGGTGTCGTGCGTCTATAAGGTGTCGTGCGTCTATAAGGTGTCGTGCGTCTATAAGGTGTTGTGCGTCTATAAGGTGTTGTGTGTCTATAAGGTGTTGTGCGTCTATAAGGTGTTGTGCGTCTATAAGGTGTCGTGCATCTATAAGGTGTTGTGCGTCTATAAGGTGTTGTGTGTCTATAAGGTGTTGTGCGTCTATAAGGTGTTGTGCGTCTGTAAGGTGTTGTGCGTCTGTAAGGTGTTGTGCGTCTATAAGGTGTTGTGCGTCTATAAGGTGTTGTGCGTCTATAAGGTGTTGTGCGTCTGTAGGGTGTGCGTCTGTAAGGTGTTGTGCGTCTATAAGGTGTTGTGCGTCTATAAGGTGTTGTGCGTCTGTAAGGTGTTGTGCGTCTATAAGGTGTTGTGCGTCTATAAGGTGTTGTGCGTCTATAAGGTGTTGTGCGTCTGTAAGGTGTTGTGCGTCTATAAGGTGTTGTGCGTCTATAAGGTGTTGTGCGTCTGTAAGGTGTTGTGCGTCTATAAGGTGTTGTGTGTGTCTATAAGGTGTTGTGCGTCTGCAAGGTGTTGTGCGTCTATAAGGTGTTGTGCGTCTATAAGGTGTTGTGCATCTATAAGGTGTTGTGCGTCTATAAGGTGTTGTGTGTCTATAAGGTGTTGTGCGTCTATAAGGTGTTGTGGGTCTATTAGGTGTTGTGACTATAAGGTGTTGTGCGTCTATAAGGTGTTGTGCGTCTATAAGGTGTCATGTCTATAAGGTGTCGTGCGTCTATAAGGTGTTGTGCGTCTATAAGGTGTTGTGCGACTATAAGGTGTCGTGCGTCTATAAGGTGTTGTGCGTCTATAAGGTGTCGTGCGTCTATAAGGTGTTGTGCATCTATAAGGTGTTGTGTGTCTATAAGGTGTTGTGCGTCTATAAGGTGTTGTGCGTCTATAACGTGTTGTGCGACTATAAGGTGTTGTGCGTCTATAAGGTGTTGTGCGTCTATAAGGTGTCATGTCTATAAGGTGTTGTGCGTCTATAAGGTGTTGTGCGTCTATAAGGTGTTGTGCGTCTATAAGGTGTTGTGGGTCTATTAGGTGTCGTGTCTATAAGGTGTCGTGCGTCTATAAGGTGTTGTGTGTCTATAAGATGTTGTGACTATAAGGTGTTGTGCGTCTATAAGGTGTTGTGCGTCTATAAGGTGTTGTGCGTCTATAAGGTGTCATGTCTATAAGGTGTCGTGCGTCTATAAGGTGTCGTGCGTCTATAAGGTGTTGTGACTATAAGGTGTTGTGCGTCTGCAAGGTGTTGTGCGTCTATAAGGTGTTGTGCGTCTATAAGGTGTTGTGCATCTATAAGGTGTTGTGCGTCTATAAGGTGTCGTGCGTCTATAAGGTGTCGTGCGTCTATAAGGTGTCGTGTGTCTATAAGGTGTTGTGTGTCTATAAGGTGTTGTGCGTCTATAAGGTGTTGTGCGTCTATAAGGTGTCGTGCATCTATAAGGTGTCGTGCGTCTATAAGGTGTTGTGTGTCTATAAGGTGTTGTGCGTCTATAAGGTGTTGTGCGTCTGTAAGGTGTTGTGCGTCTGTAAGGTGTTGTGCGTCTATAAGGTGTTGTGCGTCTATAAGGTGTTGTGCGTCTATAAGGTGTTGGGCGTCTGTAAGGTGTGCGTCTATAAGGTGTTGTGCGTCTATAAGGTGTTGTGCGTCTATAAGGTGTTGTGCGTCTTTAAGGTGCTGTGCGTCTTTAAGGTGTTGTGCGTCTATAAGGTGTTGTGCGTCTATAAGGTGTTGTGCGTCTTTAAGGTGCTGTGCGTCTTTAAGGTGTTGTGCGTCTATAAGGTGTTGTGCGTCTTTAAGGTGTTGTGCGTCTATAAGGTGTTGTGCGTCTATAAGGTGTCGTGCGTCTATAAGGTGTTGTGCGTCTGTAAGGTGTTGTGCGTCTATAAGGTGTTGTGCGTCTGTAAGGTGTTGTGCGTCTGTAACGTGTTGTGCGTCTATAAGGTGTTGTGCGTCTATAAGGTGTTGTGCGTCTATAAAGTGGTGTCATGTCTATAAGGTGTTGTGCGTGCGTCTATAAGGTGTTGTGCGTCTATAAGGTGTTGTGCGTCTATGAGGTGTTGTGCGTCTATGAGGTGTTGTGCGTCTATAAGGTGTTGTGCGACTATAAGGTGTTGTGCGACTATAAGGTGTTGTGCGTCTATAAGGTGTTGTGCGTCTATAAGGTGTCATGTCTATAAGGTGTTGTGCGTCTATAAGGTGTTGTGTGTCTATAAGGTGTTGTGGGTCTATAAGGTGTTGTGCGTCTGTAAGGTGTTGTGCGTCTATAAGGTGTTGTGCGTCTATAAGATGTTGTGTGTCTGTAAGGTGTTGTGCATCTATAAGGTGTTGTGCGTCTGTAAGGTGTTGTGCGTCTATAAGGTGTTGTGCGTCTATAAGGTGTTGTGCGTCTATAAGGTGTTGTGCTTCTATAAGATGTTGTGCGTCTATAAGATGTTGTGACTATAAGGTGTTGTGCGTCTATAAGGTGTTGTGCGTCTATAAGGTGTCATGTCTATAAGGTGTCGTGAGTCTATAAGGTGTTGTGACTATAAGGTGTTGTGCGTCTGCAAGGTGTTGTGCGTCTATAAGGTGTTGTGCGTCTATAAGGTGTTGTGCATCTATAAGGTGTTGTGCGTCTATAAGGTGTTGTGTGTCTATAAGGTGTTGTGCGTCTATAAGGTGTTGTGGGTCTATTAGGTGTTGTGACTATAAGGTGTTGTGCGTCTATAAGGTGTTGTGCGTCTATAAGGTGTCATGTCTATAAGGTGTCGTGCGTCTATAAGGTGTTGTGCGTCTATAAGGTGTTGTGCGTCTATAAGGTGTTGTGCGTCTATAACGTGTTGTGCGACTATAAGGTGTTGTGCGTCTATAAGGTGTTGTGCGTCTATAAGGTGTCATGTCTATAAGGTGTTGTGCGTCTATAAGGTGTTGTGCGTCTATAAGGTGTTGTGCGTCTATAAGGTGTTGTGGGTCTATTAGGTGTCGTGTCTATAAGGTGTCGTGCGTCTATAAGGTGTTGTGTGTCTATAAGATGTTGTGACTATAAGGTGTTGTGCGTCTATAAGGTGTTGTGCGTCTATAAGGTGTTGTGCGTCTATAAGGTGTTGTGCGTCTATAAGGTGTTGTGCGTCTATAAGGTGTCATGTCTATAAGGTGTCATGTCTATAAGGTGTCGTGCGTCTATAAGGTGTCGTGCGTCTATAAGGTGTTGTGACTATAAGGTGTTGTGCGTCTGCAAGGTGTTGTGCGTCTATAAGGTGTTGTGCGTCTATAAGGTGTTGTGCATCTATAAGGTGTTGTGCGTCTATAAGGTGTCGTGCGTCTATAAGGTGTCGTGCGTCTATAAGGTGTTGTGTGTCTATAAGGTGTTGTGTGTCTATAAGGTGTTGTGCGTCTATAAGGTGTTGTGCGTCTATAAGGTGTCGTGCATCTATAAGGTGTTGTGCGTCTATAAGGTGTTGTGTGTCTATAAGGTGTTGTGTGTCTATAAGGTGTTGTGGGTCTATTAGGTGTTGTGTCTACAAGGTGTTGTGTGTCTATAAGGTGTTGTGACTATAAGGTGGTGTGCGTCTGTAAGGTGTTGTGCGACTATAAGGTGTTGTGCGTCTGTAAGGTGTTGTGCGTTTGTAACGTGTTGTGCGTCTATAAGGTGTTGTGCGTCTATAAGGTGTTGTGTGTCTGTAAGGTGTTGTGCATCTATAAGGTGTTGTGCGTCTGTAAGGTGTTGTGCGTCTATAAGGTGTTGTGCGTCTATAAGGTGTTGTGCGTCTATAAGGTGTTGTGCGTCTATAAGGTGTTGTGCGTCTATAAGATGTTGTGACTATAAGGTGTTGTGCGTCTATAAGGTGTTGTGCGTCTGTAAGGTGTTGTCCGTCTATAAGGTGTTGTGGGTCTATAAGGTGTTGTGCGTCTGTAAGGTGTTGTGCGTCTATAAGGTGTTGTGCGTCTATAAGGTGTTGTGCGTCTATAAGGTGTTGTGCTTCTATAAGGTGTTGTGCGTCTATAAGATGTTGTGACTATAAGGTGTTGTGCGTCTATAAGGTGTTGTGCGTCTATAAGGTGTCATGTCTATAAGGTGTTGTGCGTCTATAAGGTGTTGTGACTATAAGGTGTTGTGCGTCTGCAAGGTGTTGTGCGTCTATAAGGTGTTGTGCATCTATAAGGTGTTGTGCATCTATAAGGTGTTGTGTGTCTATAAGGTGTTGTGCGTCTATAAGGTGTTGTGGGTCTATTAGGTGTTGTGACTATAAGGTGTTGTGCGTCTATAAGGTGTTGTGCGTCTATAAGGTGTCATGTCTATAAGGTGTCGTGCGTCTATAAGGTGTTGTGCGTCTATTAGGTGTTGTGCGTCTATAAGGTGTTGTGCGACTATAAGGTGTTGTGCGTCTATAAGGTGTTGTGCGTCTATAAGGTGTCATGTCTATAAGGTGTCGTGCGTCTATAAGGTGTTGTGCGTCTATAAGATGTTGTGACGATAAGGTGTTGTGCGTCTATAAGGTGTTGTGCGTCTATAAGGTGTTGTGCGTCTATAAGGTGTCGTGCGTCTATAAGGTGTTGTGTGTCTATAAGGTGTTGTGTGTCTATAAGGTGTCGTGCGTCTATAAGGTGTTGTGCGTCTATAAGGTGTCGTGCGTCTATAATGTGTTGTGCATCTATAAGGTGTTGTGTGTCTATAAGGTGTTGTGCGTCTATAAGGTGTTGTGGGTCTATTAGGTGTTGTGTCTACAAGGTGTTGTGTGTCTATAAGGTGTTGTGCGTCTATAAGGTGTCATGTCTATAAGGTGTCGTGCGTCTATAAGGTGTTGTGCGTCTATAAGGTGTTGTGCGTCTATAAGGTGTCATGTCTATAAGGTGTCGTGCGTCTATAAGGTGTTGTGCGTCTATAAGGTGTTGTGCGTCTATAAGGTGTTGTGCGTCTATAAGGTGTTGTGCGTCTATAAGGTGTTGTGCGTCTATAAGGTGTTGTGCATCTATAAGGTGTTGTGCGACTATAAGGTGTTGTGCGTCTATAAGGTGTTGTGCGTCTATAAGGTGTCATGTCTATAAGGTGTTGTGCGTCTATAAGGTGTTGTGCGTCTATAAGGTGTTGTGCGTCTATAAGGTGTTGTGGGTCTATAAGGTGTTGTGTGTCTATAAGATGTTGTGACTATAAGGTGTTGTGCGTCTGTAAGGTGTTGTGCGTCTATAAGGTGTTGTGGGTCTATTAGGTGTCGTGTCTGTAAGGTGTTGTGTGTCTATAAGGTGTTGTGCGTCTATAAGATGTTGTGCGTCTATAAGGTGTTGTGCGACTATAAGGTGTTGTGCGTCTATAAGGTGTTGTGTGTCTATAAGGTGTTGTGCGTCTATAAGGTGTTGTGTGTCTATAAGGTGTTGTGCGTCTATAAGGTGTTGTGGGTCTATTAGGTGTTGTGTCTACAAGGTGTTGTGTGTCTATAAGGTGTTGTGACTATAAGATGTTGTGCGTCTGTAAGGTGTTGTGCATCTATAAGGTGTTGTGCGTCTATAAGGTGTCATGTCTATAAGGTGTCGTGCGTCTATAAGGTGTTGTGCGTCTATAAGGTGTTGTGCGTCTATAAGGTGTTGTGCGACTATAAGGTGTTGTGCGTCTATAAGGTGTTGTGCGTCTATAAGGTGTCATGTCTATAAGGTGTTGTGCGTCTATAAGGTGTTGTGGGTCTATTAGGTGTCGTGTCTATAAAGTGTTGTGGGTCTATAAGGTGTTGTGTGTCTGTAAGGTGTTGTGTGTCTATAAGGTGTTGTGCGTCTATAAGTTGTTGTGACTATAGGGTGTTGTGCGTCTATAAGGTGGTGTGCGACTACGAGGTGTTGTGTGTCTATAAGGTGTTGTGCGTCTATAAGGTGTTGTGGGTCTATAAGGTGTTGTGGGTGTATAAGGTGTTGTGCGTCTATAAGGTGTTGTGCGTCTATAAGGTGTTGTGCGTCTATAAGGTGTTGTGGGTCTATTAGGTGTCATGTCTATAAGGTGTCGTGCGTCTATAAGGTGTTGTGGGTCTATAAGGTGTTGTGGGTGTATAAGGTGTTGTGCGTCTATAAGGTGTTGTGCGTCTATAAGGTGTTGTGCGTCTATAAGGTGTTGTGGGTCTATAAGGTGTTGTGCGTCTATAAGGTGTTGTGGGTCTATTAGGTGTCATGTCTATAAGGTGTTGTGCGTCTATAAGGTGTTGTGCGTCTATAAGGTGTTGTGTGTCTATAAGGTGTTGTGACTATAAGGTGTTGTGCGTCTGTAAGGTGTTGTGCGTCTATAAGGTGTCATGTCTATAAGGTGTCGTGCGTCTATAAGGTGTTGTGCGTCTATAAGGTGTTGTGCGTCTATAAGGTGTTGTGCGACTATAAGGTGTTGTGCGTCTATAAGGTGTTGTGCGTCTATAAGGTGTCATGTCTATAAGGTGTTGTGCGTCTATAAGGTGTTGTGGGTCTATTAGGTGTCGTGTGTATAAAGTGTTGTGAGTCTATAAGGAGTTGTGTGTCTGTAAGGTGTTGGGTGTCTATAAGGTGTTGTGCGTGTATAACATGTTGTGACTACAAGAGGTTGTGGGTCTATAAGGTGTTGTGCGTCTAGAAGGTGTTGTGTCTATAAGGTGTTGTGCCTCTATAAGGTGGTGAGGGGCTATAAGGTGTGGTGGGTGTATAAGGTGTTGTGCGTCTATAAGGTGTTGTGCGTCTATAAGGTGTTGTGCGCCTATAAGGTGTTGTGGGTCTATTAGGTGTCATGTCTATAAGGTGTCGTGCGTCTATAAGGTGTTGTGGGTCTATAAGGTGTTGTGGGTATATAAGGTGTTGTGCGTCTATAAGGTGTTGTGCGTCTATAAGGTGTTGTGCGTCTATAAGGTGTTGTGGGTCTATAAGGTGTTGTGCGTCTATAAGGTGTTGTGGGTCTATTAGGTGTCATGTCTATAAGGTGTTGTGTGTCTGTAAGGTGTTGTGGGTCTATAAGGTGTTGTGGGTGTATAAGGTGTTGTGCGTCTATAAGGTGTTGTGCGTCTATAAGGTGTTGTGCGTCTATAAGGTGTTGTGGGTCTATTAGGTGTCATGTCTATAAGGTGTTGTGTGTCTGTAAGGTGTTGTGCGTCTATAAGGTGTTGTGGGTCTATTAGGTGTCATGTCTATAAGGTGTTGTGTGTCTGTAAGGTGTTGTGCGTCTATAAGGTGTTGTGCGTCTATGATTGCGTGCACATGGTAGGATTGGATTAAGATTGGTTTGGATTTCTCCCGTTACTTGGCGGGTGGTCTGTCGTCCAATCCGAGTGCACATGCATGTCGCGCAATCAGATTCAGGTCAGCGACATGGTCCGCTCCTCAACGCTATGTGGCGCTGTAGTCCAACTATTTCCGGGTGACGGCTACTCAATAAAAACAACACAACACAGCTATCTGGCGGTATACTGCGATGGCTTTTCGAGGAGTTTGACAGAGCGGCATTGGCGTACGTGGTGTGCATTCTGCACACCACGTACGCTGAGTTAGGTTGTTCGTATGAACGACAAAACAGCGTTTTTGGTTTCTTTAATACGACACGAACTGTGTCGTCGGCGTTTGATATTACAAGCAATCGAGGACAACGAAAACTACGAGGATTGGGACCTATACCGCACATGTTTTAATCATGTTCTGCCTTTTTGTTTTTTGTTGCTTGCATCTTTTGTGCCACAAATAAAGGCATTAAATTTGTAGCTATGGGTTTATCGTTCATTTATGTAAGATCTGGGGAAAATTACACAACAACACTTTCATTTTGTATGTCTTTGTAATGCTTAGCTTATATTCTGTCGTCTCTTCCACTCTCTGTTTTGTCCTGTCTGAGTGAACAACTTAAGTAAATTTCCACACTGATTTTAATATTTACGTTTTTAATATTTAAAGGCAAATTAACGTTTTTTTTACAATCTGAGCCTTCTTTCGGCAATAAAACAAGTAGTTTTACTCACCCATAGCAGTTTGGTGTCAATTGGAGCTGAATCGCAGAACTTATGTTGAGCCGTTCTGTTCTAGTAATGATCCCGTATCCGTTAACATGGTGCTGTATCATTTGCTCGGGGCATTACTTTGCGGTGTCCAAATAACACAAACTTTAGCACTTTTCAAATCATAGAAGCCCGATGTCTTAATGTAAGATTTCGTTTGAAGCAAAAGTGGCCTGTAATCCGAGATTTAGCCATAGTTTCGAGTAGATGAGGACGCCAGTGCGCATGTGCGGACTGTGCTATCAGCTCCCGGGACCCAAACATGAAACGCAAAGCTGAAAACTATGGATAAATCTCGGATTACAGGCCACTTTTGCTTCAAACGAAATCTTACATTAAGACATCGGGCTTCTATGATTTGAAAAGTGCTAAAGTTTGTGTTATTTGGAGACCGCAAATTAATGCCCCGAGTACTCAGGCTAACGGATACGCTACAACATAACTTTCACCAAACAGCTCCAAATGACAAGAAAGTGCTATGGGTGAGTCAAACGACTTGTTTTATTACTGAAAGAAGGCTCAGATTGTAAAATAACGTTACTTTTCCTTTAAGTTATACAACAGTTAAAACAAAAAACACACTCTCTTCTGATACTATGAGGTCACAATAGATAACTCAAAATGTTTGTAAAAGTGTCCTGTGCGTTATTTCAAAAGTTCAAAACTCCATGCACAGCTTCCAGGTGCTGGTAACAACAGGAACATTGAATAATCCCAGAAAAAGACGAAAGTTACCGCATACTCTTATTTCTTTATCGGGCTTTGAGCAAACAACGCGTTTCGATTCTACGTTATGTTCGTAGTCCCGAAATGGTGGAAGATGGGACTTGTTGGTTCCGTGAAGAACGCTGTCGTAATGTGGGCAAGTTGTACGGTCTTGACCGCTCTCCCGTTGTTCTTTCTTGCCGTGGCACACGCCGCCCTGGCATTTTTCCACTTGATTTTGATTTGCTCCGGGGTCCGAGCAAACCCTGCCTCGGTCCAGTAGTGCGAGCTTGTAGCTTTCTTCACAGCCATGTTTTCGTCTGAAAGTCCGGCAACAACAAGCGCTACTTATGACGCCGTAGGCACCCCCTACCACTCCTACAACTTCCGGGTGACATTTTGAACTTCCTGGCGCACTCATGCGCAGTATGCTAATCCGATCCGAAATCGTGCACATGACGACGCCAAGTGGTTTGCTATCGGCCTAGGCCAGTTTGCAATCGGTTTGGACTTTTCCATGTGCACGCAGTGTATAAGGTGTTGTGTCTATAAGGTGTTGCTTTTAAAGGAGAATTAACATTTTTTACAATCTGTACAAGCTGTGACTTCACGCATGCACACTGTCCTCCTCATCTACTCCAAACTATGGATACATCTGGGATTACAGGCACTTTTGACTCAAACGAAAGTGTAGACTAAGACATTGAGCTTCTGTAGTTTGAAAAGTGATCAAGTTTGTGTTATTTGGTGACCGTAAACATTTGCCCCGAGAACTCATATTAACGGATATCGCTAAACTACAACATCTCCGGAAATGCTCCAAATGACACCAAAGTGCTATGGGTGAGTAAAACAACTTGTTTTATTACAGAAATAAGGCTCAGATTGTAAAAAACGTTAATATTCCTTTAAAGTTGTCCTGCTAGTCCAGGTTTGGTCCAGGTTTAGTCCAGGTTTAATCCTGGTTTAGTCCAGGTTTGGTCCAGGTTTAGTCTAGGTTTAGTCCAGGTTTGGTCCAGGTTTAGTCCAGGTTTGGTCCAGGTTTAGTCCAGGTTTAATCCAGGTTTAGTCCAGGTTTAGTCCAGGTTTAGTTCAGGTTTAGTCCTGGTTTAGTCCAGGTTTGGTCCAGGTTTAGTTCAGGTTTAGTCCAGGTTTGGTCCAGGTTTAGTCCAGGTTTAATCCTGGTTTAGTCCAGGTTTGGTCCAGGTTTAGTCTAGGTTTAGTCCAGGTTTGGTCCAGGTTTAGTCCAGGTTTGGTCCAGGTTTAGTCCAGGTTTAATCCAGGTTTAGTCCAGGTTTAGTCCAGGTTTAGTTCAGGTTTAGTGAGTGATGTTAGTAATGCAGTGTTCAATGTGAGGAAAAATCTGCTGTGGAGAAATATTTTAGCTGCATTTTCTGGCAATGATGATCTAATTTTGCCTAAAGTTATGAAGTACTTTTATATGTTTTTATATGATTGTATATGTTTTTTTTTTTTAAGTTAATGTGGAGTCCAAGGTAACACCAAGACACTTGAATTCACTGACAAACCAGAGCCCCCCAGCACCACATATAAACAAGACAGTTTTTTTTGTGTGTAATCGTCTTAAAAGGGGGTTTGTCTTGGCACCAAACAGGCCTCAGTCTGGTCCAGGGTCTGGTCTGGTCCAGGGTCCGGTCTGGTTCAGGGTCCGGTCTGGTTCAGGGTCCGGTCTGGTCCAGGGTCCGGTCTGGTCCAGGGTCTGGTCTGGTTCAGGGTCTGGTCTTGTCCAGGGTCTGGTCTGGTCCAGGGTCCGGTCTGGTTCAGGGTCCGGTCTGGTCCAGGGTCCGGTCTGGTTCAGGATCCGGTCTGGTTCAGGATCTGGGTTGGGGCCACACACCGGAAATGACAACACGCTGGTGACTCATGCTGCGTTCACGTGATCTCGGTATCTGAATATCTGCGTTATGTAACTCAGTTTGGAATTCCAACTCTGGAACTCGGGAGGCGCTGGACTCCGGAGTTTAGTCTCCCTGACTCAGAGGGGTTCTGTTTTACTCCACAGATTAGATCTTAGACTGTAGTTTAGATTTAGATCTCTGTCTTAGATAGTTTTTGTTGTGTTTTGTCTTTATATTGTATCTTGTACACTTTTTTTTCCACTACCTGGCCAGAGAGAAACGAAATTTCGATTCACTGTTTAACACATATGACACATATGAATTGACAATAAAGCCGACTTTGATCTTTGATCAGATTAAACACATTTAACTGTATGCTCTAATTAATGGTTTAGTCAGCAACTCAGCAATGACTTCTTAAGGACTCATTAGTGTGTCTTTTGCCAAAATAATAATAAAAAAAAATCTGTCACGAGTCTCACAACTGTTTTTAAATAAAATAAAGCTGAATCCGCGGGGAGACTCGATCTGTCCGGGTTTCCGTGAACGCACTTCTTCTCGGTACTTTCAGAGGCCCGATGTTTTTTTCCATACGATGGTTTGGTCGTTTATATTTGGTATTTCTATAGGTAAGTGTGTCCCTCGGGGTGTCCCTCGGGGTGTCCCTCGGGGTGTAGCCGCTGTAGCTGAGCTCTGGTGTTCGCAGGTTTGGTGCCTGCGCTCTGCTGCCAACCCAATGAATACACCACCCAGGACGGAGAGTGCTGCCCCATGTGCCACGAAGGTAAGCCCCACTCCTCTTCCTCCACCTCTTCTTCCTCCTCCTCCGTGTCCCCACCTGAACCCAGGTGCTCCTCAGCCCCGGGGAAACGCCCACAGCGCACCAGAACTCGCGTGTTCTTGCGGCGCCATTTTGGTCTTTATCTTCTCCAGCTCCACTTTTCACGACACGAGCCCTGCTCAGACCGTGAGCAGGGCTTCACTGTTGCAACCCTGCACCCTCCACCGCTGTCCGCGCCGCGCGCCCTGGACATAGGGTGACCACCGGCATGCAACAGGAAAGGAGGACACTTGTGTCCAAAAAGGAGGACAAAGGCCCTAAAGTGAGGACACCTTGTTTTTGTGGTTTCCCTCGGGGGGATTATGAATAATGTATGAAGTCAACATACATGGAACACCCATCAAAAAGAAAAATGTGGCAAATTATGGTCAAGATGATATGAACAAAAAACAATATCATCACTAATTCACTGAAAAAACACAGTCTTTGCCCTGCCATCATATGGCATGGCAAAGAAGAAAAATGCAGAACTAGTAGTTCTGCATTTCACTTTTAAGAGGTAAGATCTCGCTACCTGGATTTGTGTAATTCGCACAAAATCCCCAAAATATTATTTGCAATTATGAAAGCCGTAATGTAAATATTGTAACGTATTTTAACTGTCTACATTGAGAGGAAACGTAAGCGAAACCTGTTACGCATGGCACTAAAGAAAACAACATTTTAAGGGACAGTAATAAGGCGATGAAGATGGAAGAAGGAGCCAAGTTGCACCTCAAAGAGTGGCTGATAGCGCAGATAGAGAGCGGACAATATGAGGGGCTGACGGGCTGGATCAGCATCGCAAATGTTTGCATACGACACAACATCGCAGAGTAGCAAGTGTAAATAATGGGTGGGGATTTTATGATGACGATTTATGCAAGGGTGGCCGACGAGAGTCCGAAAGGAGGACAAAATGTAAAAAAAGGAGGACACGTGACAGACGGCCGGACAGACAGCTCTAAAACCGGACTGTCCGGACGAAATCCGGACGAATGGTCACCCTATCTGGACACCGCTCCACTTCTCCTGCGTCATTACGCATGGCAAAAACTGTAATTATTCACCTTTTTAAGGACCGGAATAACACTTATGGTCCAAAGAAAGAAATACACAATATCAACATATCATTGTATTTTTGTATTTTTGTATTTACTTCGACTTAGGCTTAGACAAACTTTATTGATCCACACGGGGAATTGATTTGGGTACAGTCGCTCACTCATGAAATATAATATATAACAGAGGGGAACAAAAAACAGTAAAAAAAGAGCAAGAGACTAGAGTCAAATGAGACATAATTATAAAAATAAAACAATAATAAGTGTATATGTACAAATCAGAATAAAATAGAAAAATAAGTCATAAAATATCAAATAAAATCTCAAATCACTTGTGTTTTGATCCGATCCTTCTCACCCTGGACATGGACTTTTGGACCTGCTCCCCTCAGGCAGGAGGCTACGGTCCATTCGGACCAGAACCTCCCGCCATAAAAACAGCTTCTTCCCCTCTGCTGTCGGACTTTTGAACAATAACAACACTAGGACTGATCCCACTCCCCCGCTCTGTGTCAGTCACATGACCACCCCCCCCCCGCTCTGTGTCAGTCACATGACCACCCCCCCCGCTCTGTGTCAGTCACATGACCCCCCCCCCCCCGCTCTGTGTCAGTCACATTGATTACTAATGAGTGCAAATTTGCTTTGATATTAGCCATTTGCACTGTTATATTCTTGTATTCTTGTAAATTTGTTCATTTAAGGTTTCTGATATTTTATTTTATTTTAGTCTGTTTTATTCCGCTCCAAGCACCGAAGCAATTTCCTAATGTTGTGAACATGTTCAAACATATGGCAATAAAACCTTTATGATTCTGATTCTGAGGGAGTTATTTGAGACGGCTCCATAAGAGAAAACACAAAGTGTCTAAATCTATAAAAGTGTAGCTTCTCTAATAAGCTACATAATAATAATAATACGCTTTTGTGATTATTGTGATTTATTATTATTATTATGTAGCTGCCCCGGTCACGTGCTGTGGGAGGGGTTTCCTGTAACTGCCACAAAAACACCCTGAAAGTCACGTGGTTTCCGAGAAATGAGGCTGGAGAGGCTCAAATCCTCCAACTCCACTGCGCCATCAAGTGGCCAAAAAAATGTATAACAGGCAGAGTGATAATCAACATGATCGTCGTGGTTCTGATGGAAAGATTTATAGTGAACAAATGAATGATTCAAGATTTGAATGTTTGTGATATGAACATAGCTTGTGATTTTATGTTAATATTAATTTATGTTAATAACGTGGAGTCTGTGTTCATGATATAATGGTCGGGTTAAAAGAAAAAGCAGAAACAAATTGGGAGATCGGAATGTAATGCGACTGTGACTGTGTTACTGCTTTATGGCTGTGCTTATGCGACAATAAGGACGGCAAATAGGGTTATTTTATTCATTTTTATTTAAAAATATCAATTTCTCCATATATATTATGTTATGCGTGAAGTATCCCTCAGTCGTCCAGGTAGAATCCATGATCAAAGAAGATATTCAATTTGTCAACTGGACAAAGTTTGTTTGGTCGAAAACGTTTCGCCGCTCTAATTCCATTCTTAAACCCAAATCAAACAAACAAAAGACACAATAGGGCGAGCCAGGTCAGGGCCAGAGGTGTGAAAAAGGATGGGATACCTATTCATCGTTAGGGATGAATAGGTATGCTAATGATAAAAGGAGAAGTTCAATTTGTCAACTGGACAAAGTTTGTTTGGTTGAAGACGTTTCGCCGCTCATCCGAGAGGCTTCTTCAGTTCTGGTTCTAGTGCTGGTTAGTCCCTGTTTATATCTAGCTGCAGGGAGGAGCTCACTATCCTGGAATCATTCTGAAAGTATCTCAGCTAATTTGTATCTTTTGTTTCCCTGGCGTCTCGTTTAGCATCTCTATTTAGCCCTATGAGGAGCTCACTGCTCTGAAATAGCTCTGAAACTATTCCCTCATTTGTTCCTTTTGTTATTCGAATATTTAGCATCTCTAGTCAGACTACAGACCGTCTCCACCCTTCTGTCCCTGACTCGTCTGCCCTAATGTTATGCAGACCCTAAGGTATGCTAATCTAGACGCCAGAGAAACAAAAGACAGAAACCAGGGCGAGGTGAGATAGTTCCGGAAAGTAGTTAGCTAGTTAGCTCCTCCCTGCAGCGAGATATAAGCAGTGTCCATCAGCACTCTAACCAGAACTGACGAAGCCTCTCGGATGAGCGGCGAAACGTTTTCGACCAAACAAACTTTTGTCCAGTTGACAAATTGGACAAATTGGATGATCTTCTTTGATCATATATTATGTTATATTATCATATATCAGACCAGGGGAAACACTGTTGTCAAATTTGTGTATTTAGTAATATTGTTTATGTAGTGATGTCATTTTTACTATAAACCTTATTAGGAGATATCAGCTCAAAAAAAAAAAAAATCTCAAATAGAATGTACCAAACTCGCAATAACCCAAAACCACAAAATGTGAGGGGGAATCCACTGCATTTCACTGGCCCTGATGTTTCGAATCACGCGCCAAATTCTCGAACCACTTCCTGAACCAGTCACGTGGTACGGGCGGTTCGCGAGGCTTCGAATGTCACCACACCAATACGAGCCTCGATACGCGCTTCACCAAAGCCTTCGTGGATTACTTGGCACAGGCTTCAAAGTCTCCGCGCGGAGGACACGTCACTAGTAGGTGAGGCGTCATGAAGCGTTTTGACACTTTGCCAAACTGTATTCAGACCCTCCAGGAATTTGTGACGTTGCGAGTTGCAACTTCAGCCAATCCCCGTGAATTCAGGGCGCTGTTGCAATTTTGACCAATCACCGCAACTTTCCCGCAATTTTTACCGACGTATTGAACTCGCGTCGACCAACTTCCCTTCTGCCTTACTTCCGTGTGACGAAACAAAACTGTGGCCGTGTCCCCAGTTCGGAGCGTGGTTTGAAGGGGGCTCAGACTGCAGTCAAGGCGGTGCATACTTGCTCAGCCCTGAGTGCACTCCGCGGACCGCATGGCCGTCTGCGAAATGCGACAGGTCTCGCAACTATGGGAAGCAGCCGCCGACTCTATTTTCTCCTGTAGAAGAAGTAGCGCGCGGTGCATGCTGGGATATATGAGTGTGCGAAGTGTGCTTTTTCACGCGCTTGGTCCATGCCCCAATTTCCATGGAAACGACTGTGGTCTTTGGACCGCGTGTTAACTGCGCATGGGACAAAAAGAAATGACGCACATGCCCTTCAAACCACGCTCTGAACTGTGCACTCTGGGAATTGGGACACGGCTTCTAATGGCAAAGAAACATGTCTGCGGCGCCATTTGCCCACAAAAATAACAGCAAAAGACCGAAACAGTTCCCCTCCTAGTAGTAATTTATTTTCGATGTTGGTAAGGTTGTTTTAGGACATCTCTGTGTCTTTGTATTATTCTTTGTCAGTAATAACTCAGTATTCAAAATATTACTCAATTTTAATTACAAAAAGGGAAAATCGCAACTATTTATCGCAACTTTCACTTCCTCCCGCAACAAAATCACAACAAAAACCTTAAAAGCACCGCAACTTTCATCGCAACTTTTTGGAAAAGCTCCCGCAAATTCAGGCATTTTAGCCGGCGACAATCACAAAAAATGCCCGCGAAATCCTGGGGGTCTGAGTATTGATCGTTGTATCAATTCTGTGTCACTGAACACTGCCACCTGCTGGACTCACCTGATTCTGATCTGACGACCTCGTTGTAGATTCTTATGGTTCCAATTGAAGCTTTAGATTTGAACTGTTTACTTGAAAAACTTAAAGCAACATTACAAAAACTGAAGGAATATCCACAAAATAATAATAAATTAAGATTTTATGAAGCTAGGTCAAAAAACTATATCGCCTCAATCTCCTTTGTTTTCTCACTGACCAAAATCAAAGCACTCCCCCTTGTGGATACCAAGTGTCACAACAAAAGTACATTCTTACATGCAAATAATATTTTAGATCCTTTCAAACCATGAAATTATAAACCAGATTTATCTTATTAATGAACTTGTAATAAAAATTATTTAAACATAAATAGATCGCATTTAGGCTCCTACACCCGTAAATACAATATTTTTTTATTATATATTTTTAGATTCAGTCAATAAATAATGTGAACATGTATCAGAATGTGAAGTGAACGTGTTGTGAAGAGGGATGCTTGTGGACGTTTTACAAATTTTTATTTAAAAAAATAAGTTTTTCCAATGTTTTGAAATTGAGTTTGTTGGGCTTTTTTGATAAACGTCTCCAGCTGTAGAAAAGCCGCTCACACAGAGGAGGCTGGAGGGCAGAGAAGTTGTGAGGAAAGACGGTTTCAGCTGCTCCGTAGTTCTGGTTGAATTTGATGAACCGCAGAAGATCAGAGATTCTTTTGGCACATGCTCTTCCTCATAAACACAGTTTGGTATGGAGATAATTTTGTCTCATAAAGATTTGTATAAATAAAAAAAAGATATATATTTATATATATAAATATAAATATTCAAACACAAAATACAAATACAAAAACATGACATACAAATAAATAATAGAATGTATATAAATACACAGGCATTTGTAAATATATTTTCGAGATTTGTAAATATATTTTCGAGATTTGAAAACAAATGTAGTTGACTTTGTATGTGGAGTCTGCATTTGTGGATCCATTTTTTGCTTTCGCGTCGATAACGTAATTGTGAGACAGTTCTACCGCAAACCACGATTCGCAAATAAATGTCACCGGATTTGAATCCAAATAGCCTTCATTGGACATCCAGCAGATGGCAGTGTTGAGCAGCTTGTCGGTAGTTGCTCTTTAGATGCGTGAATGAGTGAATTTCTCCTTTTATCATAGTTGCTCTTTAGTAAATGAGACAACAGTGGGCCCTCGCTCGAGTGGAAAGTCAAGTGGAAAGTGACCTGGATATCATTTTGGGCAAAACTCAGGCCACCGCTAACAGTGCCGAACTGACTGACTACGTACAACGCCTCTGAGCACCAGCCCTCACCATCTGACCAGGTACACAAGCTGCTCAACACTGCCATCTGCTGGATGTCCAGTGAAGGCTATTTGTATTCAAATCCGGTGACATTTGCGAATCGTGGTTTGCGGTAGAACTGTCTCACAATTACGTCATCGACACGAAAGCAAAAAATGGATCCACAAATGCAGACTCCACATACAAAGTCAACTACATTTGTTTTCAAATCTCGAAAATATATTTATAAATCTCGAAAATATATTTACAAATCTCGAAAATATATTTACAAATGCCTGTGTATTTATACATTCTATCATTTGTTTGTATGTCGCGTTTTTGTATTTGTATTTTGTGTTTGAATATTTATAAATGTATTTATATTTATATATATCTTTTTTTATTTATACAAATCTTTATGAGACAAAATTATCTCCATAGTTTGGCGTCGGTGTCAGTTGGACACAGGTCCTGTATTGATCCTGTGTGTGTGCGTGTGTGTGTGTACAGGAACGGTGGTGACCCGGCACTGCACGGATGACGTGGGCACTCGCTGTGGTCCCTGTGCCAATGGGACCTTCATGAACCAACCCAACGGAAGAACAGAGTGCTTCCGCTGCACCATCTGCGACCCAGGTAGTCCTCACACCTCTAACCGGGACCTCGTCCCAGGACCTCTCCTCAGGACCTCCTCTCAGGACCCCCCCTCAGGACCTCTCCTCAGGACCCCCCCTCAGGACCTCCTCTCAGGACCCCCCCCTCAGGACCTCTCCTCAGGACCTCCCCTCAGGACCTCTCCCCAGGGCCTTTCCTTAGGACCTCCCTTCAGGACCCCCCTCAAGACCCCCCTCAGGACCTCCTCTTAGGACCCCCCTCAGGACCCCCCCCAGGACCTCCCCTCAGGACCTCTCCTCAGGACCTCTCCTCAGGACCTCTCCTCAGGACCTCCCCTCAGGACCTCTCCTCAGGACCTCTCCTCAGGACCTCCTCTCAGGACCCCCCTCAGGACCTCCCCTCAGGACCTCTCCTCAGGACCTCTCCTCAGGACCTCTCCTCAGGACCTCCCCTCAGGACCTCTCCTCAGGACCACCCCTCAGGACCTCTCCCCAGGGCCTTTCCTTAGGACCTCCCTTCAGGACCCCCCTCAAGACCCCCCTCAGGACCTCCTCTTAGGACCCCCCTCAAGACCCCCCTCAGGACCTCTCCTCAGGACCCCCCCCCCCCCCCAGGACCTCCCCTCAGGACCTCTCCTCAGGACCCCCCCTCAGGCTGCAAAACTACACATAATGTCACAGAGTTAGTAATGGGTAAATCGATACCAAGTATCAATACTGTATTGATGACTGAGCTGTGGAAAAGTATTGATTTTCATACAAAGATATCGGTGCTTTCTCTGATACAGAGATTTATTTTCTAGTTGATCTGCAGACGTGGATGTGTAACATTTTAAAATATCAATTTCTCCATATATATTATGTTATGCATGAAGAATCCCTCAGTCGTCCAGGTAGAATCCATGATCAAAGAAGATATTCAATTTGTCAACTGGACAAAGTTTGTTTGGTCGAAAACGTTTCGCCGCTCTAATTCCATTCTTAAACCCAAATCAAACAAACAAAAGACACAATAGGGCGAGCCAGGTCAGGGCCAGAGGTGTGAAAAACAGTCGTTAGGGATGAATAGGTATGCTAATGATAAAAGGAGAAGTTCAATTTGTCAACTGGACAAAGTTTGTTTGGTTGAAGACGTTTCGCCGCTCATCCGAGAGGCTTCTTCAGTTCTGGTTCTAGTGCTGGTTAGTCCCTGTTTATATCTAGCTGCAGGGAGGAGCTCACTACCCTGGAATCATTCTGAAAGTATCTCAGCTAATTTGTATCTTTTGTTTCCCTGGCGTCTCGTTTAGCATCTCTATTTAGCCCTATGAGGAGCTCACTGCTCTGAAATAGCTCTGAAACTATTCCCTCATTTGTTCCTTTTGTTATTCAAATATTTAGCATCTCTAGTCAGACTACAGACCGTCTCCACCCTTCTGTCCCTGACTCGTCTGCCCTAATGTTATGCAGACCCTAAGGTATGCTAATCTAGACGCCAGAGAAACAAAAGACAGAAACCAGAGCGAGGTGAGATAGTTCCGGAAAGTAGTTAGCTAGTTAGCTCCTCCCTGCAGCGAGATATAAGCAGTGTCCATCAGCACTCTAACCAGAACTGACGAAGCCTCTCGGATGAGCGGCAAAACGTTTTCGTTTTGCCGCTCATCCGTTTTGCCGCTCATTTGTCAACTGGACAAACAAACTTTGTCCAGTTGACAAATTGAATTTCTTCTTTGATCATATATTATGTTATATTATCATATATCAGACCAGGGGAATCACTGTTGTCAAATTTGTGTATTTAGTAATATTGTTTATGTAATGACGTCATTTTTACTATAAACCTTATTAGGAGATATCAGCTCAAAAAAAAAAAAAAAAAAAAAGAATCTCAAATAGAATGTACCAAACTCGCATTAACCCAAAACCACAAAATGTGAGGGGGAATCCACTGTGTTTCACTGGCCCTGATGTTTCGAATCACGCGCCAAATTCTCGAACCACTTCCTGAACCAGTCACGTGGTACGGGCGGTTCGCGAGGCTTCGAATGTCACCACACCAATACGAGCCTCGATACGCGCTTCACCAAAGCCTTCGTGGATTACTTGGCACAGGCTTCAAAGTCTCGACACGGAGGACATGTCACTAGTAGGTGAGGCGTCATGAAGCGTTTCGACACTTTGCCAAACTGTATTCAGACCCTCCAGGAATTTGTGACGTTGCGATTTGCAACTTCAGCCAATCCCCGTGAATTCAGGGCGCTGTTGCAATTTTGACCAATCACCGCAACTTTCCCGCAATTTTTACCGACGTATTGAACTCGCATCGACCAACTTCCTTGTGCTTTACTTCCGTGTGACGAAACAAAACTGTGGCCGTGTCCCCAGTTCGGAGCGTGATTTGAAGGGGCTCAGACTGCAGTCAAGGCGGTGCATACTTGCTCAGCCCTGAGTGCACTCCGCGGACCGCATGGCCGTCTGCGAAATGCGACAGGTCTCGCAACTATGGGAAGCAGCCGCCGACTCTATTTTCTCCTGTAGAAGAAGTAGCGCGCGGTGCATGCTGGGATATATGAGTGTGCGAAGTGTGCTTTTTCACGCGCTTGGTCCATGCCCCAATTTCCATGGAAACGACTGCGGTCTTTGGACCGCGTGTTAACTGCGCATGGGACAAAAAAGAAATGACGCACATGCCCTTCAAACCACGCTCTGAACTGTGCACTCTGGGAATTGGGACACGGCTTCTAATGGCAAAGAAACATGTCTGCGGTGCCATTTGCCCACAAAAATAACAGCAAAAGACCGAAACAGTTCCCCTCCTAGTAGTAATTTATTTTCGATGTTGGTGAGGTTGTTTTAGGACATCTCTGTGTCTTTGTATTATTCTTTGTCAGTAATAACTCAGTATTCAAAATATTACTCAATTTTAATTACAAAAAGGGAAAATCGCAACTATTTATCGCAACTTTCACTTCCTCCCGCAACAAAATCACAACACAAACCTTAAAAGCACCACAACTTTCATCGCAACTTTTTGGAAAAGCTCCCGCAAATTCAGGCATTTTAGCCGGCGACAATCACAAAAAATGCCCGCGAAATCCTGGGGGATCTGAGTATTGATCGTTGTATCAATTCTGTGTCACTGAACACTGCCACCTGCTGGACTCACCTGATTCTGATCTGACGACCTCGTTGTAGATTCTTATGGTTCCAATTGAAGCTTTAGATTTGAACTGTTTACTTGAAAAACTTAAAGCAACATTACAAAAACTGAAGGAATATCCACAAAATAATAACAAATTAAGATTTTATGAAGCTAGGTCAAAAAACTATATCGCCTCAATCTCCTTTGTTTTCTCACTGACCAAAATCAAAGCACTCCCCCTTGTGGATACCAAGTGTCACAACAAAAGTACATTCTTACATGCAAATAATATTTTAGATCCTTTCAAACCATGAAATTATAAACCAGATTTATCTTATTAATGAACTTGTAATAAAAATTATTTAAACATAAATAGATCGCATTTAGGCTCCTACACCCGTAAATACAATATTTTTTTTATTATATATTTTTAGATTCAGTCAATAAATAATGTGAACATGTATCAGAATGTGAAGTGAACGTGTTGTGAAGAGGGATGCTTGTGGACGTTTTACAAATTTTTATTTAAAAAAATAAGTTTTTCCAATGTTTTGAAATTGAGTCTGTTGGGCTTTTTTGATAAACGTCTCCAGCTGTAGAAAAGCCGCTCACACAGAGGAGGCTGGAGGGCAGAGAAGTTGTGAGGAAAGACGGTTTCAGCTGCTCCGTAGTTCTGGTTGAATTTGATGAACCGCAGAAGATCAGAGATTCTTTTGGCACATGCTCTTCCTCATAAACACAGTTTGGTATGGAGATAATTTTGTCTCATAAAGATTTGTATAAATAAAAAAAAGATATATATTTATATTAGGGCTCGGAATATTAACGGGTTAATCGCGATTAGATTAATGTAAGTTATGATCGCGAACAATTTTTTAAATCGCGATCAGAGTTTGCCAGCATTTTCCGCGATTCTACCATCCATAGTACTTCCGGCGCCGGCGCGAGCTGGCTGCCCGTCACAACGCTCCTGCACTTTCCTAACTTTTTGCCTTAAACTGCCCCACTTTTGTAAATATTTTTTATCAACACTGTACGTAAGCTTGGGCCGCACACGACGCTGCACTTTTTCTGCACTTTTGGTGGATTATTTACCTGTCTCGGCTTAAGATGTGTAAGGGACCCCGTCCCCCGCTCGTCTACACAAAGGATCAGCTGATGGCGCTGCGCAGCGCTGTTGTGTTTCCCCGAGACAGGCATGTTATCCCTGACGAGATCCTGCGGACGACACGCCGTGGATGCCGCGCGGGACGTAAACTCCGGGAAAAGAAGAGACGCTACAGACCCGTTCTTCCCTCTGTCATCACGGGGAATGTGCGCTCCCTCGCCAACAAGACGGACGAGCTTGCGGCGCTCGTTAGATTTCAGCAGGAGTACAGGGACGCTAGCGTCATTGTTTTTACGGAGACATGGCTAACACCGCAAATCCCGGACTCTACCCTCACTGTGGACAACTTTCATCTGCTGCGCGCAGACAGGACGGAGGAGAGCGGGAAGAAAAAGAAACTAGTGCTGTTTCTGAACGAGAAATGGTGTAAACCTGGACACTGTACAGTGAAGGAGCAGATGTGTAACAAAGACATTGAACTGTTCGCTGTCGGCATGAGGCCCGGTTACCTGCCCCGTGAGTTCTCTTATATGCAGCTCATTTGGTTGTATTAATTAAACTCATTGTCGGTTAAACGCGCTATTTTGAGTTTGCTAGTATTTTGTTCCTTCTACGCATCCGTAGGCAGCTCGAGCGGGCTTCAATCATTTATTTACAATTTCTCAAAGTAAGCACTATTACTGGTTCATTGTTACTTTTTCCTTTCTCTGCACTTTTTTTAAATAAAAAAAATGGTGAGAAATACTTTGCATTGTGAGTTTAACTTTAGATTCGAACGATCTTACTGCAAGATATCAATTTTAAACATGCAAAATAAATCACGATTAATCGCGATTAACTATGAAATTTCTGAGATTAGTTGCGATCAAGAAAATTAATCGTTTGACAGCCCTAATTTATATATATAAATATAAATATTCAAACACAAAATACAAATACAAAAACGCGACATACAAATAAATAATAGAATGTATATAAATACACAGGCATTTGTAAATATATTTTCGAGATTTGTAAATCTATTTTCAAGATTTATAAATATATTTTCGAGATTTGAAAACAAATGTAGTTGGCTTTCTATGTGGAGTCTGCATTTGTGGATCCATTTTTTGCTTTCGTGTCTGACGTAATTGTGAGACAGTCCTAGCGCAAACCACGATTTGTATAAATAAAAAAAGATATATATATATAAATATTCAAACACAAAATACAAATACAAAAACGCGACATACACATAATTGATAGAATATATATAAATACACAGGCATTTGTAAATATATTTTCGAGATTTGTAAATATATTTTCGAGATTTGAAAACAAATGTAGTTGACTTTGTATGTGGAGTCTGCATTTGTGGATCCATTTTTTGCTTTCGCGTCGATGACGTAATTGTGAGACAGTTCTACCGCAAACCACGATTCGCAAATAAATGTCACCGGATTTGAATACAAATAGCCTTCACTGGACATCCAGCAGATGGCAGTGTTGAGCAGCTTGTCGGTAGTTGCTCTTTAGATGCGTGAATGAGTGAATTTCTCCTTTTATCATAGTTGCTCTTTAGTAAATGAGACTACAGTGGGCCCTCGCTCGAGTGGAAAGTCAAGTGGAAAGTGACCTGGATATCATTTTGGGCAAAACTCAGGCCACCGCTAACAGTGCCGAACTGACTGACTACGCACAACGCCTCTGAGCACCAGCCCTCACCACCTGACCAGGTACACAAGCTGCTCAACACTGCCATCTGCTGGATGTCCAGTGAAGGCTATTTGTATTCAAATCCGGTGACATTTGCGAATCGTGTGTTTGCGGTAGAACTGTCTCACAATTACGTCATCGACACGAAAACAAAAAATGGATCCACAAATGCAGACTCCATATAGAAAGTTTACAAATCTTGAAAATATATTTACAAATGCCTGTGTATTTATATACATTCTATCATTTGTTTGTATGTCGCGTTTTTGTATTTGTATTTTGTGTTTGACTATTTATAAATGTATTTATATTTATATATATCTTTTTTTATTTATACAAATCTTTATGAGACAAAATTATCTCCATAGTTTGGCGTCAGTGTCAGTTGGACACAGGTCCTGTATTGATCCTGTGTGTGTGCGTGTGTGTGTGTACAGGAACGATGGTGACCCGGCACTGCACGGCTGACATGGACACTCGCTGTGGTCCCTGTGCCAATGGGACCTTCATGAACCAAACCAACGGAAGAACAGAGTGCTTCCGCTGCACCATCTGCCACCCAGGTAGTCCTCACACCTCTAACCGGGACCTCGTCCCAGGACCTCTCCTCAGGACCTCCTCTCAGGACCCCCCCTCAGGACCCCTCCTCAGGACCCCCCCTCAGGACCTCCTCTCAGGACCTCCCCTCAGGAGCTCCCCTCAGGACCTCCCGTCAGGACCACCCCTCAGGACCTCCCCTCAGGACCTCTCCTCAGGACCCCCGCTCAGGACCTCCCCTCAGGACCTCCCCTCAGGACCTCCCCTCAGGACCTCCCCTCATGACCTCTCCTCAGGACCTCTCCTCAGGACCTCCCCTCAGGACCTCCCCTCAGGACCTCCCCTCAGGACCTCTCCTCAGGACCTCTCCTCAGGACCTCCCCTCAGGACCTCCCCTCAGGACCTCCCCTCAGGACCTCTCCTCAGGACCTCTCCTCAGGACCTCTCCTCAGGACCTCCTCTCAGGACCCCCCCTCAGGACCTCTCCTCAGGACCCCCCTCAGGACCTCCTCTCAGGACCTCTCCTCAGGACCTCCCCTCAGGACCTCCCCTCAGGACCTCCTCTCAGGACCTCTCCTCAGGACCCCCCCCCAGGACCTCCCCTCAGGACCTCCCCTCAGGACCTCTCCTCAGGACCTCTCCTCAGGACCTCCCCCCAGGACCTCCCCTCAGGACCTCTCCTCAGGACCTCCCCTCAGGACCTCCTCTCAGGACCTCCCCTCAGGACCTCCCCTCAGGACCTCTCCTCAGGACCTCCCCTCAGGACCTCTCCTCAGGACCTCTCCTCAGGACCCCCCCTCAGGCTGCAAAACTACACATAATGTCACAGAGTTAGTAATGGGTAAATCGATACCAAGTATCAATACTGTATTGATGACTGAGCTGTGGAAAAGTATTGATTTTCATACAAAGATATCGGTGCTTTCTCTGATACAGAGATTTATTTTCTAGTTGATCTGCAGACGTGGATATGTAACATTTTCCCATCTTCAAGATTAAAGATTCAAGATTAAGCCTTTATTGGTCTCACACACAGTGAAAAATTTGACTTCTGCATTTGACCCATCCTTTTCAGGAGCAGTGAGCAGCCCGGGGGCAGTACCGTGAAGGGTCTTGCCCAAGGAGCTCATTGCCCAGGGGGGATTTGAACCCACAACCCCCGGGGGAAAAGTCAGTGACTTACCAGTTGAGCTAACCAGCCATCTTCATTATTACGAGAAAGTCTCATATGAAAACACGTTTTCCTTAAAGGTCCCATGACATGGTACTTCTTGATGCTTTTATATGGCTCCTTAATGGTTCCCTAATACTGTAAATGAATCCTTCTTCAAAATCAACACTCAGTGCATGAGAAAGACACATGTACACAGACATGGTCAAAAAATATCTCTCTGAACAACTCATTCTGGGCCTTGTTGCTTGAATGCAAATGAGAAGGACAGAGATAGGTTAGAGGAGCGGGTGGAGGGGGGCCAAATACACCGCTGGTTCCTTGTTTTAGCGCTGCGCTGTGCGCTGGCCCCACTTCCGCATTTTATGCGCGGAGGAGGAAAGGAGAGCCTTTTCAATGAAAAAAACACATTTTCACAGATAATAAAATTAAACCACTGCTGTTTCAGAATTCCAGAGGGTCGGGTAAAGAACTTCCGAGCCTAGAAACACTCGCACGTGCCTTCAGGCAAATAAAAAAACGCATTTTGCATTGCGTAGCTCCTTCGCGGTCCAAACTCTCTGGGCGTGATTTACAGAGACGGTGGGTAGACATCCAGACGGGGGTGGAGCTGCATTTTTTGATGTGACGTAACAGTTTCCTTGTTCAGAATCGCCCGTTTGAGCTGTGTTTTTTTCTAACGCAGAAAAGGATCGCAAATGTTCAGTTTAGACATTTTGCAACTTTTAGCCATGGGGGGGGCTTAAACAGGGTAGGGGAGCTCATATTAACGTTCAAAAACCTCAGAAAGTGAAAATTTCATGCCATGGGACCTTTTAAAGTGAAATCATATCAGGTTTTAACAACAACAAACAAGAGGAAACGGCTCTTTATGTCGTGTGTGATGCAAGTGTATGTCCTCAGAGTACCCCAGAGTGTGTGTGTGTGTTGTGTGTTCAGATGTGGGGCTGGCGGTGTTCCTGTCCTGCTCCTCTGTCAGTGACAGTGTGTGTGAGCCTCGCTCGGGTTTCTTCTGCCACAGCTCCAGGGAGTCTGGAGGCTGTGAGGTCGCCCAGAGACACTCCACCTGCTCCCCCGGCCAGAGGGTCCTGCAACCGGGTGAGACACCAACGTGACCGTTGACCCCTGACCTCTGATCCCTGTCTGCTGACCCCTGACACCTTATCCCTGACCCCCTGATCCTGACCGCTGACCTCTGATCCCTGACCCCTGACCTCCCATATTACACTATGTCCTGATGTCGTTTCCTCATCACCTGGAGTCCTGTTTTGTTTCCTTCTCATGTTTCACACACAAACCTGCAGATTTAACATGAGTTCTTCTCTTAAGCTGAAAACACTCTGTTCCACCTCGTGATGTCATCATGTGGTGATACAGGAAGTGCTCCACTGTGTTTTTAAACTCCACACACCTTCACTAGAATCATTTGGATCATTTCAGTCCTGGAGTCAGCGATCTTGACTGAACTAAAGGTAATAGTTCACTGTTCACTTGGAAACGCCCCCTTGATGACATCACAAGGTGGAACAGAGCGTTTGGAGCTTTGGAGATGTTACAGACAAAGAGTTCCTCAAACATGAGAATGAAACAAACACAACTCCAGGTGTTTTTGAGGAACATTAGAACACGACTGACTCACAGGAGTCAGTTTTGTGTCGTCGTTGGACACATGTCCCAGAAGATTCTTCTGTCACTGTGGACCATCTGGAGCAGGAATCACCCCCCGACCCCTGCGTGGTGCTCAAGTGTTCCTCCTGTACGAGTCTGGAGCTCTGACCCTGTCCCTGTGTCTCACCAGGCTCCAGCTCAGAGGACACTGTGTGTGAGGACTGTCCACAGGGACACTTCTCCCCCACAGGAGACAACTGCACCTCCTGGACCATGTGTGTATGACCCACCTGTACACACACACAACCTGTACACACACACAACCTACACACACACACACAACCTGTACACACACACAACCTACACACACACACACACACACACACACAACCTGTACACACACACAACCTACACACACACACACAACCTGTACACACACACAACCTGTACACACACACAACCTACACACACACACACACACACACAACCTGTACACACACACAACCTGTACACACACACAACCTGTACACACACACAACCTACACACACACACAACCTGTACACACACACACAACCTGTACACACACACACACAACCTGTACACACACACAACCTACACACACACACAACCTACACACACACACAACCTGTACACACACACAACCTACACACACACACACACACACACAACCTGTACACACACACAACCTACACACACACACAACCTGTACACACACACAACCTGTACACACACACAACCTACACACACACAACCTGTACACACACACAACCTACACACACACACACACAACCTGTACACACACACAACCTACACACACACAACCTGTACACACACACAACCTGTACACACACACAACCTACACACACACAACCTGTACACACACACAACCTACACACACACAACCTGTACACACACACAACCTGTACACACACAACCTGTACACACACACAACCTGTACACACACAAACCTACACACACACACAACCTGTACACACACACAACCTGTACACACACAAACCTACACACACACACAACCTGTACACACACACAACCTGTACACACACACAACCTACACACACACAACCTGTACACACACACAACCTGTACACACACAAACCTACACACACACACAACCTGTACACACACACAACCTGTACACACACACAACCTACACACACACAACCTACACACACACAACCTACACACACACACACACACACAACCTACACACACCACCTACACACACAACCTACACACACAACCTACACACACACACACACAACCTACACACACCACCTACACACACAACCTACACACACAACCTACACACACCACCTACACACACAACCTACACACACACACCACCTACACACACAACCTACACACACACACAACCTACACACACCACCTACACACACAACCTACACACACACACCACCTACACACACAACCTACACACACACAACCTACACACACACACACACCTACACACACAACCTACACACACACCACCTACACACACAACCTACACACACAACCTACACACACCACCTACACACACAACCTACACACACACACCACCTACACACACAACCTACACACACACACACAACCTACACACACACAACCTACACACACACAACCTACACACACACACACACACACAACCTACACACACCACCTACACACACAACCTACACACACAACCTACACACACACACACACACACACAACCTACACACACCACCTACACACACAACCTACACACACAACCTACACACACCACCTACACACACAACCTACACACACCACCTACACACACAACCTACACACACAACCTACACACACCACCTACACACACAACCTACACACACAACCTACACACACACAACCTACAAACACAACCTACACACACCACCTACACACACAACCTACACACACACACCACCTACACACACAACCTACACACACACAACCTACACACACAACCTACACACACAACCTACACACACACACACCTACACACACAACCTACACACACACACACCACCTACACACACAACCTACACACACAACCTACACACACACACCACCTACACACACAACCCACACACACACCACCTACACACACAACCTACACACACACACAACCTACACACACAACCTACACACACACACACCTACACACACAACCTACACACACCACCTACACACACAACCTACACACACAACCTACACACACAACCTACACACACCACCTACACACACAACCTACACACACAACCTACACACACACACCACCTACACACACAACCTACACACACACACCACCTACACACACAACCTACACACACAAACCTACACACACAAACCTACACACACACACCTACACACACAACCTACACACAACCTACATACACACAACCTACACACACCACCTACACACACACACAACCTACACACACACACACACACACAACCTACACACACCACCTACACACACAACCTACACACACAACCTACACACACAACCTACACACACAACCTACACACACCACCTACATACACACACAACCTACACATACAACCTACACACACAACCTACACACACACACACACCTACACACACACACCTACACACACAACCTGCACACACAAACTGCACACAACCTACACACACACACAACCTACACACACCCTACACACACACACACACACACACCCTACACACACACACACAACCTACACACACCCTACACACACACACACCCTACACACACACACACACACACACACAACCTACACACAACCTGCAACCACAACCTACACACACACAACCTACACACACACACACACACACACCCTACACACACACCCTACACACACACACACACACACACACACACAACCTACACACAACCTACACACACACACACATAACCTACACACACACACACACAACCTACACACACACACACAACCTACACACACACACACACACAACCTACACACACAATCTACACACACACAACCTACACACACACACACACACAACCTACACACACACACACACACAACCTACACACACACACACACACACACACACACAATCTACACACACACAACCTACACACGCACACACACACAAAACCTACACACACACACACACACACAACGTACACACACACACACAACCTACACACACACACTCAGGGGAGAAGGTTAAAAATCTGAATCAGCCGAAACACAGGAGAAGAAAACCCCGAGTTCGAGGCAGATGTGAAATGTGTTTTTGAACTGATACGACCTCTGAACCCCACAAAGTAAAAGTCTGACCCTTTAATACCACCTCTGAGCCCCACAAAGTAAAAGTCTGACCCTTTAATACGACCTCTGAGCCCCACAAAGTAAAAGTCTGACCCTTTAATACGACCTCTGAACCCTACAAAGTAAAAGCCTGACCCTTTAATACCACCTCTGAGCCCCACAAAGTAAAAGTCTGACCCTTTAATACGGCAGAGGCAGAGCCCATGTGGACAAAGCTGTGGAGATGCACTGGTCACTTGTCGTCGTGGTATTTGACTTTGTGCCGCCCGCTCTCTTTGTATTTGTGTGTTTTAAACGTAAAGAAGAGCTGCACTGATCCCTGTTCTGCGGTGTGTTCTAGCTGCCCTCACAGCCAGGTGGTGCTGCGGCCCGGGAGCAGTCAGGAGGACGTGGTGTGTGGACCGGCGGGGCGCTCACATGTCATCATCGGTCTTCCCTTTGTGGGCGTGGCTGTAATCTCCATCCTCGGTCAGTGCTTTTAGAGCTTCATGACAGGACGTGGACGTGTTTGGGGATTTTCTTGGTCTTTTATTATCTGATCTGATCTAATTTAATTGAACATATTTTAGCTTTTAGTCCAGTTTTCACCCATTGAATTGTATGTACATTTGTGACCATAACAACTGTTTACTGAACATTCGAATAACTCCAGAGAGCGTTGTGAGTGCCCGATTCGGGCTTTTTTAAATTATTATTTATTTTGACATGTCATTTATGTAATTTTTGTCATTTATGTATTTTGACAACAAAGGCAATTTTCGGCATGATAGATTGATTGATAGATAGAGATAAAAAAAAATGTAAATAAATAAATAATAAATAAATTATACATCAAAAATAAAAATAAGTATGTAAATACTCAAATAAATAAATTAATGTATTATATTATGTATTTTAAAAAATACATAATATATAAAAAATAAATAAATAAGAAATTAAAAGGGAGTCTAAGAACTTTTTGAGGCAACTGTAGAAGCTTGTCAGAGATGTTGGTCATCAAAAAAAAAAAAAAGTTTTTGTTAGGTTGTTAACTTCACGTGGATTTAACACCAAAATGTCCCCGACGTCCATTACAGAGGACATGTTACAACATGAGGAATAAAAATAAAATTAACAAAATGCAAATGCTAAGGTGTTAATTTACCTCCAAATACAAAATTAAAATAATAATAATAATAATAAAATGTATGATGAAGATAAAAAAAAGATAGATAAAAAAGATAGATAAAAAAGATAGATAAAAAAGATAGATAAAAAATATAGATAAATCACACGAGACAACCACCCTGAGGTAATCTGCAGACAGAGCCGTAAACCAACTGCAAGGAACGAATCGGGCACTGTGGTGAAACCCGTACAACAATACACAAACACAGAGCCCACATCAGGAGCCAAATTGCAGCCTGGCTCTGTCATTTTTTTTTTACATTTTAATTACACAAATATGTGCATTTATGGCCATTTTTAAATAAACAATGCATTTTTACCACATATAATTAAGATATGGTGAAAACATGACATTTGTTTCAGTTTTTCCCCTTTTTTCCTTCCATATCTCCTTTTATTTAATTTTTTTTCCATTTGACGTTTTTAACCTGTGTCACTAACTTCTGGAGACGCTGTGTTACAGTCCTGTACAAGCTAAAAGGAAGAACTGACCCCCAGCGTCAAAATCAGAACCTTCCACTCTAGCTAACTGCGGCTAACTGCAGCTAACGCTCCGACACCGACCAGCACACCCGCAGGCAGTGATACGGACGCAGTAAAGTCCTGCACTAACACGAGGGACCACCAAAGAGTCCTAACCCAACGAAAACAGATTCTGTCTCGGAATCCTTGCTCCTCTGAGTTGTTCCAGTTGGGCAATTTCGCCGTCTGAAGAAAAGGTTGTGTGTGTGTCGCGAGGCAACATCCTCGGACCTCCGAGATGGAAGATAAAATGCACCATTAGATTTAGAACTTCAATGATCCACAAGGGAAATGACACAGATGCTACACATCACAATATATAAATGTAATAATACATTCTCCTGACCACTGACCTCTCTCCTCTGATCTGTACAGACATTCCTTTAGTCACCTCAGGAAAAAAAAAACTCTGGACTGGGATCATTTCCGTAGTCGGGTGGATCTTTTCAAACCTGTTTTATTCTCGTGAACGGCGTCGTGGCGTCTGCGGGAGTTTGAAGGCAGCTATGAGGAAAGTGTTGTGAAGTTGTCGTAGTCTAGCACAAGGTTAGCTTGGTCCTCTCTACAGCTTAGTGCCGCATTTAAGCGGCAGTGTCAGTGTCATTTAAGCAGCAGTGTTAGTGTCATTTAAGTGTCATTTAAGCAGCAGTGTGATTGGGGAGGGCAGGGAGAGAGTTCAGCATCTGGGCAGCTTGGTGGACGAAGCTGGATGAATATTTTCTTTCTTTTCTATAGTTATCACCAACGGATTCTGAATTAGGCTTTTGTTGTCACTTTTGTCACTTGGCCTGTTACTCCAACTCATTCTGAAGTGTGATATGAAAGAAGTCACTCTAAACAAAAACACTGAAACCACTTAAAGCCAAAAGCACAAAGGTCTTTAGCTTTAGAATCCAGTCACAGTGGTCCCTCGCTATATCGCGGTTCACCTTTCACGGCCTCGCTGTTTCGCGGATATTTTTTTATTCCAATTTTTTTTATAGTGTATTAATGTGCATTGTGTTCTGCGTCCTGATTGGCTAAGGGACTGTAGACCTTTGCCGATTCGTCAGTCATTCTCCTCCGTGTCTCCTGTACAGAATGTGTTCAGCCAGATTTATATAAATGTTGGATCGCCGTGTGACTCTGAAGTGCTGTATGTTTGTGAGTTTTCACTGGGAAAAATGGCATTGTTTCCGGGGGTGTTTGTAGTCGTATATCCCAGGATATTCACAATATCTGTAGATATTCGGATTGACACGCTCCGGATACGTTGGTGTCAGTTCTCGTATACGGAGCATTTCCGAACTCCGGAATGGCACTGTGTCGACACGCTACATATCCGGTTCTCCGGATACTTACTGGATATCGTCCGTGTTTCACGTATTCACTGTTCGTATATCTCCGAATACGTCACGTTCTGGTACTGCGCTCACCTCCGGATATGTCAGGATACACAAGCTAGCATTCACTAGGGAGCTTTATTTTTCAAGCATTTATAGGCTACTGTATCGTGAAACCCATAGCCTTATGACCATGCAACATTTTCATACATTTATATACCATTTATATACCAATGTTTTACAGTGTACTACTGACTAGGCGGCTGGTAACTCGGTTAATATTTTAATTATATGCCTTAGTTATTTTAAAATAGCACAGACATTGACCAAAATGACAAACAGATTAGCATTACTAAAAACTCATCACAATTACTTTGAAAAAGCTAAGTCTACACAGCTGACAAACTTTAGAGGTCATGGAAAAATGTAACCAATTTAAAGTATTTTTTTTATTCAAAATACATTAACAAGTACTGTTTTACTTTTACTCAAGTAGATTTTTAGATGGGTACTTTTAATTTAGTAGGCTTTAAGCAAGTAAAGATACTTAAATCACATTTTTTCAGCATTTTTCCACCTCTGCCAATGTCACTAATACAATTTATACAACAGACAAGAACGTTTGATAAAGTTGTGTTTGATAAAGTTGTCTTTATTAATTAACCCATTTAGACCTAAAACGCCTGGGGAAAAAGGCCTGAAAATCTTAAGGGTGAGATCCTGAGGTTTTTCCTGGAAATTCAACAATGTCAACGCCTATTAAATAAGTGATTTCTCAGCCTCTGAAGCAGAGACAAAATTCCAAAAGTATTTGAAAGCTTACACTTGTGGGTTTCATGAGAACTGTGTCTTATTATTCTACACCTTAAGAAAAAAATATAAAATAATCCAGAAACACAATAATATGGAAAAAATAAAAGAAAACAGTCACAACATGTACAGTGCACAATATTTTCAAGTTTTAAGAAATAAAGAACAGCTCTTATTCAGGTCAAACTGTAAAAAATAAAGTGTCCCAAGGCCATAAGGCAGTAAGATGAAGTGCACTACATACTGCACAGGTTACATCCCTTACATATACCAGCGATAGTGCTTGCCAAAGCACTCAATGTGCAGAGGTAGTTTGCACTGTTTGCATCCAAAGACTGTTGGCCCACCTACTTTCTCGTTCTCTGGGACCAGTTGACATTCCCGGCACAGCTTGCGCTTGTCATATATCTTTCCACAGTCATGTTGTGGAGGTGGTGTGGCTACTATGGCCCCCAAACGTCCTACAGTCGGGTGGAGGAGGAGGAAGAGAAGATGGAGAAGGAGGAGAGGTCACAGGAACAGCCCTTGTTGTCATTGGTGTGATAAGTTCCTCCAGCCAGTTCTTGTACCCTCTGTACTTTCTGCTGAAGGCAGGTCTTGCAGCGATGTATGCATTGTGGCAGGACACAGACAAGAAGAAAAACACTCGCCTCCACCACTTCTTCGTTCGATGCTGGAACCCATAGTAGCCAACCATTTGATCAAGCAGATCGACGCCTGGAACACACAGCACACATTACACACTCACAAGGCAACAGTGGAAATAAACATAATAAATAATTATATAGTCACATATTTTGCCATAAAACCAAAAAGGCAAACAAACCTTTCATATTTTTTTGATAATCTGCAAGGCAAGCTGACACTTCCACCTGTTGCTGGATGGCTCCGTTGCCTTCGATTGACTGAAAATGCAGAAACAGACACAGGAAAGTCACCTTGGATGAAAGTATAATATAAAACAGCATAATTTACATTGTACTGTGGCTTTGTGAGATATTCGGTCTATTGTAAATAAGATGGCACCGCAAACTATGTGTATGTGATGAATAAAAATATTATGTATTTTTTAAATGTCTACAGGTACTGTAAATTACATTGTTCTCTTGTGTTACAGCTTGTATTTGTATGATGTATGTATGTATCTATTTTTGTATTATATTTGTATGCATGATTATGGTTGAATAAAAGTTCAATGCATAATACCAATACCTCTCTCATCATTATGCCCAAAGATGTAAACATGAAATGCTACATAATTAGAAAAAATGTAATTTGCAATGATAATATTAATAATCACTGTTTGTTATTACATAATTATCACAATCAATCAGTATTTTAGTTCTTACCTCCATATAGCATAGAATCTGCCATGGCGTCAGAGAACTGAGTCTTGACGAGATTTTTGGTGTGTCTCCAATAATCTCTCTGTGCAGGCAGAACAAGTAGACCCATGCCGATAGCCCAATAAACGTCTTCATTTCAGGGACAGTTACATTCGACCACTTAAGCGTCTTTGCCCTCGCTGGAGTGTGATCACGTTCGGTCTGTTCACGGTAAATATTTGTCCCTTTAATGAGATGCGCCCAAAGTTCGTCTGTGAAAATGTGATTGAATACCTTTAACTTTAACTCCCGGCGTGCGGTTGAATAGAGTTCTGCTCCTTTCAGATACTGCAGGTCATCGTCATCAAGGAGGTCCTTGGCCACCTGAAGCCGCTGCTTGAAAAGCTACACAGAAGAGCAACACATTTCAAAAGAATGTAGAATGCAGACCTACCTTAATTTCAATGCTTGCACCCAAATAATAGTTCATGGCAGCCAGGAAGAATTTCACAACCATCAACTGGATTTTTTTTTCTTTGGTCAAGCAGTGATCAAAGATAGTGATGCCAACAAAAAATAAAGGGGAAAAAAGGCACTTGAGTTGATTTACTGTAAAAAGTCCAAAACAATCTTTTATGTGGGCTAATAAAATCACCAATGTGAATCAGCCCTACGGCCTTAATCAGGGTGTGATGCCAGTGTGAGGTGTGTTGGGGGTCGTTTTACCTACCCGGTCACGTCGGCTGTTCATTTTTTTCTTCTTTACTTCATCGGTCCTCCCAGCTAGGTCCATTTTTTGGGGGGCCTTCAGGTGTTCATAGAACCTATTTCAAGCTTCTGCAAGACAGTAAGAAGTAGAGTTAACAGACTTTTGAGTGATTGAGTAGACCTTATTAATCCCCAAAGGGGAAATTATGCCACCTGACCATTCATACAACATATACACACACAATAGGAGGACAATGACACAAGTTAGTGTAACAGATAAAAAATAAAGAGCTAAAAATAAATAAGTGACATCCCATCATAGAAATACAAAAAGAACCACAACATTAAAATAGTGCTCAGCTATTGTTGAAAAGTCTGATTGCTGCACGAACAAAAGACCTCCTAAATCTAGTGGAGCACCTAGGTAGGAGGAGCCTTTGGCTCCTACCACGTTTAGTGAACATGATGTACAGTGGGTGGTCATCCTTACACTTCTCCCTATTCACCTCTCAATCACCCACTCCTTTAAGATTTGCTCCACAGTACTAAAACACACCAGTGATGGACCCTGCTTTCTTTATAAGCGTAAGTGTTAGATTGTGTGTATCATGCCTCTCTGAGGTTCATCACAAACTGTAACCCTCGCACACACCACTGTGAACTTTACACACGTGTGGGCTGGCCAGCATTGGAGACTCGTAGGCTCACTCACTGGTATATGTTCATTTATAAGGGTATCCACTGCAGTTCCCCAAGCCCACAGTGAAAGCGCCTCACCCGTGCCTGAATAAGAAAAAATCATTATACAACTGTATGTGGTTAAGACGACCAATATAGAAAGAAACAGTGGATAATGATGTCAGCCTAGTTATGGGACACATACATGAGTCCAGTTTGTGTCCTATTCTCAAAAACAGACAATCAAGTGTTACCGCCAACTCCAAAGGGACTTTGTGGTTCTCCTGGGTCATGCGGGAGTGTTGCTGCTGCATCACGGCATCCTGCATGGTCCTCAGTTCCTTTCTCAGGTAATCCACTGAACTGCGAAGGTCACCGATTGCCCTGCAGCATTCAGAAACATTAATTTCAACATCTCATTGTCTTTTGTAATGTTTGCGATTAGCTACATCTATCTTGGGGCAAAAGCAATGACTGATCTGTTTTGTCACACACATGTTTAAAAGGTAGTTTATTTCCAGAATGCATGCTGCTCATTCACAAATGTTACCTTTTCATGAATACTTACCACCACCATCAAATTCTAAGTATTAATTTTGACTGGGAAAGGAAAGAAATCTTTTCCATGTCTGTCATTTTGAATTTCCAGTAATAGACATTTTTTAATCTGCAGAACTACTTTGGTCATACTAGTAACTATAATTTTATTTATTACTTACTTGGTCATACTAGTAACTATAATTTTATTACTTATTTACTTTGACTAAATAGTCATGAAAAGATTTTGGAAATAAGCAGCACAGTTGCAATGTACTTAACTACTCTGGCCACAATCCTACATATTACCTTCAAGTCTCCTGGCGGCTCTAAAACCCCCCCAATTTCACAAAGCCCCCAGTTGGTTTGTATGGTAATGGACTAAGAAATAGCGTATTTTTACCCACAGATTATTACGCTAAACACTTGGGTGGGAAACCTATGTAGGCTAGCTGCTACAAAAAGATAGATCGCAGTGTCACGCTAGCTAGAAGGCTACATTTAGCTAGCAGATTACTCTCCATTTTTACACAAGTGGGATTTTGAAATTCATCCCCTGCGTATGTCGAAAATCAGACATCGACGCCGTTACATGTTATACAATCATATTACTGATGATACATTATGTCCCAATCATTCCACGTTATCAACGAATGGCAGGCTAACTGTGTAGCTAACGCCAAACATTCACCCGCCAAATAGCAATTCTGATATTTCAACTTACCTTAAAACATCTGATAGTGGGATTGTTCACCTCCCCTTCAAAACGTGACCGCAAACTTGTCCGCCAGGAGCACGGCTAACATTGCTGCGTTTCCCAATTCAGCGAGTGCGGTTCAGAGTGTGGTGACTCAGTCTGCAGTCGAGGCGGCGCATACTCGCTCGCTCAGCCCTGAGGGCAGTCCGGGGATCACATGGGCGTGTAGCGAGCTGGCTACAGAGAGACACGAGTGCCAAAATATCTCCGGATACGAACAGATATTGTACCCAGTGAAATCCGGAGTCCAGATACGTCAATATTTTCATGGATTCTCAAGAAATAAGGATATCGTGAAAAACTGGTCCGGATATGTGGCGTGTCATATAAAATATCCAGTCCAAACACGTCCGGATTCTAGCTTATTTTGCCCAGTGTGTCTTGCCCAAGGACACAACGGCAGCATTCATCTGTGGGAGCTGGAACCGTACCAACCAACCTGTGGGTCAGTGGATCTGACCGCTCAACCACTGATGTTTCTTATGTCAAGAGCGGGATTTGAACCGCCAACCTTTGGATCAGTGGACAAACGCTCTACCAACTGAGCTAAGGCTGGGGAACATTTGTCCGTATAAGAAGGGGGGGAAGGGGGAAGAAGGGGGGAGAAAAGGGAAGAAAATTGAGCAAGTCGCAGGTTCGAATCCAGACCAGAGCGAGAGCAAATGAACAGATTTAATTTTTAAACTTGGTTATTTTAAAATCAGTTATTTATCTTTTCATAATGTTTTGTCATTTTTCAGGGAAATTATTAAAAACTTTGTCCAAACTACTAATATTTGTCCATTTAAGGGCATTTTACTTATGCAATTGTTTCCTATGGTAACTTTGGGGATTCCATTCATACCATATTGTAACTCTAAAGTTTCATTCAAACTGCAAGCAGCTTCTTGATATTATAAGTGCTTCTAAAATTCACTGTAAATTAATACAACACAATCAATTCCGCAAAGAAATATATTTATTAACACAATAGTATGCCCAAAATTTCACATTTTCTTGGCAGTCAGATAAAGGGATAGTCAGATAAATAGGAATAGAACAGTAATAGGATTATAATAATTATAATTGGAATAGACAGTTATTGACATTAGATGGTAATAAAAACATTTATTAATATTAAAGTAAGTAAAGCTAACCCAATATTCTCATACGTTGAAGCCACTCCTCTTTTGTAACTGGCTCTGTGTTTGGACAATATACCTTGCCTTTTTACTGACTGACTGTTTCCACGGTGCGAAACTGCCCACATTTATGACATATACTTGAGGTCACAGTCATGCCTTACAAAAACAATGGAATGGACATATTTTTAGGTATTTATATTTTCTAATACACTAAATACCAACAAAAGCATGCAGAAGTATTTCCTCAGACATAAGTGAATAGGCAAATATTATTACTTGCATGTGAGGATAACTCTAAACTCTGATCGATGGGCCCGGTCCAACTGCTGAAGCACAGCATGACCCCCTGGATCTACATCTGGTGCAAATGAGGGTTTTCGTGATCACATGGCATCCAAACCAGCAGCCGTTGGGCAAAGAAGCGGTCTGGTGTTGGAGGCTGGTGGTACAAGGTAGCTGGTGGTGGGGGGTGGTACCACAGGTCTCGGCGGACTTTCAGTTATAATAATAATAATAATTCATTGGATTTATATAGCGCCTTTCATGACACTCAAAGCGCTTTACAGTTCATTGTTCATTCACTCCACACTTGGTGGTGGTAAGCTACTTTCTGTAGCCACAGCTGCCCTGGGGCAGACTGACGAAAGCGAGGCTGCCAATCAGCGCCATCGGCCCCTCCGACCACCTCCAACATTCATGCACACGCCACTTTCATACTAGGCAAATGTGGGTAAAGTGTCTTGCCTAAGGACACAGCGACAGTATTTTGCAACTGGCGCCCCACTGTGGCACCTGAAATTCCCAGCGGTCTCCCATCCAAGTACTAACCAGGCCCGGCCTTGCTTAGCTTCTGAGATCTGACGGGATCAGGCTTTGACAGGCAGGTATGGCCACAAACTCAGTTCCAGCTTCCCTTTTGCACCCACCATAAAAAGTGTTTCTGCCGCCCACTTGCGGTTCTGCTGTGGCATGGTCTGTGGCCATAGTACCGGGAGGTCCGCTGGTTCTGGCTATATTGAGAAAAAAGGTATAAGAAACAAAGAAAACATCGATTGATAATGGCATGTGCATTTTTCAGCGCATCTTACCATTGTTCGTGTTGTAGAAAGAAGGAAGAGGAGGGTTTGATGAAGGTCTGATGGCAGACGAGGTCTGCGGAACAGCGGGCGGGCATGAGACTGTTACAGGGATATGTGTCTATGGAACCTGTGAAGTCTCTAAATGAAAGAATATTATTATTACATTTTAGTGAAATAAAGTTGTATAATAATGACAATTTAATTTACATGTACTTAATTTTCAGTTAAATAAAATGATATTATTACCTGAGGGAGTTTCCTCTGCAGACAAATTTGGCTTGACCACGTGAGCCCCCAAATCTCTGCTTTTCAAGCTGTTAACAAAAGGGTCATCGTCAGTCAAATTTATGGGTCTAAATCCTGCACCACTGCTGCAGATATGCGTGTGTATGTGTGTGCATGTATGTATGTATGTATGTATGTATGTATGTATGTATGTATGTATGTATGTATGTATGTATGTATGTATGTATGTATGTATGTATGTATGTATGTATGTATATGTAATAACATGCTGCTAATCATGGATAAAGTCAGTCTGGGTCTTTTGGACTGCTCACTGCTCCTGGGAATAGATGGTGTGGGTCTTTCTGAAGGAGTGGACAGCTCACTGCTGGAGGTGGAGGGTGTAGGTTCTGCACTCAGCTCTCTGCTCCTGGAGGTGGAGGCTGTGGGTTCTGCACTCAGCTCTCTGCTCCTGGAGGTGGTGCAGGACGAGTCTAAGCCAGGTGTGGCATCCACTTTAGGTGGCAGATGACCCTGTGATAAGTGCATGAAGATATACCAGACAAATAGTAGGCCTATTTAGGACACTAATATATTCTATATCATGTCTAATACTGCTTTTTTTTTTTTTTTTTTAGAAATGTAGGATAAATGATGGCACCTTATGAAATCCACATGAGCATGTAAGACGTGTGCTCCAGAGTGGTCTGTCTACATCTACTTGAAAGCAGAGGGCACTTTTCTATCTGAAATCATAAACAAATATTATGCATATAACTAGTTTGTGTGCCAGAAGTCCATAGATATACACAGTATTACGTTAAAAAAGTATAATTTGTATTAAGTGAATCCTCTACTTGTTTTATCTGCACACAGATAACATGGAATATCACCAACAGTTCCATATTAAATGCAATAAAGTTGAATCACTCTGGTACATCTCATACCATCTTTTTGTCTGGGAGCAGTGTGCGTATACAAGCAGGTCTATTGCTGTTTGTCTGCGACGTAATTACCAATGAATTAACGTAATCACTACGTAGTGTCTGGTAGCTATTGAAACAATTAAACTAAGCCACTGCATTGATGAAATATGTATAACCCACCTGTTTTATCAGTACGGTGAAGTTACATCGCTATTAACCAACTTTTGAGAGTGGCGAAGCACATGGGATTGTTGTCAACAGTGAGCCGAAGATAGAAAGACGGCAAGATGCACTACGCACATCGACTGGTTTGCAAATGATTCAGCTCACAGTTTGATTGGACTGACGCCGTGGCCTGATTTGCTCTCGTGAAAGAAGATGGAGTTGCGGATTTTATTGGAAGCGCAAAGACTCACGTTGAAAGCTAACAGGCGTTTGAAAGCTCGAGCTACGCACTCCATTGGACGAAAAGTACGGACTATCGGCTTTGCGGTACCGCAACTGCCGTCCTGTATTAGTCCTTTGAGCTGACATTAATCACGTCTCTGAGGAGAGGAGGAGGAGCCTAGAGGAAGAGAAGAGCCGGGGGAGACTAGAGGAAGAGGAAAGGAGCTGAGAGCAGCACAGTTGAACTGAAGTCAAATTGATGCAAATGTAGAGTGATATAACCATGGCGACAAGCACAGACAAGTGCAGTGTTGGAATATATGAAGTTCCAGAGTCGACCCTTGCCTGAGCAGCCAGTCCCTCCACATTCTGTTAGAATCCAGAAATGTCCAGACCATAGAATGTGGAAAACCTGTCTGAACTTGAGACGATCCAACACAGCTGCTCATTTGTAGCACGTTTCTACAAATGTGGGACTGGTGGTCACACCCTGTGGGGTTGATGGTCACACCCTTCTTTGGTTTGATTTTTTTTCAATATGATTTTGATTCAGTGCTGCTACATATTTCCTGAATCCGGATCATTTAAAACACATCATGTGTTTAATCAGACCCCCCAGGATTTCGCGGGCATTTTTTGTGATTGTTGCGGGCTAAAATGCCTGAATTTGCGTGAACTTTTACAAAAAGTTGCGATGAAATTTGCGGTGCTTTTAAGTTTTTTGTTGTGGGAGGAAGTGAAAGTTGCGATAAATAGTTGTGATTTTCCCTTTTTGTAATTAAAATTGAGTAATATTTTGAATACTGGGTTCTTACTGACAAAGAATAATACAAAGACACAGAGATCACAGATATGGTCCTAAAACAACCTTACCAACATCGAAAATAAATTACTACTAGGAGGGGAACTGTTTCGCTCGGTCTTTTGCTGTTATTTTTGTGGGCAAATGGCGCCGCAGACATGTTTCTTTGCCATTAGAAGCCGTGTCCCAATTCAAAAATTTTAATATTTTTTAAGTAACAAAAACACAAATTAATGCAATTTAATGTATGCAAGCTATACATGGAGGCAAACTGCCACCTATCAGCATTCATACAGTGTCAAGGTGGGTGACGTGTCTTGCTCAAGGACACAAAGTGACAGTATGATATGTACTGGTCGTTGGAGTTGGCGTCAACCAACTCACTGAGGCACTTCTGGGCAAAGAACAGTGCTTAGCTTGTCCACCAGAGGGAGCTGTTGTCTGACTTTACTGCGTGAATAGCAGTAGAAACATCCTTAACAACAGCTTAAGTGAGCAGGAGGACAGGTTAGAGTTCAAATCCAAATCCACTTTATTTCTATAGCACATTTCATAAACATAAACAGTTTCCAAAGTGCTGCACAGACAGAAAAACTAGCGACACAACAAACATCAGGTACTGTAAATGATTCACTAGTCCCAAAACAATAAAACCAGTAAACTCATATCAGAACCATGGAGTAAGTAAAAACAAGATAAAGTAAAATAAAATAAATTAAATAATAAATTAAAATAAATAAATAAATAAATAAAATAAAAACACAGGACCACACAACTCATGCGGGATTAAAAGCCAGAGAATAAAAGTGGGTCTTAAGACGAGACTTAAAACACTCCACAGTGGGAGCTGTTTTGATGTGAGGAGGCAGAGCGTTCCACAGCTTTGGTCCAGCCACAGAAAAGGCTCTGTCTCCTCTGGTTTGAAGTCTCGTCTTAGGAACCACGAGCTGGAGCTGGCCCTCGGACCTCAGAGCGCGGGCGGGGGTGTAAATCTGGATGAGGTCCGAGATGTAATCCGGGGCCAGTCCATTCAAAGCTTTAAAAACAAACAATAACATTTTAAAATCAACTCTAAAACGAACGGGGAGCCAGTGCAAAGATGCTAAAATCGGAGTTATGTGCTCTCGTTTTTTGGTACCGGTTAAAAGGCGCGCAGCGGAGTTTTGGACTAGCTGTAGACGAGAAAGTGCGCGGTGGCTAATGCCAGAGAAAAGTGCATTACAGTAGTCTAAACGAGAAGAGATAAAAGCGTGCACGACTTGTTCGAAAGATTTAAAAGATAAAAAGGATTTGACTTTGGATAAAAGCCTTAAATGATAAAAGCCAGATTTGACGACCGCATTCACGTGCTTATCAAGCTTAAAATCATTGTCAATAGTGACGCCAAGGTTGGTAACAGAAGATTTGACTTGTTGTTTAAGTGGGCCCAAGTCCAAGAGGGGGTCCATTTTGCCAAACACCACAACTTCAGTTTTACCCTCATTAAGACTTAAGAAATTGTGGGCCAGCCAAGCCTTGACGTCACTCAGACAAGCAAGGAGAGGTGTCAGGGGACCGGAAGAACCTTTTTTAAGTGGCAGGTAAATTTGGCAGTCATCTGCATAAAAGTGATAATGAATATTGTGTTTTTTAAAGATTTCACTCAGTGGGAGAAGGTACAAAGCAAACAGAATAGGCGCGAGAATGGAACCCTGGGGGACTCCACAGTTAAGAGGAGCAGTGGACGAGGTGGAGTCCCCCAGTCTGACTGAGCAGCATCTCCCACTGAGGAAGGACCTGAACCACTCAAGTGCAGTCCCCCTGACACCAACATAGTTATCCAACCCATTTAAAAGAGTTGCATGGTCCACCGTGTCAAAGGCACAGTGTTGTATAAAGTAGTGGAAAATCAAACTCAAGTAAAAGTATAGGTTCCCCTCCCAAAAATGACTTTGGTAAAAGTCGAAGTCACTGACTGAAATCTTACTTCAGTAAAAGTCTTAAAGTATCTGGAACTTCTTGTACTTAAGTATGACAAGTAATGTAAAAATAAATGTACTCAAGTAATGTAATTAAAAGTACAAGTAAAAGTATGAAGCAAAGGCAGTCTGAAGCTAACCCTCGCTTTGTTACTTAAATAGCACAAACACACAGTGCTTGTTTGAATTTTTAAAAGTAGGCACATGTTAATGTTATTTTTTGTCCTTTTGAACTCGTGTGCTCTTTCTCATTCATTACACTTAGCCTACAGCTATGCCTTCCCTTGAGCCGAAAAAGCTAGGTAGCCTGTTAGCTCCAACATCGTCAAATACACTTTGTGTAACCGAAACAATGTCACACAAAGTTAATTTCTACATGTTATGCTCAAGGTTTCACAACGGTGTCTAGAATGTCCATGCTATGGTTACTGAAATTGGAATATAGACGCTAACAATTTCATTAATCTAGAACTTACCTCGATGGATGCTGTCTCCTCTTCCATCAGGGATGTTGGTTGATTAAACTAGCTGCATGAAAGGTGTAGGCTGATTGTCATGCGCAAGTAGCAAACAAGCCCAGGCACGTCCTGACTTCCTTGCATCAGTAGAGGTTTTTTTTGTAACGAGTAACTAAACGGCACATTGAAAATGTATCGGAGTAAAAGTATGCAATTAAATTCGGAAATGTAGTGAAGTAAAAGTAAAAGTTATCATTTTTTTAAAAACTCAAGTAAAGTACAAAGTCTCCCAAAATGTACTTAAGTACAGTAGTGAAGTATTATTACTTCGTTACTATACGAAGTAATAATACGAAGCTTTTAGACTTGACTGCTGCAAAGGCAGCAGTCAAGTCTAAAAGCACTAAAATGGCAGAATCACCAGAATCAGTCACTAAAAACAGGTCATTAAAAACCTTTAAAAGTGCAGACTCTGTGCTGTGCAATGCCTTATAGCCTGATTGGAAGATGTCAAAAGTGCCATGTGCTTCTAGAAAAGACTGGAGCTGCAGGAGGACACATTTCTCCAGAATTTTGGCCACAAAAGGAAGCTTGGAGATAGGTCTATAATTGGAGACCACTGACGTGTCAAGACTGGGTTTTTTTAAGAGGGGAACAACCACAGCTTCTTTACAGAATGTGGGCACAACACCAGAAACAAGGCTGCTGTTAATAATTTTTAAAACACTGCAGCCAACAGTTGTCCAAGCTTCCTTATAAAGATGTGACGGGATAGGGTCAGTTGGGCAGGAAGAAGGCTTAAGCTTACTGACCACATTTGAAATACAGTCCATGGATACAGGCTCAAAGTGCAATAATGTATTAGAGCAAACCATGTTTAGACATAGGTGAGCAGATGTAGTCACAATATTGGCCCTAATGTGAACAACTTTTTCAGTGAAAAAATTAAGAAATGTTTCACAGACCTCAGATGAGGACTCTACAGCAGTGGACTGGATGGGGTTAAGAACATCCCCAATGGTTTTAAAAAGAGCTCTAGGATTTTTTAAGTTTCTTGAGACCAGGTCAGAAAGATATTTAGTTTTCTCACATTTTACAGCTTTCTGATAATTGTGCCAGCTATCCTGAAGAATTTCATAGGAAACATGGAGCCCGTCTTGTTTCCATTTGCGCTCCGCTCTTCTACACACGCGCATAATGTCATTCAGCCAGGGTTCGAGTTTGGCTCAGTGACGCTCTATGATGGTCTTCACATTGAGAACAAAAAACACCAACAAAACATCAGCACATTCACCACCAACTTGGAATGAATTAGTATTACTATTATATTATTAAGTCATAATTAAACAATGAACAGGTTTCATTTTGGATTCTACATACCCTACTTTTATACTTTTAGTTTGGTTCTTGGACAGCTCTTCAGTTAGACTTCATTTGTCTTTGTCTCTGCAGTGATGTAGTCCAATTTTAGACCCAGTTTAGGCCTAGATCAGACCTGGATTAGTTCTGTTATAGACCTGGTTTAGGCCTTGATCAGACCTGGAATACTTCTGGTATAGACCTGGGTAGACCTGGTGGTACTTGGAAAGCCAGATCTTGTCTTTGGTGGTTGCAGTGAAAGGTTTGAGAAGCACAGGGCTCATGAATTTCTTTGAGTTCCTGGTGGTTCCTTTTCAGATTGTACAACGTGATAATGATATTGTGTGCCATGAAATGAAATAAATTATAAGAAGTGACTTTATTGATCTCACACTGGAGAAATTCTTCTCTACATTTAACCCATCCTCAGTGGGCAGCACATTACTGCGCCCGGGGACCATCTCCATCATCTTCTTGCTTCGGTTTGGTCAGAACCTCAGCTGGAGGATTTTACGTATGGTGCATGTTTTGGGTTGATGGGGGAAACTGGAGTGCCCGGAGGAAACCACCCACACATTTTAGCACACAAACACAGACTTAGGTTTCAGTTCTGTCAAGGAAAACGGGACAGCCAACTACCTTGAATGCAAATGTATATACAGTGGTACCTCACCTTACGAAATTAATTCGTTCCAGAAGTGGTTTCGTAACGTGAATTTTTCGTAAGTTGAGTAGCTATTTCAATGGAAAAGGCCTGATTCGTTCCGAGGCCCCGATCCAAGTATTTTTTTATAGTGTAACATTTTTTTATAGTGTAACACTGTGTTCTGCGTAGAGACTGTAAACCCAGGACTAAACGTGGACTATACCAGGTCTAGACCAAGCAGCAGCGGTGTACCTCACGAGTCACGGCTGAGGCGAGTAGCGACTGCGTGCGTGGGGGGGAAGGGGGAGGGCGGTGTGTGTGCGCGGACACGTGTGTGATAGCGCAGCATGACCCGGCGCGGGGCTGCGAGCAGAGACCCGTGCTTTAACCGTGCCAGGTCTAAACCAGGTCTAAACCAGGTCTGAACCAGGTCTAAACCACCGCGTGCGGGTCTATTTCCTGGTTTCGTTTCGAGTCACGGCTGAGGCGAGCAGCGAGGACTCCCCTCGGGACCGCACGCAGTCTGAGCGCATGAACGAACGCAGGCAAGAGCCACGGTGGTCTAATCCTGGTTTAGACCTGGTTCAGACCTGGTTTAGACCTGGTTTAGACCTGGCACGGATTGAGCACTGGTCTCTGCTCGCGCCCCGCTGCGTTATCACACGTGTCCGCGCGCACACACACTGCCCTCCCCCTTCCCCCCACACTTCACTATTAATACATTTTGTTGAAAATCTGAAAATCTATGAAAGTTTGAGTGTTTAAACGAGAGACAAATGTGAGAAAAGTTTAAATCCAGTCTGAGAAAAGCGTATAATGTGTGTGGCTGAGCGCGCATTATTTGAATTTTTGAGATTTCGTGTTTCGTAACTTGAATTTTCTTTCGTATCTAGAGACCAAAATTTAACGTGAAGGCGTTTCGTAACTTGAAATTTTCGTTTGTTGGGTCTTTCGTAAGGTGAGGTACCACTGTACTTACATGATAAAACTGACTACAATCTGGGAATTGTTACTCAACTGTTTATTTGAATGGGAAAGTAGTAAAAAGGCTGGAAAAACAAAATATATCCTTGAAAACTATAGCCTAATATTAAAGAATAAATGGCTCCTTCAGCTGGAAAAAAGATCAATCAATCTGTAAAATTAAAATAAAAAATAAATCATGCGTTTCTGTGTTTCTGGGTTTATTTTTCATCATTCTGAAACCAATGGATACAGCCCACATAAAGTGGATTGTGAATTAAGGCAAGACAACTTTTCCTGTAAGAAAATAATTATTATATGTAATATTTTTATATAAAGCCATTTTGTGTAAACGTGCTTTGTGTTTTACTAAGGGGATTTTGATATCATTCATCTATACACTGTAAAAAAAAAAAATAGTTAGTTCAACTCAAATTTTCAAGGCAACCGACTGCACAGAGTTTTTGAGTTGTGAATATCAACTTAAAGGAAAAGTAACGTTTTTTACAATTTGAGCCTTATTTCGGTAATAAAACAAGTTGTTTTACTCACCCATAGCACTTTGGTGTCATATGGAGCATTTCCGGAGATGTTTTAGATTAGCGTTAGGCTAACGCCGTTAGCCTAGCGCGACTTATAGCCATAGCTCGGGGCATTTCCCGAGCATGTAATATGCCCTGTGCGGGCTCCAAATAACACAAACCTTCGCACTTTTCAAATCATAGAAGCTCGATGTCTTTAGTCTACGATTTCGTGTGGTCAAAAGTGGCCTGTAATCCGAGATTTAGCCATAGTTTCGAGTAGATTAGGACGCCAGTGCGCATGTGCGGACTGTGCTCTCAGCTCCCGGGACCCAAACATGGAACGCAAAGCTGTAAACTATGGATAAATCTCGGACTACAGGCCACTTTTGCTTCAAACAAAATCATAGACTAAGACATCGAGCTTCTATGATTTGAAAAGTGCTAAAGTTTGTGTTATTTGGAGCCCGCACGGGGCATATTACATGCTCGGGGAATGCCCCGAGCTATGGCTATAAGTCGCGCTAGGCTAACGGCGTTAGCCTAATGGCGTTAGCCTAACGCTAATCTAAAACATCTCTGGAAGTGCACCATATGACACCAAAGTGCTATGGGTGAGTAAAACAACTTGTTTAATTACCGAAATAAGGCTCAAATTGTAAAAAACGTTACTTTTCCTTTAAATTTTTAAGTTTTTAAGTATTGCTGTTAAGTTAAGTTGGGTCAAATAAGCTTTTAAAGTAATGCCAACTAAGCTTGGAACAAAGAAAATCAACATGTACATTCCATTTAAACAACTGTCAATGTACACACCCAAATATTTAAAAGATGCAACCTGCTCTATTTGTCTGCCCTCAATGACACTCAAGCACAGTATGTGTTCTTTAAAGTGACAATGTCCCATGAAAATCAATGGCAATCAATTAATGCAAATTGACTGAACAAAAATACACTTTGTGTGAAAAGAGCAACAAAAACACAAATACACTGTCTGGCCTTGGGAAATCTTACAGACGTGTCACATGGTTGTACATTTGCATACTTGTGTTTTTCACAATTAATGAGGAAATATGAACTGTGGTGGTGCCAAAAAGGACACTTTGCATATGACTGGACTTGAGCTAGAAGACTCGCTGACTGTGCATGCTCCAGGCACCCACAGGACGAGGACACTTACATAAGATCAGTGACCTTTATTCTACCAGAGAAAATTCACCCAGACGCAGGGAGAACATGCAAACCACAGAGGGTAGAGAGAGAGAGGTCATTTGCTCTATTTAAACCCTCTTTCCTCTTTAGACATGAACGTTGTAAAAAGTATCAAAAATCAGATATTAACTGATAGAAAACTAGTATTAAAACTGACGATACTTATTTGAGAAGGTATCAATACTAAAGTCCCACTGACAGAACAGAAATAAATCTTTCCTGAACCTTTTCTAGCTTTAGAATGATCTAGAGCTGTATCAAAACAAGTATAAGAGCACGTAGACTAGTATACGCCCATGGACCACTGAGGAACCTACAGGACCACTGAGGGAGTACATAAGGCCATGTGGTAATTTAAAATAGAGTACTACCATTTAAAGGAAAAGTAACGTTTTTTTTTACAATCTGAGCCTTATTTCGGTAATAAAACAAGTTGTTTTACTCACCCATAGCACTTTGGTGTCATATGGAGCACTTCCAGAGATGTTTTAGATTTGCGATCTCCATCATGTGAGTGCTCGGGGCACATGTTTGCGGTCTCCAAATAACACAAACTTTAGCACTTTTCAAATCATAGAAGCTCGATGTCTTAGTCTACGATTTCGTGTGGTCAAAAGTGGCCTGTAATCCGAGATTTATCCATAGTTTCGAGTAGATGAGGACGCCAGTGCGCATGTGCGGACTGTGCTCTCAGCTCCCGGGACCCAAACATGAAACGCAAAGCTGTAAACTATGGATAAATCTCAGATTACAGGCCACTTTTGCTTCAAACGAAATCGTAGACTAAGACATCGGGCTTCTATGATTTGAAAAGTGCTAAAGTTTGTGTTATTTGGAGCCCGCACGGGGCATATTACATGCTTGGGGAATATATTATATGCCCCGAGCTATGGCTAGAAGTTGCGCTAGGCTAACAGCGCTAGGCTAACAGCGTTAGCCTAACGCTAATCCAAAACATCTCCGGAAATGCTCCATATGACACCAAAGTGCTATGGGTGAGTAAAACAACTTGTTTTATTACCGAAATAAGGCTCAAATTGTAAAAAACTTTACTTTTCCTTTAAAGAAAGAGTTTTTTACTATGATCATGGCATCAAAATAATCTAAATTAGTATCAAAATCAAGTTTGAAATCTCACTATGGCAGTACACATGATACAGCTCAGGTCCAATGGTCGGTAATGTGCTTGTTTACTTGTGTTTTATTATTTTAAGGGAACACTACTCATCTATATTCCCACTTGTGAAAGTGTCAAAGTTAAGGCATAGTACTTCCCATAAGATATTGCATAACAGTGGAAAGAACAGAATTGGTCAGATGACAGAGAAACATCACATGAGTCCAGAACATGTGATGTGACAGTGTGTTGCTGATACAGTTGTTTATATATAGATGATGTTCAGTAATAAGGTAAAGTCTGCCTGTATGTCTGCATGTATTTTTGTAGAGCTGAAAATCACAACAGCAGTCCAGCAGTCCCTCATGCTCGCAGCTTGACAAAACTGTGATGTAACCAACAGAAAGTGAGAAAATCAAACTAGTGCTAATGCGGCCTCTGCAGCTCAGGGAGTGAAATCTGGGGGTTCTGAGTAGAGGTAAGATCAGGCCTAAAAAATCCAGCCCGATCCGACCCGGCCCGCGGGTATTAAAGCCCGACCCGGCCCGAGCCCGACCAATTAACTTGATTTGCAGGCCCGAGCCCGAAGCAAACCCGAAATTTCATATTTTATTTGTGAGGACTCGGGAGGAGGAGGGGTGATTTATGATAACAAATTAAAGCCTGTCTTTTGTAACGAAATCTAAGTTAAACAAGACTGTATAAACATTTACATCTTTTATATTTGTTTCTGCAGAGGGTACATTAACCCACAATTTTCCATCATTGACGGAATTTTTTTAAGAGTTGACGGGAAAAATTTAAGGCCGTCCGTCATTTTGGTTGAAAATTGGGCCATAAACCACAGCAGCAGTACGTCCTTAAGAATCTAGCGCGGCACTTTAAGAGAGAGAAGCAGAGAGACAAAGAAGAACAATGACGGGTGGATAATAGACAGAGACAGGAGTCGTGTTTGTCTTTTCAGTTCTCCTGTCTTTAGTTTATCCTTAACTTCTTGCTCCTCCATATTGGGGATACCAGGTCAAAATAGATGCGGACTTGCGGAGGGGAAGATTATTAAGAGGGCGGCGTTCACGTGCGCAGAGCTCTGGCTCTGCGGCTCCTGTTTAGTAGTTAAATAGCAATTACATTACAGCTCCTTCTCTGTTTTATCCAGATTATTTATTTTAAAACAATTATTCCTTAGTTTAGTATCCACACATTGTTTTAGTATACATTTTTATAAACATATATTTATTAAAAAACGTCAGCGAGAGAGAAGCCCGGCCCGACCCGAAGCAATGATTGACATTTTAGGCCCGACCCGACCCGAATTTCAGGTCGGGTCGGGCTCGGGCTTAAGATCTTACCTCTAGTTCTGAGCTCTCAAATCTGCTCTGCTGAGAAGGTGATTGGCTGCATCTATCCAGGACCTGTACGTCTCCAGGACTCGGGGGCGAGCAGGCCGGAGAGCAGCTGACACTTCTCACCCTGGACATGGACTATTTGAGCCACTTCCCTCTGGCAGGAGGCTACGGTCCATCGGGACCAGAACCTCCCGTCACAAGAACAGTTTCTTTCCCTCTGCTGTTGGACTCATGAACAATTCAGAACATCTGCACAAAGCTGGACACTTTATATCACCAGTCACTTTAATTAAGTCATGTTTGCACTACTGTTCTGATGCTGCTCATCTGGACCTTTTTGTTATTTGGATTGTTTATTATTTTTTACTATATTATAGCTATATTTTAGTTATTATTATTATTTATTGTCTATACTCTAGTTATTACTATTATTATTTAGTGTTTTATGTTCGCACCTTATCACCGAGACAAGTTCCTAGTTTTGTGAATTCTGTTCACTTGACAATGGCAATAAAAGTCTTTCTGAAATGAGGCATGATCTGTTCATATACTGAGATTGTAGTACTTCTTCAGGTAGTGCGCAGGCTACATACAGCTCATTATATTTCTGGGTTTCAGATTCTTGAACAGGGTTTCCAGCCTGTAGCTTGGGAGCTACAGTAGCTCTTCACCCCTTCCAAGTAGCTTGCCAAGGGATTTCTGAATGATCTATATTGTGCTGAATAAGTAAGATCTGATGAATTAAATGCTTATTAGGGACCGAGCCCGAAGGGGGACGAAGGTCCCTATTGTTGTTGCTTTGTTTCCGTATTATTATTATTATTCTTGTTCATACACGCTGGGGCAATTTTGAGCATGTTCCCATGCTTCAAAACAAACGAAACTTTGCACGGGCATCACAAAGTGCTGCCAGTACGACCACACAAAGTCTCGTCCCTGGGGGACCTGGGGGTCCCTGGGAGACCCCCCACTGGGGGACCCCCAGTGGGGGGTCTCCTAGACCGTACCTCAGATGGGCATAAATTTTGGTAAGCATAATCTTAAGACGTTGGAGATGTTAAATTGCGAAGGATTTTCAAATAGGCGGTAATATGACGATACGGCGGATCGATAAAGTTAGGTATGGAATTTGAAACACTTCTCCTACACCGTACCTCAGATAGGCTTAAATTTTGGTGAACATAATCTTAAGACGTTGGAGATGTTAAATTGCGAAGGATTTTCAAATAGGCGGTAATATGACGACACGGCGGATCGATAAAGTTAGGTATTTATTGAATGGGAGTGATGAGTTATGAATGGGAGGTATTTGTTGCTAGGCAACGCCCTGATCAAAGGTCTTTGATCTTTGTACCTTTGATCTGATATAGCTGCAAGCAGCAATGTGGGGACAAGCATCGAAGGTTCATGTAGGCCTCAGCATGGAGGCCACATGCAGGGTCTGACAGGGTCTAACAGAGTCTGACAGGGTCTGACAGGGTCTGACAGGGTCTGACAGGGTCTAACAGAGTCTGACAGGGTCTGACAGGGTCTGTTCTGACAGGGTATCTACAATGTCATGGCCACGCCCAACAGGAAGTGAGATAATTGGGGCAATTTTGAGCATGTTCCCATGCTTCAAAACAAAACTTTGCACGGGCATCACAAAGTGCTGCCAGTACGACCACACAAAGTCCCGTCCCCCAGTGACCCCCAGGAGCTCGATAGCGCCCCCTAGCGCGTTGTCTTTCGGGGCTGGCATACCGTTTAAGATAGGCGCACGAAATTCGGTAGGGACGTGTATCTCAATAAGACGAACAAATGCGTACATTCAGTACGACCACACAAAGTCCCGTCCCCCAGTGACCCCCAGGAGCTCGATAGCGCCCCCTAGCGCGTTGTCTTTCGGGGCTGGCATACCGTTTAAGATAGGCGCACGAAATTCGGTAGGGACGTGTATCTCAATAAGCCGAACAAATGCCTCACTGCAATGTCATGGCCACGCCCAACAGGAAGTGAGATAATTGGCCTTTTGTGTGATTTTGGGGTATTTGACATAGAATGGAATTTGAAACACTTCTCCTACACCGTACCTCAGATGGGCTTAAATTTTGAAGTAAATGCATGGAGAATTCTGTAGTTGTGTAGTCATCTTGGTACAAATGAAAATATAGCTGCAAGCAGCAATGTGGGGGCCAAGCACCGTTTGACAGGGTCTAACAAGGTCTGACAGGATCTAACAGAGTCTGACAGGGTCTGACAGGGTCAGGGTCTAACCCTGTCAGAACAGACACATCAAAGACAGATCAAAGGTTGCTAGGTGCGTTGCTAGGCAGTTGACAAATTTCTGCAACTTTGACCTGCTGCTGCCACTAGACGGTTGGAGCTGGGGACCTATAAATTGCTGTGGGTAACGAGGAGACAGGCTGGAATGTGCATGCCACACATTCCAGCCTGTGGCATGCACAGCGTTTAAGATAAGCGCACACTTCTCCTACACCGTACCTCAGATGGGCTTAAATTTTGGTGAACATAATCTTAAGATGTTGGAGATGTTAAATTGCGAAGGATTTTCAAATAGGCGATACGGCGGATCGATAAACTTAGGTATTTATTGAATGGGAGTTATGAGTTATGAATGGGAGGTTTTCATTGAATTTGGAGTTCTTCCTCAGACTAAAACTTCACAGGGTAATGTAGATGAGAACTACCAAGATTTTCATGCCAAATAACGACAGGCCAGTGAACTGTCAGAAATCTACCGCTAGCTGAGCCCCTAACAGGAAAAATTGTCCGATATGGCTTACCATTTTTGCCAGGCACACGAAATTCAGTATGGGTGTGCGTCTCAGTAAGACGAACAAACGCAGGTGCGAGGTCCCGACCAACGCCGCTTGCGGCTTTAATTAGGGACCGAGCCCGAAGGGGGACGAAGGTCCCTATTGTTCTCGCTCTGTTTCTCTATTATTATTATTTTTTTTGTTCTTGTTCACACGCTTTTGGGCAATTTGGAGCATGTTCCCATGCTTCAAAACGAACAAAACTTTGCACGGGCATCACGTAGGGCGGCAGCTACGCCTCCAAAAAGTCCCGTCCCCCGGTGACCCCCAGGAGCTCGATAGCGCCCCCTAGCGCGTTGTCTTTCGGGGCTGGCATACCGTTTAAGATAGGCACACGAAATTCGGTAGGGACGTGTATCTCAATAAGACGAACAAACGCCTCACTGCAATGTCATGTCCACGCCCAACAGGAAGTGAGATAATTGGCTTTTTGTGAAATTTGACATACAATGGAATTTGAAACACTTCTCCTACACCGTACCTCAGATGGGCTTAAATTTTGGTGAACATAATTTTAAGATGTTGGAGATGTTAAATTGCGAAGGATTTTTAAATAGGCGGTAATATGACGATACAGCGGATCGATAAAGTTAGGTATGAGTTATGAGTTATGGATGGGAGTTATTTATTGAATTTGGAGTTCCGTTTAAGATAGGCGCACGAAATTCGGTAGGGACGTGTATCTCAATAAGACGAACAAACGCCTCACTGCAATGTCATGGCCACGCCCAACAGGAAGTGAGATAATTGGCATTTTGTGTGATTTTGTAATATTGGACAGACAATGGAATTTGAAACACTTCTCCTACACCGAACCTCAGATGGGCTTAAATTTTGGTGAACATAATCTTAAGACGTTGGAGATGATAAATTGCGAAGGATTTTCAAATAGGCGGTAATATGACGATACGGCGGATCGATAAACTTAGGTATTTATTGAATGGGAGTTATGAATTATGAATAGGAGGTTTTTATTGAATTTGGAGTTCTTCCTCAGACTAAAACTTCACAGGGTAATGTAGATGAGGACTACCAAGATTTTCATGCCAAATAACTGGCAGTCTGACATAGCGCCCCCATATGACAGGCCAGTGAACTGTCAGAAAATGTACAGCAAATGAGCGTTTTAACACAAAGAGGATCGTGGGTGGCATACGATTTCAGCCAGACACACGAAAGTTGGTATGGGTGTGTATCTCACTAAGATGAACAAAATTGTAATTACAATGTCATGGCCACGCCCAACAGGAAGTGAGATAAAAAGACTTGTATTGCGATTTTGTGTGATAAGACATACAATGGATTTTAAAACACTCCTCCTACACCGTACATCAAATGGGCGTAAATTTTGGTGTACATGAGCTCAAGACATTGGAGATGTTAAATTGCAAAGGGATTTTTGATATCTTGTAAGATGACAAAATGGCGGCCTGATGAATTTTGCTACCATTTGAAAGTGCCAAATTCAATAGGTGTGTCACCACTTCATTTAGCAGACACTTCTCCTACACCGTACCTCAGATGGGCTTAAATTTTGGTGAACATAATCTTAAGACGTTGGAGATTTTAAATTGCGAAAGATTTTCAAATAGGCGGTAATATGACGATACGGCGGATCGATAAACTTAGGTATTTATTGAATGGGAGTTATGAATGGGAGGTTTTTATTGAATTTGGAGTTCTTCCTCAGACTAAAACTTCACAGGGTAATGTAGATGAGGACTACCAAGATTTTCATGCCAAATAACTGGCAGTTTGACATAGCGCCCCCATATGACAGGCCAGTGAACTGTCAGAAATCTACAGCTAGCTGAGCCCCTAACAGGAAAAATTGTCCGATATGGCTTACCATTTTTGCCAGGCACACGAAATTCGGTATGGGTGTGCGTCTCAGTAAGACGAACAAACGCAGGTGCGAGGTCCCGACCAACGCCGCTTGCGGCTTTAATTATTATTATTCTTGTTCTTGTTCACACTCGCTGGGGCAATTTTGAGCATGTTCCCATGCTTCAAAACGAACGAAACTTTGCACGGGCATCACAAAGTGCTGCCAGTACGACCACACAAAGTCCCGTCCCCCAGTGACCCCCAGGAGCTCGATAGCGCCCCCTAGCGCGTTGTCTTTCGGGGCTGGCATACCGTTTAAGATAGGCGCACGAAATTCGGTAGGGACGTGTATCTCAATAAGACGAACAAACGCCTCACTGCAATGTCATGGCCACGCCCAACAGGAAGTGAGATAATTGGGCTTTTGTGTGATTTTTGGGTATTGGACATAGAATGGAATTTGAAACACTTCTCCTACACCGTACCTCAGATAGGCTTAAATTTTGGTGAACATAATCTTAAGACGTTGGAGATGTTAAATTGCGAAGGATTTTCAAATAGGCGGTAATATGACGATACGGCGGATCGATAAAGTTAGGTATGGAATTTGAAACACTTCTCCTACACCGTACCTCAGATAGGCTTAAATTTTGGTGAACATAATCTTAAGACGTTGGAGATGTAAAATTGCGAAGGATTTTCAAATAGGCGGTAATATGACGATACGGCGGATCGATAAAATTAGGTATTTATTGAATGGGAGTGATGAGTTATGAATGGGAGGTATTTGTTGCTAGGCAACGCCCTGATCAAAGGTCTTTGATCTTTGTACCTTTGATCTGATATAGCTGCAAGCAGCAATGTGGGGACAAGCATCGAAGGTTCATGTAGGCCTCAGCATGTAGGCCACATGCAGGGTCTGACAGGGTCTAACAGAGTCTGACAGGGTCTGACAGGGTCTGACAGGGTCTGACAGGGTCTGTTCTGACAGGGTATCTACAATGTCATGGCCACGCCCAACAGGAAGTGAGATAATTGTGCCAGGCACACGAAATTTGGTATGGCTGTGCGTCTCAGTAAGACGAACAAACGCAGGTGCGAGGTCCCGACCAACGCCGCTTGCGGCTTTAATTATCATTGTAAATGCATGCTTTCAATGCCTACATTTGTGCATTAATACATGGACAATGGTTTGTGCTTTAAAGGGATAAGCCACCCCCAGGTCAAACTTGGGCATCTCCCCACAGTCCAGAGACTAAAACAAGTGGTGGAAAGCGTTTTTCTGGTGACGCAGCCATTGTCCAGGTCTGTCAGCACTGACCGCCGCGGTACCTGCTGCTACTCCGCGTTAGACTGGAGTCTAACGTCGCCAGAGAAAGATTTCGGCCAAAAGGAATTAATTTGCTCGATGCTTTTCCCAATTACTTTCTGTGTAGTGCGCATTCATATCGAGTGCAAATAAATGTGCAAATCAACACGGAGAGCTTGACTTGGTCATTTTGGGTGGGAATTATTTTTCAGTGCGGAAAAACACAGCTGAAGCACACACCACGCTGACAGGGGAATCCCAGTTACGCACCAGGAAGGGAGTTCCCCTGTTACGCAGCCACTTACGCATACCACTTATTTTAGTCTCTGGACTGTGGGGAGATGCCCAAGTTTGACCTGGGGGTGGCATATCCCTTTAAAGGCATCTAACTGTCCCCATCTATGCCTTTCCGTGGCTCTAATATTTCTTCAATTTCTTCCAACCTCTAAAATGAGTAGCTCTTTGGCATTTTTGTTTTGTAAAGTTGTTTAGAAGCTCTGCAAATTCTGCATTTTAAAACTATTCATTTTAGCCGATCTATATTTAATAATACTGGTCTGTAGAATGTTGTAATAATAATAATAATAATAATACATTTTATTTATTAGGCGCCTTTCTGGACACTCAAGGTCGCCTTACTACAAGTATAAGTTAAAAACAAACAGTTAAACATTTAAACAATAGAAAAAAAAAAAATTAAACAGTAAAACATTTAAAAGGACAGTGCAGTTATGGTTGGAGTGAAAAGGCCAGTCTGAACAGATGAGTTTTGAGTTTGGTTTTGAAGTTTGGCTGATGGAGGGTGTATGTGTGACGATGCGAGCGGCTGAATTCTGAACCAGCTGAAGTTTATGGAGAGTTTTTTGCGGGAGACCAAACAGAAGAGAGTTGCAGTAATCCAGGCGGGAAGTGACGAGGCTGTGTATGAGTACAGCAGTGGACTGAGCAGTAAGGGAGGGCCGGAGACGATGTATGTTGCGGAGGTGGAAGTAGGCAGAGCGGGTGATGTTGTTTATGTGAGAGGTGAAGGAGAGGGTGCTATCGAGGATGACACCCAGACTCTTAACCTGAGGGGAGGGAGAGATGGAGGAGCCGTCGATATGAATGGAGAAATGATTGATCTTGCTTAGAGTGGATTTGGTGCCTACAAGAAGAAGTTCAGTTTTATTGCTATTGAGTTTGAGAAAGTTGGAGGTGAACCAGGATTTGACTTCATTGATGCAGGTGACAAGGGCTGATGGTGGGAGTGTGGAGTTTGGCTTGGTGGAGAGGTAGAGCTGGGTGTCATCCGCGTAGCAGTGGAAGTGGATGTGGTGTTTCCGGAAAATATGGCCGAGGGGAAGAAGATAGATGATGAAAAGGAGGGGACCTAGGACAGAACCCTGGGGAACACCTGTGGAGATGGAGGCAGAATGAGACACAAAGGATTTTAGTTGAATGAACTGAGTGCGGTCGGAAAGATAGGAATGAAACCAAGTGAGGACAGTGCCAGAGATGCCGATAGAAGAAAGTCTATTGAGGAGGATGGAATGAGAAATGGTGTCGAAGGCCGAACTAAGATCAAGCAGAAGGAGAATGGATAATAAACCAGAGTCAGCTGAAAGGAGAAGATCATTTGTGATTCTGAGAAGGGCCGTTTCAGTGCTATGGAGGGGACGGAAGCCAGATTGAAAATGTTCATATAGATTATTAGAAGTCAGATGAGCGTGGAGTTGGGAAGAAAGTGTTTTTCAAGAATTTTTGAAGGAAGGTTGGAGATGGGACAGAAATTATTGAGGTCAGTGGGATCTAAGCCAGGTTTTTTGAGGATGGGAGTAACAGCAGCAGTTTTCAGAGGAGAGGGGATAGTACCAGAAGTGAGGGAGGTGTGAATTATATTGGTGATTAGAGGAGCTAGAGAAGGAAGTGTGGCTTTGACAAGGGCGAGGGGGAGTGGGTTGAGTTGACATGAGGAGGTTTTGGATTTATTGATAAGTTTGGAAATTTGATTGACAGAAGGAAGGGTAAATGATGAGATATAGGAAATGGAATGGCAGATATGGGTAGAGCAGAGGAGGGAGTAAGCTGTTGGTGAATATGTTGGATTTTTGTGGTGAAGTGTGAGGCCAGGATATTGCAGAAATCAGATGAATAGAGGTGTGATGGAAGAGAGTCAGAAGGATTGGTGATGTTAGACATGAGTTAGAAAAGGGTCTTGGAATTTCCTTCGTTGGAACTGATTAAACTAGAGTAATATGAGGATTTGGTTTTGGAGATGCAGTCTTTGTAGTGAAGGGTGTGCTGTGTGTACAAGTCTTTGTGAATAGCTAATCCAGTTTTATTGTAGAGCCTTTCGAGTTGCCGGCCTTTTGCTTTTAGCTGTCTGAGAGTGGGGGTGTACCGGGGTGCAGTGTGAGTGAATGAGACAGATCTGGATTTGAGTGGAGCAAGTGTAGTGAGAATGTTGTGCAGATGGGTGTTGTAATGTGAGACAAGTTAATCTGGTGTTGTGAAACTGTCTGTACTTGGAAGGTTAATATGAGAAGATAATCCTTAATTTTACGGAAAGTTATGGTGCATGAAGGGTTGTGTTTGGCAAGAGGAAGGTTTGCACTAAATGTAAGAAGCATATGATCAGAAAATGGGATGAAGTTGGCTTTAAAGTCTATGGGTATTACATCTGAGCAGCAGATTAAGTCCAGAATATGTCCTTTGGAGTGAGTGGGAAAATTAACAAACTGATGCAAACCAAAACTGTCCAGACAGGATGTGAAATCATTGGTGAGTGAGTTACTGACCATGTCCAAGTGAATATTGAGGTCCCAATTTGGTGAAAGTGTGGAAACGTGTTAGAAAAGCTGCAAAGTCTGTTAAAGGTCCCATGGCATGAAATTTTCACTTTCTGAGGTTTTTGAACGTTAATATGAGCTCCCCTACCCTGTTTACCCCCCCCCCCCCCCCATGGCTAAAAGTTGCGAAATGTCTAAACTGAGCATTTGCGATCCTTTTCTGCGTTACAAAAAATCGGAGCTCAAACGGGCGATTTTGAACAAGGCACCTTATTGACGTCAGATCGAAAAAAGAAATGCAAATGCAGTTCCACCCCCGTCTGTCTGTACTCAGCGTCTCTGTAAATCACGCCCAGAGAGTTTGGACCGCGAATGAGCTAGGCAATGCGAAATGTTTTTTTTTATTTGCCTGGAGGCACGTCCGAGTGTTTCTAGGCTCGGAAGTCCTTTATCTGAGCCTCTGGACCTTTGAACAGCAGTGGTTTAATTTTATTTTCTGTGGACATGTGTTTATTTTTCAATGGAACGCTTCTCATCTCTTCTCCGCGCAAAAACGCGGAAATGGATCAGAGAGCGCACAGCTGAGAGCTGAGAGTTTGGCCATGCCCCCACTCTCTACTATAGGCCAGCTCTTTTCTCCTCATTTGCATTCAAGCAACAATGTCCAGAATGGAGTGTTCAGAGAGAGAAAAAAATACTCTTTCTCATCTTATCTCTGAGTGTTGATTTTGAAGAAGGATTCATTTACAGTATTAGGGAACCATTAAGGAGCCATATAAAAGCATCAAGAAGTACCATGCCATGGGACCTTTAAAAAATCCTTGTTTGGTTTTGTAGGTCTGTAAATAGTCACAATAGTAGGAGTAGATCCTGAGAGCTGACATGCAGTCGGCTCAAACGAGTGATATCCTCCTGAGACCCGGCCCATTCATTTGTGTCCTTTATAGCGGACATTGAGTTAACCAGTCTATGTTTTAAGTGTTTTAAGATAAGATAAGATAAGACTTTACTGATCTCACACAGGAGAAATGTACTTGCCACAGTAGCTCCAGGACAGTATGGACAAGAAAGAAAAGTGCATGCAGGCAGGGAGGGGATAAAGTAAGTAATAATAAAAATAGTAATAATAAGTAATAAGTAATAATAATAATAATAATAATAATAATAATAATAATAATACAAGCATCAACAGGGAGAGCATGGAAAAGAGGTTATTACACATCTGGCCGTTTTGAGATAGAATCTAGTTTGTGGCTGTACAATGATTAAAAAATAAATAATTAAATACATATAATAAATAAATAAAAAAAAGTAAATCAAATAAAAAGTAAATCAAATAAAAAGGAAAAAAGGAAAAAAAATAAAGTTAAAAAAATAAATATTAAAAAAAATAAAATTAAGTAAAAAAGTAAAAAGTAAATAAGTAAGTAAATAAATAAATAAATAAATAAATAAATATTAAAAGGGAGTCTGATTTTTTTCTGAGGCGACTGTAGAAGCTTGTCAGAAATGTTGTTCATCAAAAAAAAAAAAAAAATTTTGTTAGGTTGTTAATTTCACATGGATGTAACACTATTACAGTCCATTACAGAGGACATGTTGCAACATAAATAAAATAAAAATAACAAAATGTAAATGCTAAGGTGTTCATTTACCTACAAATAGGCTAGAATATCACACACACACACACACACACACACACACACACACAAAAACACACAAAAACACACAAAAACACTTTTTCTTCGGGTCCCAGGAGGACAGACAGGCACAGTCACAGGAGCGGACCTCAAACCCCCTCGACCGGTGACACGAGGTTGGGACACGAGGCTGGGAGAGGTAAACAAACCCCGGAGGAGGAGCTTCCGTCAAGCACAAAAAGTCTAAACTTACGGATCCTGGACGAGATGGCCCTTGTTGTAATGTCACCTGAAACCCACCAGTCCCCACCAGGACAGTCTTCAGTGAATGGCGTCACGGTCACGCCCGCCTGCGCTCTTACGCGCACTCCGGCTGGTGCGCACTGCTGGGTTCAGTACGCACCCGACGCGCCCGCCTGCTGCATCCTCCTGACGCTGCTCCGGAATCCCTTTGCTCTCTGGTAACTTTTATCATCTCATACTTTTACTGCTTTAAATGAAATAGCGTCTTATGTTTCACTACAACCTCCGTGTGAAGGTTAAAGTTTGAGTTGACTTTTTGTGAATGGTGGAAAATCTCTGAAGGAAGCGTGATTTAAGAGGTCATAAAAATATGAGTAGAGATAAACTCTTGATTGTAATTATCATTGGAAATATTAAAATATTCTTTATTCAGCCATGATTATGAGGTTTAAAGCTGATGTCATTTTGAACAAAAATGTAGAATAATTGCTGAGTAAATGTAGATCTTTATGTAGCTTTCATGTTCTCATGGGAGACACCTTCTTGTCTTCATGAGATGTTATTATGCAAAAGAATGCATTTCTGCTGTGAATGGGCTTGTCACGCCACAGATTTGACCTGAAACTTGTCTCTAAGGAGACAGAGTGTCTGTTGCCATGTGGTGAAGGAATCCAGGCAAAGCAGGTTCTACGTAGAAGCAGTATATAAAGTTTGAACTGTCCAGGTGCCTAAAGCTGTAGTGATTGTGAAAACATGTGAACAGTTTAAGGATGCACCGATCCAGCTTTTTCCTCTCCGATACCGAGACTTTGACTTTAAGTATTTGCAAATACTGAATATTAAAGGGATAGGTTTTTATTTTAAAGGTCCCATGACATGGTACTTCTTGATGCTTTTATATGGCTCCTTAATGGTTCCCTAATACTGTAAATGAATCCTTCTTCAAAAGAAACACTCAGTGCATGAGAAAGAGAGATAAGATGAGAAAGAGTCATAAATGTCTCTCTGGAACACTCCATTATGGGCGTTGTTGCTTTTGTTGTTTTTGCACGGGGGGGGGAGATGAGAAGCCTTCCATTGAAAAATAAACACATTTCCACAGAAAATATTTGCCTCCAGGCAAATAAAAAAACGTATTCCGCATTCCATAGCTCCTCCGCGGTCCAAACTCTCTGGGCGTGATTTACAGAGACGCTGAGTACAGACAGACGGGGGTGGAACTGCATTTGCATTTCTTTTTTCGATCTGACGTCAATAAGTTTCCTTGTTCAGAATCGCCCGTTTGAGCTCTGATTTTTTCTAACGCAGAAAAGGATCGCAAATGCTCAGTTTAGACATTTCGCAACTTTTAACCATGGGGGGGGGGGGGGGCCTAAACAGGGTAGGGGAGCTCACATTAACGTTCAAAAACCTCAGAAAGTGAAAATTTCATGCCATGGGACCTTTAATCTGTATGGGTTTCCTTCTAAAAGTTCTGTGTGTTGACACTAGTTTACCTCTGACAGTCTCAGCTGATCCCGGTTCGGCTCGCTTTCTGGAGCTCAGGTAAGTAGGTCCGGTAACTTCTCTGGAACATGAAATAAAGCTTGTTTTTCTTCTCAAAACAAAACATTTGTCCGAAAGGTGATATATTTGCGTCCCAAATAGTTGTCAACGAAACATCCAGCAGCGAATTTCGCATTCGCGTATTGTCTCTCTCCACTCGTATCACTACGCCCATGTTAACTCTATCAGCCTGTTCACTTGTAAACTTCGGCGTAGACATCCGCTGAAGGTGAACAGGACAGGACAGAAAATGGCACTTGCAAAACATTATGAGATGTTCTAGGCCAAATTCAGCCTGTAAATAGTCTTATTACATCCGAATAAAGGCTGAGTCAATGAACTGATACCCGATCCAACAAAATGTTAATGTTTAGTATTGCCAGTGTTGTATCATGCACTCCTAATGAACATGCAAACAGTGGAAATGTACTGTGTGTGATGTTGGGAGGGGGTGGGGTTCACTCAAGTGATAGTTTCATGTTCTAGAATTCGATGACATCATCATGTTGGATGGAGAGATGAAACTGTACACACAGTGACACTGAAATAATTGATCATTTTATCTGATAACACTCATGTCTTTGGGGATGACTAATGGCACTACATTCTGAAGATGACTGAGGGACTCTTCACACATTCTGAAGAAATGTCTGGAGACAGGTCAGAATTCTTTGTTGCAATTTGTTGTTTAACAGATTTGTTGACCTGGTTTATGGTTAAAGGGCCAGATTTCCTGATCTTTGTTCTAATGTTGTTTCTTCATCATAAACAGACCTGGAGTTGTGGTTTGTTTCATTCACACGTGTTTAACACACAAACCCAGAATGCAGATTAAGACTGAGTTCTTCTCTCAAACAAAAAAAACACTGATGACATGTGGGAAGTGATTCACTGTGTTTTTAAACATACAGCTTCACTTGCATCACTTGGATAATTCCATACCTGGATTTGCCAATCTCTACTGAACTTCAAAAGTACCACTTCAAGGTGGAACTTAAATTTGGAGCTTTGGAGATGTAGACAGACTAATAATAAAAGGTTATGCAAACAAAAACACAACTCCAGGTCTGTTTTTGATGAGGCAACAGCATTATAACAAGTCAGTTTTGTATAATATAGGATCATTGATATTCCTGTAAATACTGGCCCTATCCAAATGAAACAAATAAAAAAAGTATAATCAAACAAACATGACTGATGTCAGGACTTTGACACAGATATAACATGGAAGTATGAAATAATAAGGTTTGTGGATTTGTTTGTTATGCCCTCCTTTTGAAATGACGAGCCTAGCAGCATTGTTTGGTTGTGTACAAAGGGACAAGATACCTGTTTATGTAAGAGTGTTGAAACACTCAACTGGCCTCAGCAGTTGCAGTTATGAAATACACTTGTGGCACAATAGTGCCACTCCTCTGCCACCCAGTGCCCGCACCAAAAATCACCACTGCCCATGCCTCTCCTTCAGATATGATTTTATTTTTATCATTTTCGTGGTCTGAGTTTGAAAATTTTGTGCCTATTTAATATTTCATCCCTCTAATTACATTTTGTCCAGATTTCCAGGAGTCTCATCAGATTTTATGTAGAATTCTTACTTAAAGTGCACACACAAACACAAGACAAACAAAAGACAAACTTCCTCAAACATCTTCACTTCTCATTTCCCCGAGTTCAAATGTCCTTCTTTCTTGCCTTTGAAAGCCCCAGTGCGCATGCTTTATGAATAAATATCAGATCAGTAATATCAGAATCGAGATGGAGATTCAGTCAGCGATCAGTCTGGAGGTCCACATCTGCTTTTACATCGTCAGTAAAAGCAGGTGGTTTGGAGCAGATGGAAGATGAATTTGACCTATTATGGAGTTAAATGGCATTAATTTAAAAGACTGTATTGTTTATTTTCAGGACATTATTATTGATTATTATTTTTGTTTGCTTTGTTTGGTCACTTCATGCAGCCCTACACTCTGCTCTATTTTAGACCAAAACAGGGAGACCGGCTCCAGTATCTGTCACCTGTCTTCTCACCTGTACATTTCCATTTTACAGCTCTTTTTCTGACATCTGGATTAGCCTAGGTTGGAGGAGAGTCACTTGAGCCCTGATGGCCTGGGGCAGGAATGTGGCTCACCGTCTGTTTAAGGAACTCTAAAAAACAAGTTAGGACAGCGAGATTAGCAGGAGACTGTTTGGGTTTAAGTGTTTAAAAAGATGTCGACATCCGCTAGTGTGTAAAATAGAACCTAAACCATGAATAAGACAGGACAAAACGCTTTCATATTATTGACAATTTAAAGATCCCATGACATGGTACTTCTTGATGCTTTTATATGGCTCCTTAATGGTTCCCTAATACTGTAAATGAATCCTTCTTCAAAATCAACACTCAGTGCATGAGAAACAGAGATAAGATGAGAAAGAGTCATAAATGTCACTCTGGAACACTCCATTATGGGCGTTGTTGCTTGAATGCAAATGAGGAGGACAGAGATGGCCTATAGGATGGGGTGGGGGCGTGGCCAAGCTCTCCGCTCCGCTCTGTGACCCACTTCCGTGTTTTTGCACGGGGGGGAGAGATGAGAAGCCCTTCCATTGAAAAATAAACACATTTCCACAGAAAATAAAATGAAACCACTGCTGTTCAAAGGTCCAGAGGCTCAGATAAAGGACTTCCGAGCCTAGAAACACTCGCAAGTTCCTCCAGGCAAATAAAAAAACGTATTTCGCATTGCGTAGCTCCTCCGCAGTCCAAACTCTCTGGGCGTGATTTACAGAGACGCTGAGTACAGACAGACGGGGGTGGAGCTGCATTTGCATTTCTTTTTTCGATCTGACGTCAATAAGTTTCCTTGTTCAAACTCGCCGTTTGAGCTCTGATTTTTTTCTAACACAGAAAAGGATCGCAAATGCTCAGTTTAGACATTTCACAACTTTTAACCATGGGGGGGGGGGGGCTAAACAGGGTAGGGGAGCTCACATTAACGTTCAAAAACCTCAGAAAGTGAAAATTTCATGCCATGGGACCTTTAAATATGAATAAATAGAAAATAGAATGCAAAACTTCAGTAGTTTGTTTGTATCTATAATGAGTCATAGAAGTTCACGATTCCACCTTCCACAGCTCAGATCTCATTGTAGTTCACAAAAATAACAACATTTATCCCACAAGTGAAAAAGTACCACGATAAATACTGAGCCCTAAAAATGGTTGCTCCATCTGGCATGTAAGATAACTGTATCGTCTAGTATTTATCGTAACAGGTCTAGTGAGGTTGAAAAAATATATCCAAAAACATATCCCTACATGCACGATGCCTCATGTTATAACACGTTATAACATTTGTACACATATACAAAAAAGAAGGATACAAAACAATGCATTACGACTTCATAAATACGGTGTGCTGTGGTGTTCCTCTAAAGGGGGAGAGTCTTACCACAGAGACCAAAGGGAGACTATGAAACTAAAACTTATTGTTTTGGGTGAACATAGCATTTTCAAAACAATTAAAGGTAACGTGGTCATCTAAATATGTTATGTGTTAGCAGTTAAAGGTCCCATGGCATGAAATTTTCACTTTCTGAGGTTTTTGAACGTTAATGTGAGCTCCCCTACCCTGTTTAGCCCCCCCCCCATGGTTAAAAGTTGCGAAATGTCTAAACTGAGCATTTGCGATCCTTTTCTGCGTTAGAAAAAATCAGAGCTCAAACTGGTGATTTTGAACAAGGAAACTTATTGACGTCAGCTCGAAAATGGACTGCGAATGCGCTAGGCAATGCGAAATGCGTTTTTTTATTTGCCTGGAGGCACGTCCGAGTGTTTCTAGGCTCGGAAGTCCTTTATCTGAGCCTCTGGACCTTTGAACAGCAGTGGTTTAATTTGATTTTCTGTGGAAATGTGTTTATTTTTCAATGGAACGCTTCAAATCTCTCCCCCCGTGCAAAAACACGGAAATGGATCAGCTGAGAGCTCAGAGCCGAGAGCGGAGAGTTTGGCCACGCCCCCACCCTCTACTATAGGCCATCTCTGTCCTCCTCATTTGCATTCAAGCAACAAAGCCCATAATAGAGTGTTCCAGAGTGACATTTATGACTCTTTCTCATCTTATCTCTGTTTCTCATGCGTGTTGATTTTGAAGAAGGATTCATTTACAGTATTAGGGAACCATTAAGGAGCCATATAAAAGCATCAAGAAGTACCATGTCATGGGATCTTTTATACCCCAGTATAGTACTTTCTCTTAACTTTCATTTTTCTCCGCAAATGTGCCTCAGGGATCAAATAATTTCAGTGTAAACTTTGTTGTGTTTATGTTTCATTATTTGCACAGTCAATTATCACCAAGTCATACACCTTTATTAATCATCATGGCACAGTTACAGGGTGGTGCATCTGGCGCACCTTCAGACATTTTTTATGTTCAGTGCAGCTGTTACTGAGCCAGCGCATTATCCTCAAATTGCCCAAAGACACAACAGCATGATCTTGTTGCACCCCGTCAGTGTTTGTTGAGAAAAGCTCTGATCATGTTTAAACCAGGGTTGACATGCTTGTTTTGTGCATTTTTTTCATGGGAGTGGAAAAGCATTCACCTACTGATGCAGTCCCAGCTGTGGCCTGTGCATAAAGCCATAAAGTCACACACCTACAGTCCAGTGTCTGTGTACGCAGGTAAATGTGTTTGTGAACAGTGGAAGTGTTTACATGCTTTGATCCTCTCAAGGAGATGTCTGTTCTTTCCACATGAGGCTGCACCAGGAGGACACTTAACAACAGAAAAAAACAGGTCTGTTCCCGTTAACTGGAATAGCTCCCCTGACCCTCCATGTGCCTCTTCAGACCATCACCGCCCCACCACTAAAGTGCCAAAATCTGTAAATCAGCCACAAAACACATCACTGTAACATCACATGAACCTTCTGAAGAAAAACGCAAAGCATCCCGAACATGTCAAGGTGTAAACAACACACTGATCTGTCATATGTACTTTAAACCGCTGAAGTCCATTATGAAGTCAGACCCTCCAGGAATTCGCGATGTTGCGATTTGCAACTTCAACGCAACTTCAGCCAATCCCCGTGAATTCAGGGCGGTGTTGCAATTTTGACCAATCACCGCAACTTTCCCGCAATTTTTACCAATTTTGACCAGTCATCGGCGACGTATTGAACTCACGTCGACCAACTTCCTTCTGCCTTACTTCCGTGTGACGAAACGAAACTGTGGCCGTGTCCCCAGTTCGGAGCGTGGTTTGAAGGGGGCTCAGGCTGCAGTCAAGGCGGTGCACACTTGCTCAGCCCTGAGTGCACTCCGCGGACCGCATGGCCGTCTGCGAAATGCGACAGGTCTCGCAACTACGGGAAGCAGCCGCCGACTCCATTTTCTCCCGTAGAAGAAGTAGCACGCGGTGCATGCTGGGATATATGAGTGTGCGAAGCGTGCTTTTTCACGCGCTTGGTCCACGCCCCGTGTGTTTACTGCGCATGGGACAAAAAAGAAATGACGCACATGCCCTTCAAACCACGCTCCGAACTGTGCACTCTGGGAATTGGGACACGGCTTCTAATGGCAAAGAAACATGTCTGCGGCGCCATTTGCCCAAAAAATAACAGCAAAAGACCGAAACAGTTCCCCTCCTAGTAGTAATTTATTTTCGATGTTGGTAAGGTTGTTTTAGGACCATATCTGTGATCTCTGTGTCTTTGTATTATTCTTTGTCAGTAATAACTCAGTATTCAAAAATTACTCAATTTTAATTACAAAAAGGGAACATCACAACTATTTATCGCAACTTTCACTTCCTCCCGCAACAAAATCGCAACAAAAACCTTAAAAGCACCGCAACTTTCATCGCAACTTTTTGGAAAAGCTTCCGCAAATTCAGGCATTTTAGCCCGCAACAATCACAAAAAATGCCTGCGAAATCCTGGGGGGTCTGTGAAGTCACCTTCTCCAGACGTATTCACGGCTTCTCCACATTTCTCTAGACTTGTCACGCTGTGCGAGGGCTGTGCAAGGCATGAACTCTCTCTTCCCTGATCAGCTCTTCCCCCTGAGCCTGCGACTGACTGGACAGACCCGTTTGTGCAGTGAGCGATCATGTTCACTGACTCACTAAACCTTAAACCTCTTTGTTCATTGTTCGCTGCGCCGAGAGGCAAATACGAGCAATGAGGAGACTCTGTGTCCTGAAACTACATGATTACCTCCGGTACGTGATCCTGTGGCTGTGTCTGAACACGCGTAAATATACAGTATGTGTGCGATGGACGACAAAACTCACAAAGCAACCTAAACATCTTTGTGGATTATAAGATTTGTGATACCAATGCAAAGATGCCCAAAAGAATGTAACGTAAAGCTAGAACTGAAATTGGAATGATTTGGGGGGTTTATTGGAGCTATGAGTTGGCAGGTCAGAATAAAATAAAATACAGTAATGTTCTACTATGGAATTTAACACAGTAAACTGAAGATACAGTATGTAACATTGCTGTGTAGAGACTATCACTTTTTGCATAAAACCCCTTCTATAAGACAAAAGTAAAATATAAATAACACTTTGTTTAAAGTACAGTTAAAACAATGGCTCATAGACAATCAGAGCTGTCAACATTAAGACATCCACCTCTCACTGCCCCCTGCTGGACACTGGCCTTTATTATTATTATTGTGTAATAATAATAATAATTGTATAAGTGATTATTATTATTGTGATTGAGTGATTGAGTGATTGAGTGAGAGTGAATATTTGTAATTGACTAGTTATTGATTGCGGGTGAATGTTTGTAATTGAGTTGTCTTAAGTAATGCACGTTTTAGAATGATGAATTTTAACTGAAGTAATGTGATTTTTTGTTATGTAGAAATGACACCTAACATCTGTCAAGGGACTACAGATGAAAATTAACTCTGGCATATTTACATGCAAATGTTGATTAATATGCCACTGTCCCTGAAATAAACAAATAAATAAAAATAAAATAAAATAATGTTATAATGTTCCCTCATCAAAAGCAGGCCTGTAGAGGTCTTAGATGTCATCATGCATGTTTGAGCACTCTCCCAGGCCCTGTTCAAACTCTCCTGCCCATGGTCCCACACAACAGTTCTCCATAAATATACAAAAGCAGGAAATCTGTTAAAAATAATATACCCCGTCTTTAACTTGTTAAAGGAAAAGTAACAGTTTTTTTTTTTACAATTTGAGCCTTATTTCGGTAATAAAACAAGTTGTTTTACTCACCCATATCACTTTGGTGTCATATGGAGCATTTCCGGAGATGTTTTAGATTAGCGTTAGGCTAACGCCGTTAGCCTAGCGCGACTTATAGCCATAGCTCGGGGCATTCCCCGAGCAGGTAATATGCCCTGTGCGGTCTCCAGATAACACAAACTTTAGCACTTTTCAAATCATAGAAGCTCGATGTCTTTAGTCTACGATTTTGTGTGGTCAAAAGTGGCCTGTAATCCAAGATTTAGCCATAGTTTCGAGTAGATGAGGAGGCCAGTGCGCATGTGCGGACTGTGCTCTCAGCTCCCGGGACCCAAACATGAAACGCAAAGCTGTAAACTATGGATAAATCTCAGATTACAGGCCACTTTTGATTCAAACGAAATCGTGGACTAAGACATCGAGCTTCTATGATTTGAAAAGTTTCGGTTCTGGGGAACATTTATCCACATCTCAAACCTGTACAAACTTTAGCACAATGGATTTCTGATTTTCCCATGAGCAGTTCTGAGGAAGAAAATACATCTGCTGTCCACAAGTCATATCTTGTTTACATTTTTTATACGTGACTTAGTTAAGTTGATCCAATATAAATTGTGCCAACACTAATTAGATGGTACTAACACGTTTACTGGGTTGTATAGACTAGTTTTAGCACGTTTTGTAGATAATGATGCTTAGCAATCTACTGCAGTAATGAGTTTTGTAGCAAGCTGCAGACCTTATTAAAGAGATACACACGTTTATCCACACTGCGCTCTGGCTCTGCACACGTGAACTCTCTCTGCAAATGGATGTGTGTCAGTCCTAGACACATCTGCAGTCTGTTCATCCATGTTCAGTCCTGCTTTAATCCTGTTTAGGTCCTGCTTTTTTTTTTTTTTAAAGGTCCCATGGCATGAAATTTTCACTTTCTGAGGTTTTTGAACGTTAATGTGAGCTCCCCTACCCTGTTTAGCCCCCCCCCCCCATGGTTAAAAGTTGCGAAATGTCTAAACTGAGCATTTGCGATCCTTTTCTGCGTTAGAAAAAATCAGAGCTCAAACTGGCGAGTTTGAACAAGGAAACTTATTGACGTCAGATCAAAAAAAGAAATACAAATGCAGTTCCACCCCCGTCTGTCTGTACTCAGCGTCTCTGTAAATCACGCCCAGAGAGTTTGGACTGTGGAGGAGCTACGCAATGCGAAATGCGTTTTTTTATTTGCCTGGAGGAACTTGCGAGTGTTTCTAGGCTCGGAAGTCCTTTATCTGACCCTGTGGATATCTGAAACAGCAGTGGTTTAATTTTATTTTCTGTGGAAATGTGTTTATTTTTCAGTGGAACGCTTCTCATCTCTCCCCCCGTGCAAAAACACGGAAGTGGGTCAGAGCGCACAGGCACAGCTGAGAGCGGAGAGTTTGGCCATGCCCCCACCCCCTACTATAGGCCATCTCTGTCCTCCTCATTTGCATTCAAGCAACAACGCCCATAATGGAGTGTTCCAGAGTGACATTTATGACTCTTTCTCATCTTATCTCTGTTTCTCATGCACTGAGTGTTGATTTTGAAGAAGGATTCATTTACAGTATTAGGAAACCATTAAGGAGCCATATAAAAGCATCAAGAAGTACCATGTCATGGGATCTTTAATATTGCAGAAGGAGGGTCATTGTCCAGCTCCCTGGCCACATACAGCCCTTTGGTTGACTCTGACCAGCCTGTTTAAGCTAATTTGGAATTACAAAATAAACATATTTTATCATTTTACGTCAGGTATGGACTAAAGCTGCATTGCTTTTATTTTAGGTATTTTTGTAAGGCCGCCTCATTTTTTTCATTGCTTAGTCATAACATACATTCTTCCCAGTTTTACAGCGTGTCGTAAATTTTCTCCTGTTGGAACAGATTTTCGAAATCCTAAATCATGAATTGGAGCTGGTCCCACAACGCTATTGGCATATTTTTTCACTGAGGAGCGCCGGTTTGGAGAGCCGGACAGTCCCAAAGGGACTCGCTGCTAGATACACGACGCGCCGTGCGTCTGGCACCGCTGTTACTGGAGGACACGAAACGATTACTATTGGAATTTTGATGGCAGGACATCTGGATTGGCCTGGAGGATGTTTTTCTGACCCATCACTAATTGGAGCCGAGCGGATAAAAGAGCTCGAGCCGCCGGAGGTCATTTTACACGATAGTGGGGCTGTGGCGGACCAGGGAGGACGAGATCTGAAGGGAAACACAAACTGAAACACCTGAGTTGTGGAAATCTGTCTGGCACTGGATAACATCTCGGATAATGGATGTGGAACTGTGTGGAACAGCGGATCAGTCTGCGTTCATTCATCATACGTGCCAGCGGGAGGATTGTGAGTCGCACAGTCCTGCTTGGTGGCATGAAGTTGGGGTGACTGGCAGAAACCAGGGTTCAGGCAAATTGTCTATTCGCCTGGGTTCTAAAAATGTATTGATTTTGCTAAATTTCCCGGTGTAATTAATTAACTGTCCTGAAAATGTGATTCAACTGGACTTTGTTTTGACTACATCTTCTGCACAAACACGTCCAAGGTCACAGCTGGGGCCTTATCTACACAGCACTGTACAAAAGGCTATTTTTAGGATGTCTGCTTTTTCTTCAGTTTTCAATCAATTTCATTGATTTCTGATCTTTTCCCTTGCCCCACACCCTTCCCTCTTGTCGCCAAAGAAAAAGACACCGTATGTTACCTATCCAATTGTTTTCTGTCATTACATGTTGTGTATAATTGTATTGATTGTATTGCATCTTTTCTACTCTGCATCTTCCAGTCGGCGGCGCGCGCAAGTGCAGCGGCCCCTCCCCTACCCACTCTATCACTGTCCTGCCTGGTTAGTGGGGAAACAAAATTTCGAATTCACTCTATGTACATGTACATATGATTGTTTTTCGACAATAAAGCAACTATGACTATGAACAATGGAATTTACTGCTTTTTATAAAGAAATGTAATTAATATTTTGCATTGCATTGAGTTAAGTTTTTGGCCCTGCCCTCCACAATATTTTCTGTTTCTCATGCCCCTAGACAGGGGGTGCAGTTCTCATTTTCTTGTTTCCTGTTGGTTCATCTGTCTGTTATTGACCAACCACTGTTTCACTGTTGGATTTTCTAACTTTCTATTGGATAAATTAGCTACAGTGAGCAGCCCTGTGACGGCTCTTGTGATTTTGGACATCCAGTAAGCCTGTATATATGGGAAATACTTCTGACCATCAGAACTCATGTGTGGCGACTTGTGTGTTCCAGAGATGTTGTTCATGCTGACCCGAGGCATCTGCAGGGCCTCTCCTCTCCTCTGGACCACGGCACGTCCAGCCTCCTCTGCCCCACCACGGCTGCAGCCCCGAGGCAGCTCCAACTCTGAGGAGCTCCTCTCGCTGGAGCACAAATATGGAGCACCTATTTACCATCCGGTCCCCGTCATCCTGGACCGAGGAGAAGGTATGTACTCAGAATATTTAGTTCTGACTAAATATCTGTATAACTAAAGGGGAGAGGAGCACGTTTGTGAAAAAGGGTGCAGAGGGAAGAGTTTTGTCCATTTGTGGAGGAAAAGATGTCTGTGCTTTTCTCAGGACTGGATTTGATTTCTCTATTTTTAGACCGTTTTACACCACAAATTAGCAAAATGTTTACCTGGCCAGCCAAATGATATCTCTCTGTATTTCCTATACAACGCGATACCATTTGGACACCCTCCATCCACGCTTGCTCCTCCGGTTACAAACGGACTCCGCGATTCTGATTCGTTCAAAGATGGTGACGTCAGTGCACCCGCCCGCAAAGTCACTCTTAGGCAGCGGAAGTTCCTCCTCAGTTTTGAATCAAGATGGCGCAATCTCTGATTGGTTCACTTAGCTGTCTGTCTAAGCGCAACAGCAGCGCATTCTGTGGATCAAGCGTTACCAGACTCATCCGCTGGTACAGCGATGAGTCATGGATTCTTCCAGGCAAGCAAAATGTGCATTCAAATTGTGAAAAAAGCTGTTATTAAAGCTTTTAAGGTGACTTTATTACTCATCTCTTGTAAAGCTACATTTAAACTGTAGCATCTCATCCATGTTATCTAGAGAATTCGTCCTCCAAGAATAATGAACCAGTCCACAAAACAGGGCCGTGAATCCAGTTTGATGCATTCTTTAACAGTAAAAAAGTGTAGTTAGTTACGTATGTCTGTTTACGTCCACACGGTTCAGGTGAATCTGCAGATTAGCGATAGTGACTCTATCACCAACATTCTGTGCATTAAAAATCATGTATCTGAAGTATTGTGCCACATTTCACAAATAATTATAACACTTTTGACTTGCATCTAAACTAGAAGTGCAACGCCCTGATCTTCTGAACACTTGAGAGTGTCTCAGGGAGTCATTTTACTGCATACAGGAAACAACTGACGTGAGGTGTGCTCACAACTGTGCAGCAGTCTTTGCAGAGATTTGAAATCTCATAAGCTTCTCTTCATGTCTGTGGTCTGTGCTTTTTGTCACGTTTAAAAATAATTTAAAGGAAAAGTAACGTTTTTTTTACAATCTGAGCCTTCTTTCGGCAATAAAACAAGTAGTTTTACTCACCCATAGCACTTTGGTGTCAATTGGAGCAGTATCGTAGAAGTTATGTTGGAGCCGTTCTGTTCTACTAATGATCCCGTATCCGTTAGCGTGAGTGCTCGGGGCACTGATTTGCGGTCTCCAAATAACACAAACTTTAGCACTTTTCAAATCATAGAAGATCGCTGTGTCAGCGTAGACTTTTAGTAGATTCCAAAACGGCCTGAAACCCGATATCGCAACAGAAAAGTAAAGTTCAGAGCGGTGTTAGCTTCTTTCGGACTAGCGGTGTTTACAAAACAGCTGAGTTCACGCATGCGCACTGTCCTCTCTGATGACGTCATCAAATGAAACTATAGCTGCATATCGGGTTTCAGGCCGTTTTGGAATCCACTAAAAGTCTACCCTGACACAGTGATCTTCTGTGATTTGAAAAGTGCTAAAGTTTGTGTTATTTGGACACCGCAAAGTAATGCCCCGAGCATATGATACGAGCACCATGTTAACGGATACGGGATCATTGGTAGAACAGAACGGCTCCAACATAACTTCTGCGATACCACTCCAATTGACACCAAACTGCTATGGGTGAGTAAAACTACTTGTTTTATTGCCGAAAGAAGGCTCAGATTGTAAAAAAAAACGTTACTTTTCCTTTAAGTTAGTTTTCTCTTTTGTCCAGTCTCTGTTTAAACAGTCACATGGGTGAAAGTTCCATGTAAACAGACACAATGCTACTCAGCAGGATTGCTTTTAGTCTCCAGGCCAGAATACAAGAGACACAATAGCTGCTTTCAGCAGGCCGGGCCATTAGGGGGCCACCTTGGTGTTAATAGCCCCGGCCCACTAGTCCCATGCCCTGAGACCGCTTGTGTTCACACCATTGGGCTACCAGCCTCTCCGTGTTATGCCCCCATTTGCAGAAACGTCACTGATACACCCATTTTGAAGCAGGATAGGCGGCGATTCAGTAGCACGATGACAGAAGATGATTTGTATATGACCAAGTATCAGAACAACAACTACTGCCGATACCTCTGAGTACGAACACTCATAATGAACGCTATGGAAGTATGCCGCAGTATGCTTCATGACATCCTCGTTTCTGCAAACCCCGTCGATTTTCTGCTGCACAGAGTCTTCTGCCCAGACAGTGACTGACTAGAACTGGCGATCCATCTTCTTACTTTTTTTGTGACGGTAATGAAGGTACAGGTAATACTCTGCCATATTTGCTTTATTTTGCTTCCAAATGTTGGTTCCGACCGCGACACCGTCTCTGGCCCCTCTTAGCCCATACTTTTGCTCGGGCCAAAAACCGCGGGCCATTAGCCCTAAGATCCTGGCCCCTAGCCCCTGTTAGCACCTGGCCCTGGACGTGTGAAAGCAATTAGCCCCGATAGGCCCCTGTTGGCTCAGCTTTGACCCGACAGTCTGAAAGCGGCTAATGCCTCTGACAGGCTCTACCATTAGGAGGGACAGCATTAGTCCTCACTTTGGACATGGCAGTCTTTCTCATATAAAGCTTAGTAATAGTGGAGGTATCAGACTTTAAAAGTCTTCAAGCAAGACAGGAGTTCAAAACTCCTGTCAACAAATAAAATGTCATACACTGACACTGAAGTGCCAAGCAGTACACCAGTTGTCCCTGTGGGACATCTTTGGACATGTGGTCACCTCTCACATTTGGAGAAGTGATTTACTGGAAACAGCACAGCAAAAAGAGAGAGAGGTTCTGTGATACTGGATGGGGTGAGGAAATATCAGAAGTGTGACAAGACTAGAGAATCTTCAGGAGAATGTCTGTAGTGTTTCTATGCAAGTCTACGCAGTCAGCAACACAAGTCTATTTCAGAGAGGAAGGCAGGAAGATTCAGTCTGTCTTCTGTGGGCAGTTCCATGACTTTCCTGCATGTGACCAGGATTCACTGGTCTCAGATGCCCTCTTAAAAGGTGTTATCTGACTGTGTGCCGACAGGAGTGTTTGTGTGGGATGTGGAGGGCCACCAGTACTACGACTTCCTGAGCGGATGCAGCTCTCTGAACCACGGCCATAGACACCCACGCATCCTGGCAGCCCTGCACGCCCAAACCTCCAAGCTCACCCAGACCTCCAGGGCCTTCCACAACAGCATGTTGGGCCTGTACGAGGAATATATCTGCACGCTGTTCGGATACAACAAGGTTCTACCCACTAACACAGGTATGTACTCTTTAGGACTCAGTATGCTTTAGGACACTTTAGGACAGAGAATGCTTTGGGACACTTTAGGACACAATACCCTTTGGGACACTTCAGGACACAGTAAGATTTAGGACACTTTTAGACACAATATGGTTTAGGACAGAGTACTTCCTAGAACTCAATACTCTTTAGGACACAGCTTTAGGACACAGTATGCTTTAAAGACGCTTTAAGATGCTTTAGGACACTTTTAGACACAATATGCTTTAGGACAGAGTACGCTTTAAGACGTTAGCCGTGTCCCAATTCCCAGAGTGCACGGTTCGGAGCGCGGTTTGAAGGGCATGTGCGTCACATGCACAGTTAACACGTGAGCTGAAGACCGCAGTCGTTTCCATGGAAATGGGGCGTGAAAAAGCACGCTTTGCACACTCATATATCCCGGCATGCACCGCGCGCTACTTCTTTGCCGACGCCCATGCGATCTGCGGACTGCACTCAGGGCCGAGCACGTATGCACAGCCTTGACTGTGGTCTGAGCCCCCTTAAAGGTCCCATGACATGGTACTTCTTGATGCTTTTATATGGCTCCTTAATGGTTCCCTAATACTGTAAATGAATCCTTCTTCAAAATCAACACTCAGTGCATGAGAAACAGAGATAAGATGAGAAAGAGTAATTTTTCTCTCTCTGAACAGGCCATTATGGCCGTTGTTGCTTGAATGCAAATGAGGAGAAAAGAGATGGCCTATAGTAGAGGGTGGGGGCGTGGCCAAACTCTCCGCTCTCAGCTGTCCGCTCTCTGATCCATTTCCGCGTTTTTGCGTGGAGAAGAGATTTGAAGCGTTCCATTGAAAAATAAACACATTTCCACATAAAATGAAATTAAACCACTGCTGTTCAAAGGTCCAGAGGCTCAGATAAAGGACTTCCGAGCCTAGAAACACTCGGACGTGCCTCCAGGCAAATAAAAAAACGCATTTCGCATTGCCTAGCGCATTCGCGGTCCAAACTCTCTGGGCGTGATTTACAGAGACGCTGAGTAGACACAGACGGGGGTGGAACTGCATTTTTCGATCTGAAGTCAATAAGATGCCTTGTTCAGAATTGCCCGTTTGAGCTGTGGTTTTTTCTAACGCAGAAATGCTCAGTTTAGACATTTCGCAACTTTTAGCCATGATGGGGGGGCCCTAAACAGGGTAGGGGAGCTCACATTAACGTTCAAAAACCTCAGAAAGTGAAAATTTCATGCCATGGGACCTTTAGAACCACGCTCCGAACCGTGCACTCTGGGAATTGGGACACGGCTAGAGTAAGCTTTAGGACACAGTGTGCTTTAGGACAGAGTATGCTTTAGGACAGGGTTTTTGCACTAACACTAGGACATTAGACTTTGGGACAGGGCTCTCATACTGAGGGTGATCTTGATGCTCAGAGCAGCAGTGTGATGTGTGGACTTCTCCACAGGCACAGAAGGAGGAGAGACGGCCTGTAAACTGGCACGCAGCTGGGCCTACAGAGTGAAGGGCGTCCCCAAATATGGAGCCAAAATCATATTTGCCCGTAAGTGTTTTCAAGTGTTTGGTTTGACGGTAGCACGACCGTAGATAGACAGGGAGGCACTCGTTCATTTCAGGGGTATAAATATGTGGGTTTCTCTCAGAGTTTTCAAAAAATAAATAAATAAAATCATATTTCACTACGATTAAGATGAGCAAATATACTTGTGTAATTCTCCATTCATGTGTCACCCAAAGGTTACTTGTAAAGTAAAACGTAAATGTCCTTGAAATGTAATTGACTGATTTGTTTTCAACCAGACTTTGAATAGATGTAAATGTATGATGAGTGAAAGGGACTGTGTGTGATTGCTCTGTCCTCCTGTCTGTCTCATGTCCCTGTCCAATGTCCTCTCTCATCATGTTCCATTTTCTCTGCCCCTCTCTTCTGTCCCATATCACATAGACTGTCATCCACCCGCTGTCTGTCCTACTCATAACACGTCCTCTACGTCTCATCTCCTCTGTCTATTCTCCTCTTGTCCCTGTGTCTTTTGTCCCTTGTCCGTGTGTGACCTTGTGTATGTCCATGGCTGGACCATGGCTCTGTGGTTTCTGACTCTCATGTTTTTGAAGTAGATTCTGTTGTGCCAGCGGGACACATTCCAGCTCAGTGATGTGTTCTGGTAAGGCTCTTATTTGGAAAAAAAACATACCCTCTTTATATGACTATGTTGTTGTATCATTAGATCAGTGCTTCTCAATTATTTTCTGTGACGCCCCCCCTAGGAAGAAGAAAACATTTTATGCCCCCCTCCCTGTGCGCGACTATAAATAGTATTATTTGTCTACAAAAATGTTATTAGTACACCTCTGCATAACATTGTATCTTTTTATTAACATTTAAAACAAAAAAAGAAAGAAACTTCCAACAAGGACTGCACTCTGCACTGACTTTTTGCACTGAGGACTCAAATATTGACGTGTTTTTAACGCAGCTTTATGCACATTTGTTTACATTTTACAGAAACGAAACATAAAACTACACTGCATAAACTAAAAGCGCTTAAAAAAAAACGCTCTCCCCTTGTGCCGCTGATGCGTCAGCTTCTGTCGGACTAAAGAACACGACTCAGTGGAATATACGTGTTTTTTCTGTGACAGAGGATGTTCTGCTGATGGTGAGTCTGTTCTGTGCGTATATCGCGTATTTAAGGTTGCCGACCCCTGCCCCAGAGCGACAACGAGAGCGCCACTGCCAACTACTGTTGTTGATGTGTAATTACACTTAGTTCTAGTATAGTACGGCAAAAAAGCATGTCTCCCAGGGTCACACGCACCCCCCCTGGCATCACACCACGCCCCACTATTTGAGAAGCACTGCATTAGATAAACAATGACATTTGTCCTTATTGAAAATTTCAGCTGGGTAAGGGGGTTAGGATGTGGGTAGGTTGGTTAGAGATGTAGTATTCTCTGTTTAAAGGAGCACTATGCAAATTTTCTGGTTGAGACTTTGGCACCTACTTGTCTCTATAGGGAGTTAAAGTTAAGGTCAAGTTATTATAACAGTCTGCATGGGAATGTATTAGGGGTTATTGCTGTCAAACGCTCCTTCTAAAGGTAATTTAGGCATGTCCTGTTGCAGATGGGAACTTCTGGGGCCGCACTATGGCCGCCTTCTCCAGCTCCTCAGACGTGAGCAGCACAGAGGACTTTGGGCCTTTCATGCCCGGCTTCCAGCTCATCCCGTACAATGACATTCCTGCACTGGAGGTGAGCCCCATAATTTGGTACAAAGTCATTAAGACCTACATCGGGTCGGAGTCATACGTCTCTGTACTTCCAGAGGGCGCTGCAGGACCAACACACCGCTGCCTTCATGGTGGAGCCCATCCAGGGTGATGGGGGGGTGGTGGTGCCTGATCCTGGATACCTAATCCAAGTCCGACAGCTCTGCAACAAGTACAATGTAAGTGACACAACAGAGGCTGGGGCAGGTAGTCTCCAATATGGAACATTTTGTGCTTTAAAGGAAAAGTAACGTTTTTTTTACAATCTGAGCCTTATTTTCGGTCATAAAAGAAGTTGTTTTACTCACCCATAGCACTTTGGTGTCCTATGGAGCACTTCCGGAGATGTTTTAGATTTGCGATCTCCATAATGTGAGTGCTCGGGGCACTTATTTGCGGTCTCCAAATAACACAAACTTTAGCACTTTTCAAATCATAGAAGCTCGATGTCTTAGTCTACGATTTCGTGTGGTCAAAAGTGGCCTGTAATCCGAGATTTAGCCATAGTTTCGAGTAGATGAGGAGGCCAGTGCGCATGTGCGGACTGTGCTCTCAGCTCCCGGGACCCAAACATGAAACGCAAAGCTGTAAACTATGCCTAAATCTCGGATTACAGGCCACTTTTGCTTCAAACGAAATCGTAGACTAAGACATCGGGCTTCTATGATTTGAAAAGTGCTAAAGTTTGTGTTATTTGGAGCCCGCACGGGGCATATTACATGCTTGGGGAATATATTATATGCCCCGAGCTATGGCTAGAAGTCGTGCTAGGCTAACCGCAAAATTGTGGCGGCACGGTAGCTGAGTGGTTAGCGCTCTTGCTTCACAGCAAGAAGGTTCCAGGTTCGATCCCCGGGTCGCCCGAGCCTTTGTGTGGAGTTTGCATGTTCTCCCTGTGTCTGGATGGGTTTTCTCCGGTTTCCCCCATCAACCCAAAACATGCACCATAGGTACCTCCAGCTTAGGTCCTGACCAAACCGAAGCAAGAAGATCATGGAGATGGTCCCCGGGCGCCCTAATGTGTGCTGCCCACTGCTCCTAATATATGTGTAATATATGTGTATATATATATATATATTCTTCTCTGGGTTAAAATGCAGAGAAGAATTTCTCCAGTGTGAGATCAATAAAGTCACTTCTTCACTTAAAACATCTCTGGAAGTACTCCATATGACACCAAAGTGCTATGGGTGAGTAAAACAACTTGTTTTATTACTGAAATAAGGCTCAAATTGTAAAAAAAACCAACAAAAAAAAAACTTTACTTTTCCTTTAAGTCACCTAAGACATCATACACCTGTGTTTTTGAACCTTCAGAGGTGCTCTGTGTCACCTACTTGTCACTATGAAAATGTTATTGCTTTGTTTACAATATTCCACAGTATGGCATCAAACTCCCAAGCGAGTGACACAACAAGATAGATACAGTATTTCAAGCAAAGAAATACCATGAAGACAAGCAGGTAGCAGACCCCTGTCCAGAAAGGTTGCACTGTGCACCTGTGTATCTTTTATTTGTTAAGTAGGTTCAAAGTTCAAAGCCCTCTGTAGAGCTGACCTGGAGCTGGGTGTTGCAGGTGCTGTGGATCGCAGACGAGGTGCAGACTGGCATGGGCAGGACTGGCCGCAGACTGGCTGTAGACCACGAGAACGTGCGCCCAGACATCCTGATCCTGGGCAAGTCTCTGTCCGGAGGAGTCTACCCTGTAAGCTCCCTGTTCCTGTTCTATTCACCGCTACCCCTGCCCTGCTCCCCTAAGAGACTGTGTGGATCAGCTGTTTTTAGCTCAAAATAAACAAATGTGACGTCATAAAAATAGTACACATAATAGTTTACAAATGCTAAGCCCTGAGCTGCTCATGTAAAAGAGTGAAGCTGCTCAGTGGTATCATAGATCAGTAGAGGTGCATGGGTAACTTGTGTGTGTGTGCAACAGGTGTCCGCTGTGCTGTGTGATGACCACATCATGTCCACCATCAGGGTGGGGCAGTACGGCTCCACGTTCGGGGGCAACCCTGTGGCGTGCCGTGTGGCCATGGCCGCTCTGCATGTGATGGAGGACGAGAAGCTGGCAGAGAACGCAGCCATCATGGGGGGAATACTGCACAGCGGTCTGAGCAAACTGCCCAAAGATGTGGTCCAGGAGGTCAGAGGGAAAGGCCTCCTACAGGGACTGGTCATCAGAGAGACCAAAGGTACAGGCCCTCAGGTCACACTGAAAGCCTGGCTTATTGTGCAGTCTGAGCTCATCGAAGCCTCAGTTTATTTCCATCAAACGTGGCTAACCAGAGTTGGCTCTTAGATGCCTTAATTAATTTAAACTTTATTTGGTTATTATTAATGTATTTAAAGTCTCACTGTATAATAAAAATAATGTTTAGACTACTCAACTAATTGAAAAATAAACCGCTGACTGACTAATTAATGGTTAGCTGCAGCCTTGTAAGTCATTTACATGTGTACGTCCTGCAGAGGGACAACAGCTAACATTGTTTGCTGGCTGTGCCGTTTCAGATTGGGATGCATGGAAGGTGTGTCTGCGTCTCCGCGACAATGGACTGTTGGCCAAAAACACCAGTCATGGCTCGGTCATCCGCCTGGCCCCGCCCCTCATCATCAAGGAGCATGAGATGCAGGAGTGTGTGGACATCATCCAGAGGACCATCATGTCCTTCTGAGACATGATTCTATTTCAATTGACCAATGGGTCCAGTGATGTTTATATACAAGGGTTTATACAGGAAGACGAAGGCTCATTTATCCTGTCATTTACACAGCACGCAGAGTTCATCCCATTTTGAGACCCTCTCAGTGACTGCTGCTTTTTAACTGTTGCACTTTTTGGACCATTTTGGTGAATTGTCACTGACTTCAGGATGGTGGCCACTGAATATGCCAGAGACATGGTTTGGTGGTGCTAAACTTAAGATTTATCATAGTCTTGCATCAGTTAGGTGGCAGTTTGTGGAAAAAGTTGAAGAAAAGTTAAAATACAAGAAGGAAGAATAGGCTGTATATAAATGGACATATCTAACCCACTAGCTGCAGTGTTCCAAATAGGAAGTTTGCGTGTGGACACTTCATCTCATACTGACACTGGCTTCCATTGATTTAAATTGGAATATTGTGGCCACTCTCTCTGTAAATGTTGCTGTGAGCCTCATCATTTTGGTCTTAAAATGTTCGTATTAACCCGCTCTACATGATCCTGGTTTTCATTTAGCTTTTTTGTCCATTTCAAAAACTCCTATTTCTAATATTTAGCCTGTCTCACAAACCACTAGCATCGTTTAGCTTCATTTGAGTGGAGCTGGTGATTATTCATCCGGATTTCAGCCGGACAGTCCAGTTTTAGAGCCTTCTGTCCAGACATTATTAGGGGGCCAAGCACCGAAGGTGCTTAGGCACCCTATAGGAATTGCTTTGCGTTGCCTAGGCAAGTTGCCTAGATGTTCTGGTCTCCTGATTCTTCTTATTCTATATTCCTTTCACCATGGGGAGTCTATGGCAGCCCCTAGAACCGTCTGGTAAAAAGTTGTGAAATTTGGCATGCACATTCCAGCCAGTCTCCTCATTACCCACAGCAATTTATAGGCCCCCAGCCCCAACCGTCTAGTGGCACCAGCAGGTCAAATTTGCAGAAATGTGTCAATTGCCTAGCAACGCACCTAGCAACCTTTGATCTGTCTTTGATGCGTCTGTTCTGACAGGGTTAGACCCTGACCCTGTCAGACCCTGTCAGACTCTGTTAGATCCTGTCAGACCTTGTTAGACCCTGTCAAACGGTGCTTGGCCCCCACATTGCTGCTTGCAGCTATATTTATTATTATTATTATTATTATTATTATTATTATTATTGTAGTGATAAGCAGTATTGTATAGGGCGTTTTTGTGCTCTATGGTTGCCGCCCCCAGTTATGGTAATGTTTGGGCCTTTGTCCTCACTTTTGTTCTAAAGTGTCCTAATTTTCATGCCGGTGGTCACGCTAGACATCACACTTGCTTAGTCCACTGTATACAGTCTATGGAAGGAAGTAGAGAGTTCTAAAACTGAGATAGAGATGTAATCCATTAGTCTAGTCATGACCTCATTATGGTAAGTTATGGAAATATGTCTACAGTACATATGTCTTATCTGCTGCATGTAAAACATCACTAGTTTAGTGAAGTTTAACTGTGAAATGAGTCTAACCTGGCATATGCACTTAAAGGTATAGCAGTGTATAATGTTAAAGGAAAAGTAACTTTTTTTTACAATCTGAGCCTTCTTTCGGCAATAAAACAAGTAGTTTTACTCACCCATAGCACTTTGGTGTCAATTGGAGCAGTTTTGTAGAACTTATGTTGTAGCCGTTCTGTTCTACCAATGATCCCGTATCCGTTAGCGTGAGTGCTCGGGGCACTGCTTTGCGGTCTCCAAATAACACAAACTTTAGCACTTTTCAAATCACAGAAGATCGCTGTGTCAGCGTAGACTTTTAGTAGATTCCAAAACGGCCTGAAACCCGATATCGCAACAGAAAAGTAAAGTTCAGAGCGGTGTTAGCTTCTTTCGAACTAGCGGTGTTTACAAAACAGCTGAGTTCACGCATGCGCACTGTCCTCTCTGATGACGTCATCAAATGAAACTATAGCTGCATATCGGGTTTCAGGCCGTTTTGGAATCCACTAAAAGTCTACCCTGACACAGCGATCTTCTGATTTGAAACGTTTGTGTTATTTGGAGACCGCAAAGTAATGCCCCGAGCACTCATGCTAACGGATACAGGATCATTAGTAGAACAGATGGCTACAACATAACTTCTGCGATACTGCTCCAATTGACACCAAAGTGCTATGGGTGAGTAAAACTACTTGTTTTATTGCCGAAAGAAGGCTCAGATTGTAAACAAATCTTTACTTTTCCTTTAAGACATGTATACCTCGCCCGGTCAGGGAGTCAGCTGACCTCTGTCTTTGGGCACATGCGGTTGCTGAACCTGCTGTAATTCTCCATTGCTTAATACAGTGCTTGGCCAAAAGGCACATGGGTAACTGCAGAGTCCATTAATGTGAGAGTTTACTTTTATTTAAACAATATAAGGGAATATATTTTAGTACAAAACTTCTAATAATATGTGCATGTACAGGAGGTGGCTAACACAGGGTTGTTGCATGTTTACATTATAACAGGTAGCAAAATTGTAATCTTCTTGTATGATTTTGTGAAATAAATGACATTTAAGCGCTTCAGTTGTTTTTGTTCAGACTTGGACACTACCAGAGGACAGTGACCCCAGGGCAGTTGGTCAGATCTGTCTTGGAGGGGTAGACCACCTTCAGACCGCCATCTGGGTCCACTGTCCGCACCTGCTGCACTGTCAACTCATTGGTGGAGCTGTCAGAGGGGGCGTGGCCTTCCCCATCTGACCCCGCCTCTTCTGCATGCTCAGACGTAAACCGGTTGAGCTCGCACATTTTCTGTGAAGCAGGAGGAGGCATAGGTTAGTGCAATGTACAGAAAATCTGACCAAGTCATTTTAAAAGCATAGTTTTGTTCCCTTGCTGTGGGATCATTCAGTCATTATGCTAATTTGGGGATTTACTCTATAAAAAGGCTTAAAGCTACCATCTGTAATTAGACTGGCTGACCCAAAGCCTGTTGTATTCTTACATATCACCACTAGATGGCATCTGTGTTACTGCTGTCTGACAGTGTGCAGCTTTGACCCGACACAAGAAGAGCGCACAGGTGAGGGATAAATCTACAGCCATCTACTGGTAAAATCAAATCAAATAAACTTGCAGATGGTTTCTTTACTAAAAGAAACAGTTTAGAGGACTTCCAGTTCAAAACTGCAGAATTGATCAGCCCCGTCTCTGCATAGTCAATTATACTACATAGTATAGCACTATAAGCAGCAGATATTCATTTTACGTGTCTTTATTGTGGACCCATGGAGTCTGAAACTTATGAATAATTGCAAGTAAAGATGGAAAAGTGGGCGGGAATAAGGGGTAGGTGAACCCAGCACTCAAGACTCTACCACAGGATTATACAAAACATGCATGAATCAATCCAAATACAACTGTGAGTTACCAAATGATGAGAGAACAGCATCATAACATGGTTAAATGCTCATAAAAGTGCATTTACACAATATGTCCCCTTTAAAGGTCCCATGGCATGAAATTTTCACTTTTTAACGTTTTTTGAACGTTAATGTGAGCTCCCCTACCCTGTCACATTGAAGAAAAAATGCAAATGCAGTTCCACCGCCCGTCTGTGTTTCTACCCACACTCTCCGTAAATCACGCCCAGAGAGTTTGGACCGCGAACGAGCTACGCAATGCGAGATGCAGTTTTTTATTTGCCTGGAGACACGTGAGAGTGTTTCCAGGCTCAGATGTCCTTTATCTGAGCCTGTGGACCTCTGAAACAGCAGTGGTTTAATTTTATTTTCTGTGGAAATGTGTTTATTTTTCAATGGAACGCTTCTCATCTCTTCCTCTGCGCAAAAACGCGAAAGTGGTGCCTGCGCACATCGCAGTTTTTTTATTTCTCAAAAATACCTTGAAAACATGCATTCTTATACTGTTAGTGCTGCATAGATCTGACTCTGCCTGATGGCTCCTCAAGTTTACAAGTTTATTGCCATACTGTGGAACATTCCAGGCAAAGCAAAAACATTTCTTTTAAGACAAGCAGGTGAAGTTTCATAGTGCAACTTTAACTAGATTATACATTATAATGTAATTTGAGAAATAAAACAAACAGCCTAGTATCAAATAAAACAAACAAGGAAACAACATTATCTTGTTAAAGTGGGCCTATTCTGCAAACAGGACTTTTCAGAGCTTTAAACCATGTTACAGCTGCTTCCTTCTCATTGACCCTCTGAAGTTATATTTGGAGTGATTCATGCATGTGTGAGTCATCTTTATTCTCCTGTATTCAAGACGTCATTACTTTGTTTGTGCTCCCATTGGGCACCACAGTTTTCTTATGCACAAGCCTATGGACTTGTTTCTTTTTATTCTCTGGTACATGTGCAGAGCCATTCATCGCCATAAGATCTATTACAGCGTTTCTATTCTTTTTAGCAGAAAAACACAACGTACCAGAATGAGAGCATCCATGACATGTTTACAGGTCTGCAGATTGGTGCCACTGGTCACCTCCACAAACAGCTCTGATGTCGTCTTACTGATCTGGACGATACAAAATTATAGAAATGTCACACTCTCTCAAATACTGCGCCCTCCATCAATATGAAGAACCTGGCAGAAGCTAGTCTCAAATACCACTGCTAAGTTACTTCATCATCTTTTAAAGTAAGTAAGTAAGTAAGTAAAATTTTATTTATATAGCACCTTTCACAGACAAGAGCCACAAGGTGCTTCACAACAAGACTTAAAATACAAAATATACAAAATACAAATATAGCTTTATTTTGTAATTGAGATGTCTGTGGACGTGTATTCCGGACAGGAGGAAGGATCAGTATAAACGTTCGGTTAAAGGAAAAGTAACGTTTTTTACAATTTGAGCCTTATTTCGGTAATAAAACAAATTGTTTTACTCACCCATAGCACTTTGGTGTCATATGGAGCATTTCCGGAGATGTTTTAGATTAGCGTTAGGCTAATGCTGTTAGCCTAGCGCGACTTATAGCCATAGCTCGGGGCGGGCGGGCTCCAAATAACACAAACTTTAGCACTTTTCAAATCATAGAAGCCCGATGTCTTAGTCTACGATTTCGTTTGAAGCAAAAGTGGCCTGTAATCCGAGATTTATCCATAGTTTACAGCTTTGCGTTCCATGTTTGGGTCCCGGGAGCTGAGAGCACACTCCGCGCATGCGCACTGCCCTCCTCATCTACTCGAAACTATGGCTAAATCTCGGATTACAGGCCACTTTTGACCAAACGAAATCATAGACTAAAGACATCGAGCTTCTATGATTTGAAAAGTGCTAAAGTTTGTGTTATTTGGAGCCCGCACGGGGCATATTACATGCTCGTGGAATGCCCCGAGCTATGGCTATAAGTCGCGCTAGGCTAACGGCGTTAGCCGAGCGCTAATCTAAAACATCTCCGGAAATGCTCCATATGACACCAAAGTGCTATGGGTGAGTAAAACAACTTGTTTTATTACCGAAATAAGGCTCAGATTGTAAAAAACTTTACTTTTCCTTTAAGTTTCAGTATTTGAAATTATAATATGCCCAAATTATTACTTATCCTTTACTGGCTTGGTCCTCATTGCAACAAAAAAAGGCTAGGTTTTAAGTTTAGGTGCAGAATGTCAGGAACAGGGTGCAGAGCAGCTGCAGTTGGCTGGATAAGGAGAGACTTCAGGTTGGGACACAGTTGATGTGAGGTTCACTGTGCTTCGAATTGGATAACAATGACAACCAAAACACCGAATCAACAGCTTGGTCATCACATCCAGTGTTTTTGTGATTAAGAACAAATCATCATTACAATTGTTATGTTTGATTTGAATATGTTTAACTTGTAACTGAGGACAAAGAGCGGTCATGAGTGAGGGGGGACGAGGGGCGAGGGTCAGGAGGACTAAAGGGAGTGGGAGGGACTGTCTCACCTTGGTGTACTCGCTGTTGGTGATGGGGGGGAAGGACACCACCCTCCCCTCAGCATCCATCAGGCAGGGGTACAGAGGCTTCCCGTCCAAGAGCTGCAGATACCTGGGTCACATTTGTCAAACGGTCAGTCCACTTTCACTTTAAACTGCAGAGGTCTAGACTCACTTAAAGGAAAAGTAACGTTTTTTTACAATCTGAGCCTTATTTCGGCAATAAAACAAGTAGTTTTACTCACCCATAGCACTTGGGTGTCATTTGGAGCAGTTTCGTAGATGTTATGTTGTAGTGGTATCCGTGAACGTGAGTTCTCAGGGCAAATGTTTGCGGTCTCCAAATAACACAAACTTTAGCACTTTTCAAATCACAGAAGATCGCTGTGTCAGCGTAGACTTTAAGTGGAGTCCAAAGCGGTCTGAAACCCGATATCCAGCTATAGTTTAATTTGATGAGGTCCTCATAGAGGAAGCGCGCATGCGTGAAGTCACAGTTGTTTAGAAGATAAACACCACTAGTCCGAAAGAAGCTAACACCGCTCTGAACTTTTCTGTTGTGAGACATGGCTGAAGATTCGAACTTTGAGATTGAAGAGGACTTCTTTGAGTATGATGGCCGTCCCTATCGTTTTGAGCCTGAGTATACGGAGGAAGAGATATTAAAAGGAAGCGGAGACAGTTTGAGGAGCAGCGCACAAGAGAACAGCGAGCGACGGCCCATCTACGAAAAGTAGTACCTGGTGGTGTTTATGTGGACATTGTATGTCGATTGCCACAGAGGAAGAATGCCTTTGCTGTCTCGAGTGGGACATCGGGTTTCAGGACGCTTTTGACTCCACTTAAAGTCTACGCTGACACAGCGATCTTCTGTGATGTGAAAAGTGCTAAAGTTTGCGCAAACATGTGCTCTGAGCACTCACGTTCACAGATACCGCTACACCACAACATCTACGAAACTGCTCCAAATGACCCCAAAGTGATATGGGTGAGTAAAACAACTTGTTTTATTACAGAAATAACGCTCAGATTGTAAAAAACGTTAATTCTCCTTTAAGAAACTCCACAACTAAAAGAAAGCTGCACTGCATTGAGACATTTGACCAACACCGCCCTCTTGTGTTCACACCACACAGCTACACTGAGGACACAGCAGGGTGACGTGCAGCAGCAGCTTACGGGATTTCTTTTGTTCATGCAACAGGCTAGTGTAAGGCTGACAGTAGTAGAACATGCAGCAGGGTGGTGTGAGGCTGACAGTAGAACATGCAGCAGGGTGGTGTGAGGCTGACAGTAGTAGAACATGCAGCAGGGTGGTGTGAGGCTGACAGTAGAACATGCAGCAGGGTGGTGTGAGGCTGACAGTAGAACATGCAGCAGGGTGGTGTGAGGCTGACAGTAGTAGAACATGCAGCAGGGTGGTGTGAGGCTGACAGTAGAACATGCAGCAGGGTGGTGTGAGGCTGACAGTAGTAGAACATGCAGCAGGGTGGTGTGAGGCTGACAGTAGTAGAACATGCAGCAGGGGGGTGGGACTGACTTGTGGAGGCCTGTGACGTTCTGCCTCTTCTTCTGCTTCCGGAGCTCCTCTGCCTCCAGGTGCAGGTGTCTGATGAGCTCCACAGCGCTCATCTCCTTCCGCCCGAGTGCTGTGATCTGGAACACACACAGATTCTACTTTTTTTTCTGGCAGGTTTTAGATTTAAGTTTAAAATTTGATGGCTTTGTAAACTGATGACGCCGCCAGGCCACGTTACAGGTCAGATTTGTGGAGAAACGAGGACACAGTCTACAGTTGCCTACGGTGTTTTGCCAAGTGATTTTTGAGAAATAAAAAACGTTAATTGAAGTAGACCTTCTGTCCGCTCTAAAGTTATAATCAATGACATCCGTGGATCATTGTGTTATCATCTGGGCATTTTAAATTGCAATATTGATTAAAAATGACTAAATAAAAGAAACAAGTCAGCTGGCTTAAGTGTTGAAAAACTGAAGTGTCCAGTGGGAGCTGACGCTGCTGTAAACGTCATCCCTCCTATGGACAGTTGCACGTCACAGAAGTGAGCAGAGGATTTTAATTTTTATGAACACTGATACGCATAGGATTCAGCAGTGTCATGTACTCATTTTGATACAATTTTTTTTTTTAATGAGCAAGGAGGTGTGCACGTCGCATGGACCTGCGTGAAGTTGACCCCCCCATCAAACGCAAACCTACACAAAAGCGGTCAATCGTTTTGAGACGTTAACGATTCTTTTATAGGTCAAATTGGGGTCATCCGGCCCCCCAGGAAGCTTAAAAATGCTCTAAAATGACCCAAAATGGTGTCAGTCATTTGTGCTGTAAAAAGTTTTGTTTATGCCGTTATGATTCTTAAGATATGAGCATCGGCTTTAGCAAAAGTCCGCAAAACTAGTGAAGATAAATGATAAACAATACATGCTTTTACACAGCCTGAGATCGTTTTTCTTCACTAGTTTTGCTGTCAGCTGAGTGGAAATTACGTGATATAATTTCTGAAAAAATAACTTCACGCAGGTTCCCAGGTGCGGTGAAAAGTATGGGGTAGATCTGAGCAATGACGTCTTGAATACAGGAGAATAAAGACGACTCAGACGTGCACGAATCACTCCATATATACCTTCAACTTTAATGCCATACTACAGAACATTCCAGGCAAAGCAATAAACCGCCTCAACCCGAACCTCATTACCCCAACATTATTTATAACAGGATACTTAAAGGGACAGTGTGTAAGATTTTTACCCGTTAATTACTGAAATTGAAGATACCCATTGAAAAATACAGTGTTTTCCAAGCCTTTTCACTTCCATCATGAAATCAAAGTATTCTTTTGGACTTAGATATACCTGCATAAAAGGGGGATTGACCCCATATAGAGGCAGCCATTTTGATTACGAGAGCCACAGAAGGACATTTGGGCTCCGCCTTCGCCTTCACCAAGGCTCGTGGTTTTCACACGAGATAGTACGCGTTTGGATAAACAACACAAGCATGCTGCCGGATCAGACATCGTAATGGATCTAACACGTGTTTTGGACTAAATTGTTTTACTGGATTTTATTCGCTGGATCCTCACGGACAAATTGAGAGCAAGTTTATGGTGGAATACAGAGTTTGACCTGTATTCCACCTGTTACTTAGCTTACCTTCAAAGGTAAGCTAAGTAACAAACCTTGTTTTGTGCTTTTCCGTATAAAAGCCCCATGTGCTCGGGGAGTGATTGTTTTGCAGGGAAATGAATTGCATAGTCAAAAAGAGGAGACTGTAAGGTTTCATTTGATGTGTAGAGTGTCATGGTACATGATCGGGAATGTGTGTTTTCATGCGAAAAGAAAAAAAAACAGTGAACGGAACCACGTTTTATTTGCGGCACGGTGGCTGAGTGGCTAGCTCTCATGCCTCACAGCAAGAAGGTTCGATCCCCGGGTCGCCCGGGCCTTTCTGTGTGGAGTTTGCATGTTCTCCCCGTGTCTGGATGGGTTTCCTCCGGGCACTCCGGTTTCCCCCATCAACCTAAACATGCTCCAAGTAAAATCCTCCTGAGGTCCTGACCAAGCCTAAGCAACAAGATCATGGAGATGGGTCCCCGGGCGCCTGAAAGACGAGCTGCCCACTGCTCCTGAAGGATGGGTTAAATGCAGAGAAATAATTTCCCTACGGGGATGAATAAAGCATGTCTTCTTCTTCTTCTATTTATACCGTAGTTGTCGGCGAGGACTCGCACAGCGCCGGGTGCGCTTCACGCGTTCGTGCGCGGGTACATGAGCTGTCCGCGTTACGGCGCGCCCGGGTGACCCTCGAGGTCTGCCGTAGCTAAAACAGGAAGTGCAATAGCACCATCCACCTATGCGCCACAAATCCTACACACTGTACCTTTAAGGGCAATAAGTATGCTTTTATTCTTTGACCTGGTTAAATAAAAAAATATATATATATAATTAAATAAAACCAGCATGTGCAGCTTTACCTTTAGCTGGGTCGGGGGTTTGACTCCGTAGGTCAGTGGGCCATTGAGCAGGCGAACATCATGGGTGGCGATGGTAGCGGTGGTCCTCTTCCCACACACGTCTTCGTGGAGCTTAGTCTACCAATGTAAGAGCGATTTATCAAAAGTACTGGCTTATACGCAAGTACCAGTCAGCGCAAGGCCTTTTGGAGCTAAATATACTGTAGTTGTGGTACTGACTGCATGGTATTTTTGTTTTAAGCATGTCATACTGTTTCTACCACACATGAGGGCAGCAGTCGTTGGTCACCAGTTCAAGTGCCACACATACACACGGTACATAATGTCCTGCCCTGTCCATGGGTAAGACACTACGCATTGGACTACCTTGTGTTACTACATTGTTTTGGTCTGCAATGTTTAAGGAAAAGTAACGTTTTTTACAATCTGAGCCTTATTTCGGTAATAAAACAAGTTGTTTTACTCACCCATAGCACTTTGGTGTCATATGGAGCACTTCCAGAGATGTTTTAGATTTGCGATCTCCATCATGTGAGTTCTCGGGGCACTTATTTGCGGTCTCCAAATAACACAAACTTTAGCACTTTTCAAATCATAGAAGCTTAATGTCTTAGTCTACGATTTTGTGTGGTCAAAAGTGGCCTGTAATCCAAGATTTAGCCATAGTTTCGAGTAGATGAGGAGGCCAGTGCGCATGTGCGGACTGTGCTCTCAGCTCCCGGGACCCAAACAAGAAATGCAAAGCTGTAAACTATGGATAAATCTCGGATTACAGGACACTTTTGATTCAAACGAAATCGTAGACTAAGACATCGGGCTTCTATGATTTGAAAAGTCCTAAAGTTTGTGTTATTTGGAGCCCGCCCGCATATTACATGCTTGGGGAATATATTATATGCCCCGAGCTATGGCTAGAAGTCGCGCTAGGCTAACCGCAAATCTAAAACATCTCTGGAAGTGCTCCATATGACACCAAAGTGCTATGGGTGAGTAAAACAACTTGTTTTATTACCGAAATAAGGCTCAGATTGTAAAAAAAAAAAACATTACTTTTCCTTTAAAGTGAAAGTAAAAACTACCCAAGTGTCAATGTGTTCATTTACGCTGATTTGTATGATAGCCATTTTTATGAGCAATTAAAAATTACCAGACACACCTGAACACCTCTTGGCCCCCTGTATTTGTATCATTTGTATCACATGTCGCCTCTCCAAAACTCACAACTAAATCTATCTTTTACCTGAGAGAAACTAGAGTCTGGTGCTTCTGTTGATTCTGCACACATCTGTTGTTTTTCAGTCATTTCGTGTCATTTTTTATGTGTAAACAGGCATCTTTGCTTTTACCCCAACAAACCCTGCGTCTCTGACTGGTTAATCCGCCTGTGAAAAACACCTATCTGAAACTGAGGAGATAGGATACAGTTCCAGACCCACTCATCGGTGTAAAGTTTTGTGAATGTGTGTGGTTCTGACTCAACTGGAGTCAAATCTGTATATAAAGGGAAAATGAATTGCCATTACACATGTTCCGTCCAGGATGCGCCCGCCTGCGTCTCACTTACCTGGGCCATGAGGAACCTCTTGAGGGCATTGCCGGGTCGGAGGTTGAGCCCGCGCACCAGGCAGCAGACCAGGTACGGCCGCACGTCCCTGACCTCAGGGCTGACCGTCACTGTGAGGGCAGGAGGGGCTGAGGACACATGCAGCACACGCACCAGCATACGAGCCACATCCTCCACATCGTCCACCTCCTCGAGCTGGGGACAGAGACGGAGACATTTGACAGTGCGTAGTGATTATAGCGGACATGTGACAAAATCATTTCATTATAGAGTTTAAATAAAGGTTAAAGGTCCCATGGCATGAAATTTTCACTTTCTGAGGTTTTTGAACGTTAATGTGAGCTCCCCTACCCTGTTTAGCCCCCCCCCCCATGGCTAAAAGTTGCGAAATGTCTAAACTGAGCATTTGCGATCCTTTTCTGCGTTAGAAAAAAACACAGCTCAAACGGGCGATTCTGAACAAGGACCCTTATTGACGTCAGCTCGAAAAATGCAGTTCCACCCCCGTCTGTGTCTACTCAGCGTCTCTGTAAATCACGCCCAGAGAGTTTGGACTGCGAATGCGCTAGGCAATGCGAAATGCGTTTTTTTATTTGCCTGGAGGCACGTCCGAGTGTTTCTAGGCTCGGAAGTCCTTTATCTGAGCCTCTGGACCTTTGAACAGCAGTGGTTTAATTTTATTTTCTGTGGAAATGTGTTTATTTTTCAATGGAACGCTTCTCATCTCTTCTCCGCGCAAAAACGTGGAAATGGATCAGAGCGGACAGCTGAGAGCGGAGAGCTGAGAGTTTGGCCACGCCCCAACCCTCTACTATAGGCCATCTCTGTCCTCCTCATTTGCATTCAAGCAACAACTCCCATAATGGAGTGTTCAGAGAGAGAAAAATTACTCTCTCATCTTATCTCTGTTGATAAGATGAGAGTGTTGATTTTGAAGAAGGATTCATTTACAGTATTAGGGAACCATTAAGGAGCCATATAAAAGCATCAAGAAGTACCATGTCATGGGACCTTTAAATATATAAATAACATAAGGACAAATACAAGAATTGTAATAGCAATTGAAACAAAGAGACTTTTTGGAGCGTTGTTCCCTCGTCGAAAAGGTTTTAGATGTCACCCACGTGTGTTTTGAGTAATCCAGTGATCTCTCTCAAACCCCTTATAGTTAGCAGTAAAGTTCTGTGCAGTACTCAGCTCACAAGCCTACGTCATCCACATTCAGAATAGAAAGGCTTTTCTCAAATCAAAAGGAATACATGGCAGTACTTGATCAAACTATTTAAGCTTCAACCTGTACAATACTGAGGAAAACATAAAACGTGTAAAACAGCGCTCTTGAGTTTTCCTTCTTTGATCAGTGATAAATAAATGCAGAACAAATGGCAAAACAAACATAAATCCAATTTTATGTTGTGTGTTTACTCCAAAATTTAAATCTAACTGTATGTAAAAGTATTCCGAATACAGTACTCCAATTGGACCATATATTGGAATACATTACAAAATACATTTTAATTCAGGTATTCAGTACTCTGTAATGAAATACATTTTCAAAGTATTCTTCCCATCACTGAATATGATACAAAACTGTACACAACGTCACAATCCTGATGCAACATGCAGGAGCTTTATTAGTGGACACATTTTTCTAAACAATAAGTAACATGATGATCTAAATATGTTTTGTTTGCAGTTAATACCCCATAGAAGTAAAATATCCTCTTTAAAGAAATTATTGAATAGAAAATAATAAGTATAATAATAGAGTAATCTATCTGACAGTGACAGACACAGGAAGGGCATCTGACACAGAGGGACAATTCAGAACATGTTTGTAGAGGTCAAAACTACAGGTTATTTCATGTGTGTACCTCTGGAGCTTGGGCCTTCTTCTTGCTAAGAGGGCCTTTCTTAGTCTTATCTGCATTGCGGGGCCCATTGCTGCCCCCCTCGGGCCCCGCACGGGCCCTCCCTCTCAGGTACTCCAGCACAGACTTGGTCTGACACCCATTCACCATCTTCTCCAGGCGCCGGTCCCGCAGCTTGTTCCCTGCAAAGAAACCATTCTACTTAAAGGAAAAGTAACGTTTTTTTTTACAATCTGAGCCTTCTTTCGGCAATAAAACAAGTAGTTTTACTCACCCATAGCACTTTGGTGTCAATTGGAGCAGTATCGCAGAACTTATGTTGTAGCCGTTCTGTTCTACTAATGATCCCGTATCCGTTAGCGTGAGTGCTCGGGGCACTGCTTTGCGGTCTCCAAATAACACAAACTTTAGCACTTTTCAAATCACAGAAGATCGCTGTGTCAGCGTAGACTTTTAGTAGATTCCAAAACGGCCTGAAACCAGATATGCAGCTATAGTTTCATTTGATGACGTCATCAGAGAGGACAGTGCGCATGCGTGAACTCAGCTGTTTTGTAAACACCACTAGTCCGAAAGAAGCCAACACCGCTCTGAACTTTACTTTTCTGTTGCGATATCGGGTTTCAGGCCGTTTTGGAATCCACTAAAAGTCTACGCTGACACAGCGATCTTCTGTGATTTGAAAAGTGCTAAAGTTTGTGTTATTTGTGCCCCGAGCACTCACACTAACGGATACGGGATCATTAGTAGAACAGAACGGCTCAACATAACATCTACGATACTGCTCCAATTGACACCAAACTGCTATGGGTGAGTAAAACTACTTGTTTTATTGCCGAAAGAAGGCTCAGATTGTAAAAAACGTTACTTTTCCTTTAATAGTAAGTACTTTTGCACACTACAGCACTGGTATTTAAAGAAAATATTTTGGGATGTTTAAGTATGGTACATGAGTGCAGGTCGTGTGTGACAATAACAATATGCACATGAATCTTGAATCTTTCAATCAGGGAGCATCATTATCACATGGTTATGGTCAGGCCTGAAAGTATTTTTTTGCCAGTACTATTAGGCCAACATGTTTTACTTCGGACACATACACCCAGTCAGTTAGAATATCATTTGGGTAGAATGATTAGTCCAATCATTTTAAAATGTACATCAGGCACATGATTATTATTATACACTGCTCAAAGAAATTGAAGGAACACTTTGAAAACACATCAAATCTCAATGTGAAAAAAAAACAGGCCCATGCCCTACAGAATGACCTCCAGCAGGCCACTGGTGTGAATGTTTCTGCCCAGACAATCACAAACTGCCTTCACGAGGATGGTTTGAGGGCGCCACGTCCTGTAGTGGGCGCTGTGCTCACCCCCAGCACCGTGGAGCTCCATTGGTATTTGCTAAACACCAGAAGTGGCAAGTCCTCCACTGGTGCCCTGTGCTTTTCACAGATGAGAACAGGTTTACCCTGAGCACCTGTGATAGACGTGAAAGAGTCTGGAGAAAACAAGAACTACTGGTTCAGTAGGAGCGGTTTTGTGGTGGGTCTGTGATGTTCTGGGGAGGCATATACATGGAGGGAAGCTCAGACCTCTACCAGCTAGAAATCCATCTAATCTATCTAGGTACCGGGATGAAAACCTTGAACCCATTATCAGACCCTACACTGGTGCAGTAGGTCCTGGTTTCCTCCTGATGATCAAACCATGCCTGGTCAAATCAGGGACAGGCTGATTTTTTCCTCTCCACAGGAGACATTTTCTGATGCATTTTTACATTAAAACTGATTCTGGTGTGAGTGAATTCAACGGTCACATCCAGTTGCCATTCTGTGTAAGATAAACATCACTCTGTAGCCTGCTCACTTTATCCACAGAAGTCCTAAAGTGCACAAGAGCCTTCACTTGTCAAATGTTTAGATCATGTTTTGATCCAAACATTTAATCACTTTTTCATATTGAGCCAAAACCAGGATAAACCGCTTCAGACAGTTTACACTTAATGAAGCATGTGGCCTTTGAAACAGCCTGAGACAAAACAAACAAACAAACAATATTTATAAGGTGCTTTTCATACAAAATTGTAACACAAAGCGCCTTACAGTGGTCAAGGATTAGAAGATTGACCTTATTTGATCTCGCACAGGAGAAGTTGTTTCTATATTTGACCCGGGGACCCTCCCCATGATTTTGTTTTGTTATTTATGCTTTGGTCAGGCCCTAAGCTGGAGGATTTTACCTATGGCGCATGTTTAGGTTGATGGGGGAAACCGGAGTGCCCGGAGGAAACCCACCCAGACACGGGGAGAACATGCAGTCTCCACACAGAAAGGCCTGGGCAACCGGAACCTTCTTGCTGTGAAGCATGAGTGCTCGCCACTCAGCCACCGTGCCACCAGGGGAAAAAAAAAAAAAAGAAAAAAAAGAAAAAAGAAAAGCAAACAGACAAACAAGCAGACGAACAAACAACAAACAGATATACAAGCAAACAAACAAAAGAACAAACAAACAGACGACAGAAGTCAATCAAAGGCCAAGCTAAACAGGTGAGTCTTGAGCCCACTCTTAAAAACATGAACGTTCTCTGCAAGGGCCTCTTGGAGGACTATCGGGGGCATTTTGTGAGCATCACTCCTCCTTACAGACACACATGGCTAATTTGCATCCTCTGCATCCTGTCAATATACACGAAAACACGATTGGATAAACTTTTGAGTTGTGTTGTGGTGTACCACCACCATATCTTTTAGGGGTACACAGTACAAGATAGTACCGGCGTACTTTCACCCCTGGTTACAGTGTGTACTTGTTCATTAGAACCTTTAAAGTTGATCTCCTTGAGTTTGGGGCAGTCGCTCAGAGCTGGAGGGATCTCACTCAGCTTGTTGTTGGACAGGTCCAAGATCTAAGAAGAGATAAAACATATTTTCAGATGAACAAAAAAAGCAAAAGCTTTCAAAACTGCAGTCACACAATTACACCCAAGTTCAAGCAAAAACTACTATTTATGCAGAAAAAAAGAACAGAAAATAATGTATTTATATAAAGACAGATTCAACTTGTGAATCATGAGTTTAATCTGACTTTTTACATAGAAATACCAAAAAAAACAAAACTTCACTCTCTTCTCCTCTCTGCTGCTCTCATCGAGATCCTGATCATCTAAATAAAACAATTAATCGACTAATACACATTTTGGCCGACTGAGAACTACAGTTCTGAAGATCTGTTAGACTTTAATGTAATGTTTTTTTAGCCCAAACTGACCAGAAAGAAACAAAGAGCTACAACAGGAGAGATTATTTTGTCTCTCGCATATAAAATTACAGTCACAACCACGCTAGCCTCCAACAAGTTTTACCATTTTTTTACTCACTCTTATAATTTTTGCTGAAAATGTGTTGTTTAAATCTATTTGTTATTTTTTCATGAGTCTTAAAACTCATTAGCACACATTGTGTCACCACAGTAACTGATGAACATTCCACCATAGAACACCCAAAGTGTGACGTCACTGCAAAGCATCAGTTCACTCTAAAGCGCCCAGAAGAGTCCCCAGCTGCAGACCTTAAGAGCGGGCAGCCGGTGGACCTCCGGGCTGAGCTCCTGGAGGAGGTTGTCTGATGCCAGCACAGTGCTGAGGAGCTCCAGCCTGTCAGAGCACAGGTCGGAGGGCAGGCTGCTCAGGCGGTTCTTGGACACGTTGAGAGTGGAGAGTTTGGGGCACTGGCTCAGTCCCTCAGGTAGAGTCTCCAGACGGTTACAGCTCAGGTTCAGAGTGGTGAGCTCCTTCAGCCCGCACACACCCTCCGGTAAAGACCCAAGCTCATTCACAGACAGGTCCAGGACTTTCAGTGCCTGACGACAGTTAGACAAGAAACACAAATGTTACATCTTTGGTAGGGTTATCAGATACTGATCGATACTTAAGAAAGTACACTCATTAGAAGTAGTGCCAATAAAAGGGGAAAAAAAAAACACAAACTGGAAATTTGATCTTTCATAAACTGTTTAAGAATCTTGAGCTTTAGTAAAATAAGGAAAGTAAAGGAAAGTAAGGAAAGGAAAGTAAGGAAAGGAAAGGAAAGTAGTAATTATCATTATATTAGTATTGAGGATCAAGAAGACCATTGATTATTACTGAAATGATAAAAGGAGAAATTAAATTTGTCAACTGGACAAATTTGTCAACTGGACAAAGTTTGTTTGGTCGAAAACGTTTCGCTGCTCATCCGAGAGGATTCGTCAGCTCTGGTTCTAGTGCTGGTTAGACCCTGTTTATAATCGAATTATAAATGGGAGACATTTAGAATTCGATTCTCAAACCAAGTCAAAAACAGACAAAGAAACATTAGGGCAGACAATCCAGGGCAGAGGGGTGGAGAGGGTCGTTAGGCTTGAATAGGGAGGCGAAACTAGTCGCCAGAGTAATTTGGAAAACAAAGATACAGATTAGCTGAGATAGTTTCAGAGCTATTTCAGTGTACTGAGCTCCTCCCTGCAGCGAGATATAAACAGGGTCTAACCAGCACTAGAACCAGAACTGACAAAGCCTCTCGGATGAGCGGCGAAACATTTTCGACCAAACAAACTTTGTCCAGTTGACAAATTGAATTTCTCCTTTTATCATGGATTCTACCTGGATGACTGAGGGACTCTTCATGCATATTACTGAAGTCAAATCTGAAATGTTAGCATTCTGATGACAATAAACCTTGGTCTTACATAAATGTTACATTTTATATTTTGAATATAATAGCCTATTAAATAATTGTCCTGGTTTGAGCCCACTTTAGTCCTGAAACCACAAACAAAAGGTTTAAGAAATTTACACAATGCACCTTTAAAAGGATCTACATTAAGTGATTTTCTGATCTATGTTATACTGTGTTTGTTTTGTTTAGTTCATACATGGTTGAAACATAAACCAGCATATTTAGGCATTTTCTCTCAATCAGAAAGCACTTTATTCCACCTTGTGATGTCATGTGGTAATACAGGAAGTGCTCTGCAGTACTGTACTGTAAGCCACAAAGGTTTAATCAGGACTGAACCAGAAACTGAGCCCATATAAAACAAAGTCTAAATCAGAAATGAAGACCAAAGGTGCGCAGCTAACAGCCCTGTGGCCCTCTGCACGGACACGCAGACAGGTCCTCCACCTGCAGAGTGTCTCCACCTGCAGAGTCTCTACCTGCAGTGTGTCCACTCGGGGGACGGAGACCAGCTTGTTCCTGCACAGCACCAGGCTCTGCAGGTTGGTCAGGAGGCGGATGTCCTCATGGAGCTGCGTGAGGCTGGGACACTGGGACACCTCCAGGTAGTTGAGCAGAGTGAGGGAGTAGACCGCAGAGGACAGTCCCCCCGCGGCGGACACCCTCCCGTCCACAGCCGGACCCTGCAGCACCAGCTCACGCCTCTTTTCCGAAGCTGCCTTCTCGATCTCCGGCCATCCGTGTCCATCTCCTCCTCCGCTGTCCATGATGCTGCTGCTGCTGCTGCTACTGCTGTGTCCAGAGGAGCTGCTGAGAGGACGCACAAGGACGTCACTTCCGTAAACCGAACGTCACCGAACGTCACATTCAAAGGAAAATTATTAATATTTTATTTTAACGTGAAAACTCTTAGAAATGTAGTTACATGTTGCATTAGACGCAAGGAACAAAACTTTAATACTGTAAAAAGCGTGCGTTAAAAAAAAAAACAGCGTATGGATCATGTCTATGGTATGGATTGTCATGCTTTTTGTCCCAGAGGAGATACCGTAATCACCGATGAGCGATTTTTTCTTTCTTTTTTTTTTTTAGCACATTAGGTAAAACAATGTGTATTTTACTGACAGTTTTTGTAAGACTTTCGTAATAGAGGCTGCGGCTTCTATAGCTGCTTTACGCGTTGGTTTTACGCGTTGGTTTTACGCGTTGGTTTTACGCGTTGGACAGTGGAGCTGTGAGTGCGCATGCGCGTGTATTGTTGTCACCGGTGGTTATGGAGACGACATGGACGTGCGAGCTGTCAACTGTGTGCTGATGCTTGTGGTAAGAGACACGCTTCTACGACTTGTCCGACACGACCAGGGCCAGAGCAGAAACAGAGCCAAACTGTGCGTAATCTGTCAGGGCGCTTTTGCTCTTCTTCTGAGCCACAGAGCAGAGAGTTTCCGTTAGCGATAATGTCCCTGCCCTTATAAAGACACACGGAGCTCTGTGCAGAATGTGTCCATGTTGTGTCCTCCGAGTTCCTCCAGGACCCCGTCAGACCTGTTGTTGTTTCTCGCCGAGGAGGACAGAAAGACGCACAACTAAGACCCTGCGCCCACCTGTTGAAAGATTAGAGCCACACGTTCTGTTATTTGACATGTCTTTATACTGATACTTTGCAGCTCATGTCACCCACATTCCCCTGAGGGGGGATGAGAGGGATGTTAACTGTAGGCTCAGTTCTTTCTGAAGCTCTGTTAGAATTTAAACTTTTTAACACAGTCTGGCTAGAAAAAGCTGGCGTGGTGATCTGATTTGTGCTGTTAAACCAGCCTCTCACACATCACAGGGTAGCCAGCATGAGCCAACAGTTTTCATTTAGTAATGCTCACCTTTTTCATGGAAAATTAAACTCTTAAAACAGGATCAGGATAATTTGAATTTTCAGACTCATGCAGAATATTCCCAGCCTGAAGTCACTGCAAAGTATCAATAGACCTTTATGATTTTATTAAAGGTGCTCTCTGTAACCCATAAAGTGCATACAGAAGTGGACTAAGGGAGTGTGACGTCACACACAGCGTTTGGCTCCAGTCAAATGAAGCTCACGAGGCCAGCAGTTACAAGGTGAATTTGGAGTCATCTTCCATATTGGGAATAGGAATTTATAAATGGACAAAATGGCTAAATAAAAACCCCAGGATCATGTAGAGGGGTTTAATACAAACATTTTTAATACAAACATTTTGTCCTTTTAAATGTTTTAAATGTTTTACTGTTTGTTTTAACTGTTTGTATTTTAACTGTTGCTTTTAACTGCCTATAATGTATATTATACTTGTTGTTAGGCGATCTTGAGTGTCCAGAAAGGCGCATAATAAATAAAATTTATTATTATTATTATTGATGGTAATGACTGAAAGGACGAGATCGCTGATACAAGCGGCCGAAATGAGTTTCCTCTGCAGAGTGGCTGGGCGCTCCCTTAGAGATAGGGTGAGGAGCTCAGTCACACGGGAGGAGCTCGGAGTAGAGCCGCTGCTTCTCCACGTCGAGAGGAGCAGCTGAGGTGGCTCGGGCATCTGTTCCGGATGCCTCCTGGACGCCTCCCTCGGGAGGTGTTCCGGGCATGTCCCACCGGGAGGAGGCCCCGGGGAAGACCCAGGACGCGCTGGAGGGACTATATCTCCCGGCTGGCCTGGGAACACCTTGGGGTCCCCCCAGAGGAGCTGGAGGAAGTGTCCGGGGTGAAGGAGGTCTGGGCATCACTGCTTAGACTGTTGCCCCCGCGACCCGGCCCCGGATAAGAGGAAGAACATGGATGGATGGATGGATGATTATTATTATTATTATTATTATTATTATTATTATTATTATTATTATTATTATTATTATTATTATTATTATTTTAGACCAAAATGACGAGGGTCACAGCAGCAGTTACAGAGAGAGGAGTGACTATATTCCAGTGTTTACAGTCTGGTGAAGAGTCTGACAGGTGGATAAGTTTAATTTCACTGTTGAACATTCTGGGCCAAGCATGAACATCTTTATTAGACCCACCTCCACCCTCCAGAAAGGTTAGAGCTTTAAAGCAAAGCCTGGACTTGTCTCTCTAACTTGGAGAAGTGCTTCAGACAGAGCTGTGCCCCCAGATAGATCATCCTGGAGCTGTTTAACAAGAATGTGTGTGACTCTTGTGTTTGATCATCCCGATGACTCTAGATATTGTGTCATCAGGAATGTGCTACAGCTGGGCTAGAACTGTTGTGATTAAAGTTTAAGTAATGCACAAAGTGTGAAAGGACTGTTAACATGCTCATATGTAGAACATGTGCAGCATGTTTGTTGTTACTTGTTGTTTTTTTACCTCTGTAAATAGTTTGCAGTAGACTCAGTATTCTCTATTTTGGATGCGTTTTTTCTGCGCCCTCTTGGAGATCATCTAGATGAAAACAGTGTAATGAAATCCTATGCACTTCTGTCCTCTCTAATTTAGCAGTGATGACGCTTAAAACTTGTAATTTGAAAACTGTAACTTGTTTAATACACCAAAGAGTCCAGACATGGTGGACAGGACTTTTATCTTAAATTAAGGGGTTTAAGCTTTTTCAATGTTTGTATCTTAGAACTTGTCCCAGGAATGCCCAGGAAGATCGAATTCACTGTGGTAAACTCTTCCAGTCATGAGGAGAGCTACAGCGCCCAGGAACTGAAGGTGCATGTCCCCACAGCCAAAGGATGGAGGTCCAGCAGGTAGAAGCACCTCTCCACCACCACTCCACCACAGTTCCACCACCTCTCCATCACCACTTGTGATGAATATCGTAATCAGGGCTCTCAAGTGTCACGCATTGAGAGTGTGACACACGCAATTCGACGTCACACGCCACACATGGCATTTCTCACGCTGATTTTTTTTTTTTTTTTTTGTGCCCAGAAAATCGGTCTGTGTGGCTCAGTTTATGCAGGCACCGCATGTTTTCAGTGAAAAAAACTCCCCCGCCCCGCTCCCCGGAAAAAAATCTCAGTTATCAGGCGCCGCGCCCTTTTCAGCCAATCAGAAAATAGATTGTTCTGTTGTTGGGCAGACTGTAGAGTGTAGTTTCAGCTGCTAAGTGCACACTGCGGTGATGATAAAACAAACTGAGAACCATCAGGTAATAACTTCATTTATATAACTCTCATTAGTTGCTTTGTAGTTTAAGTTTGCTCTTTAGACAAACATTTACAGCAGGGCTCTCAAGTCTCACGCATTGAGAGAGACAATTCGACGCGTTCACACGCTCACGCGGCATTTCTCACGCAAATCCCCCTGCTCCTCGGAATTTACGCAGTCTCACGCACGACCCCGCTCAAAACTTGAGAGCCCTGCGTAATTGTGATTAGATTTGCAATTCCAGATCGTTTCACAGTAAATAAACCCTTTAGAAACACTGAGAGGAAATATTCACTGCTAAACTAACACAAGAATCCCATCCATTCCATGTCTCTAGGTCTAAACTGCAAGGTTAACATATTTTATATATATTATTCCCTATAGAATCAAAACATTGTGATAATGAGTGAAATATCTTGCAGTTCTATTTGACCTGCTTTATCATGTTGTATTTTCATACATGCACATTTCAGTGTTCCACTTATTCAAATAATATTTGTTTGAGTGAGTTTATATGCACAGACTAATATGCTGTAAGACGAGAAAATTACCAAACAAAATCAACTATAAAACATTAGCATAAATACTATGTTCCTGTGTTCCCTGGACCCCCCCAGGCTGTGCTCGTACCCCCAGACCCTCACGCTGCAGCTGGAGGAGAGGAGCCATGTGAGGAAGCTACAGCTGCTGGCTCATCAGTATATGATCCCCTCCAGAGTGGACTTCCACATCGGGGACGGCCTGCCCACCAGCAGCCCCCTGCACAAACTTGGGTAAAGACCAGACCTGACCAGGGACTCGGTGACAACAGCCAACTCCTACACGCATGTGACACAGGTTAAAGGGGAACGTTTATGCAAAATCAACTCTTTGTTCTAGTTGCTCCCTCAGTATTTTAGTGATCCTCCCGGGCCGTATTTGAACCTTCCTTCTGGTTATGTCTTTACTTATGTCCAGTCCTCCACAATTGTTTTTTTTATCAATATACAAAATTAGAGGTTAGTGAGTTAGATGAACAATATTTTAGCGAAGGTAATGTTGTCTGTCAGACTTGACTTTAGAGCCCAGTAACAGCATGGTAACGGGTTAGAAATGGCATTCTTGTACAGCCCAAACTTGGTTTCAAGTCTAAAATTCTTATCACGTTCCCCCAGGATACACGCCTGTCCAGTCTAAAGATCTAGAGATGTGACCCAAAAATACATTTTAACGTTCAACAAAACAGTTCCAGTTGATGACTGTTTGACATCCTAATGTGGTTTTCCTCATAAGACTGAACATCACAAGAAGAGTTGACTAAACGGCCTGATGACCTGTGTGCAGGTACGTGTCTCTGTCTGATAACCAGCAGACGGAGTTCAAGGCGCGAGAGCTGAAGTCTGTGCACATGGACGCCATCGGAACCCACCTGAAAATAACCCTGCACCAGAACCATGTGAACCGCCACAACCGCCACAACCAGGTACTCCCACAACCACCACAACCAGGTACTCCCACAACCGCCACAACCAGGTACTCCCATAACCAGGTACTCCCACAACCGCCACAACCAGGTACTCCCATAACCAGGTACTCCCACAACCGCCACAACCAGGTACTCCCATAACCGCCACAACCAGGTACTCCCATAACCGCCACAACCGCTACAACCAGGTACTCCCACAACCGCCACAACCAGGTACTCCCATAACCGCCACAACCAGGTACTCCCACAACCGCCACAACCAGGTACTCCCACAACCGCTACAACCAGGTACTCCCACAACCAGGTACTCCCACAACCGCCACAACCAGGTACTCCCACAACCGCCACAACCAGGTACTCCCACAACCAGGTACTCCCCCAACCGCCACAACCAGGTACTCCCACAACCAGGTACTCCCACAACCGCTATAACGAGTACAACCAGGTACTCCCACAACCGCTACAACCAGGTACTCCCACAACCAGGTACTCCCACAACCGCTATAACGACTACAACCAGGTACTCCCACAGTCACTATAACCAGGTACTCCCACAACCGCTACAACCAGGTACTCCCACAACCGCCACAACCATGTACTCCCACAACCGCCACAACCATGTACTCCCACAACCAGGTACTCCCACAACCGCTATAACGACTACAACCAGGTACTCCCACAACTGCCACAACCAGGTACTCCCACAACCGCCACAACCGCCACAACCAGGTACTCTCACAACCGCCACAACCAGGTACTCCCACAACCGCCACAACCATGTACTCCCACAACCGCTATAATGACTACAACCAGGTACTCCCACAACCGCCACAACCATGTACTCCCACAACCGCTATAATGACTACAACCAGGTACTCCCACAACCAGGTACTCCCACAACCGCTACAACCAGCTACTCCCCCAACCGCCATAACCAGGTACTCCCACAACCGCTATAACGACTACAACCAGGTACTCCCACAACCAGGTACTCCCACAACCGCTACAACCAGCTACTCCCCCAACCGCCATAACCAGGTACTCCCACAACCGCTATAACGACTACAACCAGGTACTCCCACAACCAGGTACTCCCACAACCGCTACAACCAGGTACTCCCAAAAAAGCTCCGAAGAGTTTTTATTATGAATAAATAAAAGAAATGTAGCTGTCCCTCTGGAGAATAATATTGTTTTTCTTTTGTTATTGACCACCGATCTGAAACTAGCATCGTTGAGGATAATTTGCCATAGAACCAATTTTTTTACTGAAATAATAAAATGAAGAAATGTAATGATTTGAAAATGGCTACAAATATAAAAAAAGTGAGCAAATGGTATGTTTTTAACCACATCCAAGTTTCATCTCCTCATTGACTCAACATGTCGCACGTGTCATGTTCTGCAGTACAATTGTTCTCAGAAATGGTGTTGAAAGGATCTTGTTGTGTTGCAGGTTGCTTTGGTCGCCATCAATGTCCTGGGCGACTCACTGGATGGAAACGACTTCACCACCACGGTAAGAAAGGACACCCCACCACAGCATGTCACACTGCTGCTCACCTGTAGAGGGCACACTAACACAGAGTACTGATATTTTAGCACAGTGCATTACTAGAGTTGAGTTAATTAGGGATGTAACGATATCCAACTGATTATCAACACGATATGTAGCTCACGGTCCGACATTAATTGTGATATTTTAGGATTGCAGATAGGATACTTATTGCATTTAAAATACTTTGATGACAAGACTTTGGTGGTCCTTTTGGTGTTACTGTCATAATCCCAAGAATTAAAGTAAAAAACATTTCTTCATGTTGTCTGCACTGAAATGAATCATGGGATATAGAGTTCCCTATGTTTATTAGCTATTACTACTATAAAACAATGCATTTAAAGATCCCATGACATGGTACTTCTTGATGCTTTTATATGGCTCCTTAATGGTTCCCTAATACTGTAAATGAATCCTTCTTCAAAATCAACATTCAGTGCATGAGAAAGAGAGATAAGATGAGAAAGAGTCATAAATGTCACTCTGGAACACTCCATTATGGGCGTTGTTGCTTGAATGCAAATGAGGAGGACAGAGATGACCTATAGTAGGGGGTGGGGGCGTGGCCGAGCTCTCCGCTCCGCTCTGTGACCCACTTTTGTGTTTTTGCACGGGGGGAGAGATGAGAAGCCTTCCATTGAAAAATAAACACATTTCCACAGAAAATAAAATCAAACCACTGCTGTTTCAGATATCCACAGGCTCAGATAAAGGACTTCCGAGCCTAGAAACACTCGCAAGTTCCTCCAGGCAAATAAAAAAACGTATTTCGCATTGCGTAGCTCCTCCGCAGTCCAAACTCTCTGGGCGTGATTTACAGAGACGCTGAGTACAGACAGACGGGGGTGGAACTGCATTTGCATTTCTTTTTTCGAGCTGACGTCAATAAGTTTCCTTGTTCAAAATCGCCCGTTTGAGCTCTGATTTTTTCTAACGCAGAAAAGGATCGCAAATGCTCAGTTTAGACATTTCGCAACTTTTAACCATGGGGGGGGGGGCTAAACAGGGTAGGGGAGCTCACATTAACGTTCAAAAACCTCAGAAAGTGAAAATTTCATGCCATGGGACCTTTAAGCAAAATTCACTACTGTGGGGTTTTGGTCATGTTGTACCTCCTCAAAAACATACCTGAAGTTGTCTTTTGTTTGAGTAAGCCTTAATTATTTGTCTGTCCACATCTCCAAAGCGCAAAATGCTCTGTTCCACCTTGTGATGTCGCAGTGTGGTAGTTTTCGGTAAAGACTGGCACATTCAGGTCTGAAATGATCCAAAATTCTATTGAAGGTGTATGAAGTTTAAAAACACACTGGCGCACTTCCTGTATTACCACATGACATCATAAGGTGGAACAGAGTGTTTTCTGTTTGAGAGAAGAGCTCAGCCTAAATCTGCAGGATTTGTGTGTTAAATATGTGGGAATGAAACAAAACACAATTCCAGGTCTGTTTGTGATGAAGAAACATTATAACTGTGACAAAGAGGGCATTTGCATACTCAACTTCATTTCATATTCATTTTTCCATATCCTCCTGGGACCCGAAGAAAAAAAGTAAATGAACACCTTAGCATTTACATTTTGTTAATTTTATTATTATTCATAATGTTGTAACATGTTCTCTGTAATGGACTGCAATAGTGTTAAATCCATGTCAAGTTAACCTAACCTAAACCTAACAAAAACATTTTTTCAGTTGGTTTTACAGTCACCTCAAAAAGTTTTTAGACTCCTTTTTAATTTATTATTTATTTATGTATTTTTATTTTTTATTTTTTATTTTTTTTGCTTTTTTAAATTTTTTTTATGTATTATTAAAATGTTTTATGTATTATTTATTTATTTACTTATGTATTTTATTGATATATTTTTGATTTTTTTAATGCATTATTATTATGATTATTATTCATTTATTTATTATTATTATTCTTTTTTTTTATCATAGTGCAGCCACAAACTAGAGTCTATCTCAAAACTTAAAAGATGTCACTATAAAGGACACTATAAAGGACACAAAGGATATTCTACTAAACTACTAAACTACTAAATACAACTATCCCGGGTTTGTTTTATTTAATTTTGTTAAGTTAATCCCCACACACTCAAATTACTTTAAATTATTCTATTTGGTTAAATTTAGTACATTTTGTCAAACACCTGGTTCTCCACATGGTCTGGAGACAAAAGAGGGGGAGTGCCATATTTATAGCCTCTGGGGGGGGGGTTTGGGCCAGACCATGTGGAGGGGGAGAATTGATTTCAGTTCTTTTTTGTTTGTTAGGTTTTATATATTTGATTTTGATTATTTAAGTGTTTAGACATTATGTTAAGCACTTTTATTTAAAGGAAAAGTAATGTTTTTTACAATCTGAGCCTTATTTCGGTAATAAAACAAGTTGTTTTACTCACCCATAGCACTTTGGTGTCATATGGAGCACTTCCGGAGATGTTTTAGATTTGCGATCTCCATCATGTGAGTTCTCGGGGCACTTGTTTGCGGTCTCCAAATAACACAAACTTTAGCACTTTAAAATCATAGAAGCCCAATGTCTTAGTCTACGATTTCGTGTGGTCAAAAGTGGCCAGTAATCCGAGATTTAGCCATAGTTTCGAGTAGATGAGGACGCCAGTGCGCATGTGCGGACTGTGCTCTCAGCTCCCGGGACCCAAACAAGAAACGCAAAGCTGTAAACTATGGATAAATCTCGGATTACAGGCCACTTTTGACAAAACGAAATTGTAGACTAAGACATCGGGCTTCTATGATTTGAAAAGTGCTAAAGTTTGTGCTATATGGAGCCCGCACGGGGCATATTACATGCTCGGGGAATATATTGTATGCCCCGAGCTATGGCTAGAAGTCGCGCTAGGCTAACCGCAAATCTAAAACATCTCTGGAAGTGCTCCATATGACACCAAAGTGCTATGGGTGAGTAAAACAACTTGTTTTATTACCGAAATAAGGCTCAGATTGTAAAAAAAACGTTACTTTTCCTTTAAAGGGGGCCCTGTCAGTAAATCACCAGGGTAACTTGGATAAAAGTAAAGTTGCCGCATGTCCAACCTAATCGAGATTGTGTGCTTACCTGGAGGGAGGAGCTTCTTGTGGGAGTCACTATAAAAGCGGGGTAGCTCAGCCTTGCAGGGGGTCTCATCAGTGTAGCTGTGTGCACATGGGTTTTTCCTTAGTTTCCTTAATTTATGTTGCTTATGCCTCAGTTTGAGCACAGTTATTTTTGTGTAAACATGTATTATTTTGGATTGCCGCGGTGAAATTTTGGAAATAAATCTATGGGATAAAATAAATATTTTCAGAATCTGCCTCCTACATAGACCACATTGGCCAGTTTCCCCACAATAACAGATCAGAAAATACCGTAATAAGAGCGCTTTAAGAGTGTTTTGGCTTTTCTTTTTACTGAGTACGTCTATAGGTGACCAAAGAAAATCCAAAAGAAACATTTTAAATAATAGCTGCTTTTATGATTTGCTGCTCATGACCACTCAGATGGCGCAGTATTAGTGTGTAATTGGTCGTGTGTGCCTGTGGAGAGTGTGTGGGAGGAATGCGTGGCACACTGGCTCCTCAGTGGCCCCTCAGTGTCTGTAAGGGGATCCAGCGCAGACGGACAGCTCCTGGAGGAAGGTGCGTACAGATCAGCGCCTTGGCACCCATCTCCACCCAACAGCGGGGGCATTGTTAGCATGCTAATCCCACCGTGAGCTCCTGCAGGCGGACTTACCTCCAGGGCTGTGGGCCACCTGCTCTGGAGGAAGTGCCCAGATGAGGGAGCACGAGCAAAAATGTACTCCAGTAAATGTATTGCTACTTTAAAAGGAAGGCTGAGAGAGGATTGGACAGGTGTATGTAGCATTCTGGCTCTACAGGGAAGGAAAAGTTCATTCACATTTTCAGCTTAACCAAACAAAACAAATTCATGGCTCAGGTGGTAAAGTAGATGTCAAACTGTCTTTACTGTTGTTGTCCCTGGTCACTTCACCTGCCTTGACTGTGTGACTGTGGTGTGTGAACTCAGTCCTGGTTAGTACTTAGATGGGAAAACACTGGAGATACCAGAAAAGCAGTGAAGCTGTTTTTGCACTGCCCTAGGCTCTGTGTGTCCCCATGTGTCATTACAGTTTCCTCAGTGCATCAGATTTGTCTTGACTCATGACTCATGAGTGACAATATGAGTTTATATCCCAGATACTGTAAATACATCTTTTTTTTTTTTTTTTTTAGTTAATTTGTAAAGTTTGCTATAGCTTAACATAAATTTGGAATGTACTTATAAATAAATATTACAGCAGCAGGGAGTCCTGCTTAGACTGTTGCGCCCGCGACCCAGCCCCGGATAAGCGGAAGAAAATTGATGGATGGATGGAATAAATATTGGTAAATATTGATAATCGGCAAAAACAAATATTGTATATTGCCTCAAAAAAATCAATTTTGAATTTTATCGGTTCATATTTGTCCCTAACTTCAAGCAACTTCTCTCTCTCTCTCTCTCTTTCTCTGTCTGTCTGTCTGTCTGTCTATCTATCTACACTCAACAAAAATATAAACGCAACACTTTTGTTTTTGCTCCCATTTTTCCTATGATGGACCCAAAGATCCAAAATTCACTCCAGATACACAACACTACCATTTCTCTCAAACATTGTTCACAAATCTGTCCAAATGTGTGACAGCGAGCACCTCTGCCCCGCCGAGACAATCCACCCCACCTCACAGGTGCGCCACATCAAGATGCCGATCCAACATCATGACCAGTGCACAGGTGCGCCCCAGACTGCCCACAATAAAAGGACACCCCGAAATGTGCATTTTTTTTTTTTTTGCTTTATTGGGGGTCTGGGGACTCAGAACCAGTCAGTATCTGGTGTGACCACCATTTGCCTCATGCAGTGCAACACATCTTCTTCACATAGAGTTTATCAGATTGTCAGTTGTGGCCTGTGGAATGTTGGTCCACTCCTCTTCAAAGGCTGTTATGGACGAAGAACACAGGTGCATTTTATTGATGGCATTTTGAATGCACAGAGATACCGTGATGAGATCCTGAGGCCCATTGTTGTGCCATACATCCATGAACATCACCTCATGTTTCAGCAAGATAATGCACGGCCCCATGTTGCAAGGATCTGTACACAATTCTTGGAAGCTGAAAATGTCCCAGTTCTTGCATGGCCAGCATACTCACCGGACATGTCACCCATTGAGCATGTTTGGGATGTGCTTGACCGGCGTATACGACAGCGTGTACCAGCTCCCACTAATATCCAGCAATATCCGTGTGTGTTCTGTGTGGAGTTTGCATGCATGGTCTGGGTTCGATCCCCGGGTCGCCTGGGCCTTTCTGTGTGGAGTTTGCATGTTCTCCCCGTGTCTGGGTGGGTTTCCTCCGGGCACTCCGGTTTCCCCCATCAACCCAAAACATGCACCATAGGTACCTCCAGCTTAGGTCCTGACCAAAACCGAAGCAAGAAGATCATGGAGATGGTCCCCGGGCGCCCTAATGTGTGCTGCCCACTGCTCCTAATATATGTATATATATATAGGATGGGTTAAAATGCAGAGAAGAATTTCTCCAGTGTGAGATCAATAAAGTCACTTCTTCTTCTTCTTTTAACTTTGCGTTTTCAACTAGAAATGGTAAAAGGGGAGGTGGCACTGCTTCTATTTGCACAAACACTCTGGCCACCAAACCTATTTTATTGAACAATTTTACAAGTTTTGAATATCACTCAATTGTTTTTAGCGACCCCCAATTTTTTTGTGTCACTATATACCAGGCATGTCCAAACTATGGCCCGTGGGCCAAATGCGGCCCTCAGACAAATTTTTCTTGGCCCTCGGGCTTCCAGGTGAATTGGCTCAAATTACCTTGAGCAGAACTTTTTACTGCAAGTTTTTTTTTTGAAAATCTACCTTGATAAGACTATATTTAATATTTATTGAGTGGTTTTTGAAAATCTTAGCACAAATGATGATAGCTCATTCTAACGTGTTAAACATGCAAATATTTCAATTATTGACTGTCCTGAGCACTGGTCTATGGCCCTCGATCGGCCCTCTGCTTCGTCTGTGTTTAGATATACACCCCTGCTATATACAGAATACAAAATACAAAATAATGCAACCTTTTTATCAGTGAGTTTTCTGAGTTTTTATCCATTTTACACAGCTCATTTAATATGATTATTATAACCGGTGATTTTAATTTACACACAGATAACCTTTGAGATCCTCTGGCAAATGAATTTTTAAATGTTCTTAAAGGTCCCATGACATGGTACTTCTTGCTTTTATATGGCTCCTTAATGGTTCCCTAATACTGTAAATGAATCCTTCTTCAAAATCAACACTCAGTGCATGAGAAACAGAGATAAGATGAGAAAGAGTAATTTTTCTCTCTCTGAACAGGCCATTATGGGCGTTGTTGCTTGAATGCAAATGAGGAGAAAAGAGATGGCCTATAGTAGAGGGTGGGGGCGTGGCCAAACTCTCAGCTCTCAGCTGTTCGCTCTGATCCATTTCCGCGTTTTTGCGCGGAGGAAGAGATGAGAAGCGTTCCATTGAAAAATAAACACATTTCTACAGAAAATAAAATTAAACCACTGCTGTTCAAAGGTCCAGAGGCTCAGATAAAGCACTTCCGAGCCTAGAAACACTCGGACGTGCCTCCAGGCAAATAAAAAAATGCATTTCGCATTGCCTAGCGCATTCGCGGTCCAAACTCTCTGGGCGTGATTTACAGAGACGCTGAGTACAGACAGACGGGAGTGGAGCTGCATTTTTCGACGTCAATAAGATGCCTTGTTGAGAATCGCCCGTTTGAGCTGTGTTTTTTTTCTAACGCAGAAAAGGATCGCAAATGCTCAGTTTAGACATTTCGCAAATTTTAGCCATGGGGGGGGGGTGCTAAACAGGGTAGGGGAGCTCACATTAACGTTCAAAAACCTCAGAAAGTGAAAATTTCATGCCATGGGACCTTTAATTATATGGATTTTACTCAACATGTCACACAGCCGACTCACAACAGGGGGCACACTCTGGATCTGGTCATTACTTATGACCTGACCACTAGTGTGTCCTCTGTTGTTGACCTGGCCGTGTCTGACCACTACTGTGTGTTTTTTAATATCACTGGTTTTATACAGAGGGAGACCTCTGTGAGAACTGTGAGGAAGCGCCATCTGACCCCTGAAGTGGGTGCAAATTTTATTGATGTTTTAGATAAAAATCCCTCAATGGTTTTACCTGCCCCTTGTGATTTTATAATTGATGTTTTTAACAGTAGACTGCGGTCAGCTCTAGATCTGGTTGCTCCCCTGAAAACCAAAAACATTCAAACCAAATTAAAACCTCCATGGAGAAATGAAGAGTTGAGAAAATCCAAGAGAGAGTGCAGGAGGGCAGAACGATGATGGAGAAAAAACAAAATAACAATAAACTACCAATTATTCATCAATCAACAACGAACACACAACAATGCAATAAGAAATGCAATAATCACCAACCACAAAAATAATTCAAAAGTTCTTTTCTCAACCACTGACAACATTTTAAACCCTGATTTTAGCACATTTTACTTGACACACACTGACTCTCTCTGCGAGCAGTTTGCAGACCACTTCACGGGAAAGATAAACACCATCCGTGTGATATTTTATCTCGTCAAAGCTCTGTTTCTAACACACCTGAGTGTTTGTCTGGACCAGAGAAAACTCTGGACAGTTTTGTCCTGGTTAATGCTGAGATCAAGCAAGACAAGGTCTTGTCCTCAGTGAGGCCCACCACATCTTTTAGACCCAATCCCCACCCCATTTTTTAAGTTTTTTATGGATCTTTTAGAGATGAGCTTTTGGTCATGATGAATTGCTCTCTTCAGACGGGGGTCTTTCCCGCTGCCTTCAAAGCGGTGGTGGTGAGGCCCCTGCTGAAGAAGAGCAATTTAGATTTTAATAATTTTAACAACTACCGAACAGTGTCTAACTGACAAAATTTTTGAAAAACTTGTTTTTATCGAACTAAATGATTTTTAGATGATCATAAAATTTTGGAAAAATTTCAATCTGGTTTTAAGGTGAACCACAGCACCGAGACTGCCTTGGCAAAGATTTGAAATGATTTTAGAATAAATTGTGACTCTCAAAAGGTGACTGTGTTGGTTCTGCTGGATCTGAGCGCTGCCTTTGACACAGTAGACCACATGATTCTTTTAACTCGCCTAAACACCTCGGCCTCTCTGGTGCTGTTCACAAATGGTTCATGTCTCACAGACAGAACATTTATGGTGAGTGTGGACACATGCTCCTCCAGGGTCCATGAAATCACATGTGGTGTGCCCCAGGGTTCTGTTTTAGGCCCTGTGCTTTTCATGCTTTACATGCTCCCCCTTGGCGGCGTCATCAGGAGACATGGAATCAACCACAGCTCTGCAGATGATACGCAGCTTTACATCTCCGTGTCTCCTGATGACACCAGGCCAATGGATGCTCTTCTTAACTGCATTCTAGATATCAAATCCTGGATGGCAGAAAACGTTCTCCAGCTTATCCAGGACAAAACTGAGGATTTAGTCATCGGTCCTGAGGCCCAGAGAGAGAAACTACAAGAACAGTCTTTTAACCCATCTCCTCAAGTGAAAAACCTGGACGTAATTTTTGACTCTGAGCTGACTTTTATCCCACACATTAAAAATATCACAAAAATAGGTTTCTATCGCCTAAAGAACATAGCCAGAGTCCACCCTATTCTCTCTCAAGCCAACACGGAGACATTGATGCTTTTATCACTACTATAGACTACTGTAATGCCCTGCTCTCTGGTCTTCCCAAAAAAAGTATTTCAGGTTTACAATTATTACAGAATTCAGCAGCACGTGTCCTGACTAGGACCAGAGGGCGGGACCACATTACACCGGTTTTAAAATCACTGCATTGGCTCCCTGAGGGTTTCAGGATCAATTTTAAAGTTCTTTTATTGTTTTTTCTCTTAATGGTCTTGGGCCTTCTTATCTTTCAGAACTGCTTTTACCTTACAAAACTTCATGGGCCCTGCGCTCCTCCGGCAGCTCCTGGTCATTCCCAAAGTCAGGACACACACTCACGGAGAGGCGTCTTTTCAGTACTACGGCCCTCGTCTATGGAACTGCCGGAGGACCTCAGGACCAAAGAGAACGTTGATGTTTTTAAGAGTGGGCTCAAGACTCACCTGTTTAGCTTAGGGGGTGCTTGGGCCTCATCTCTCCCCTGGGCCCTGTGGCGGTTCCTGGTGGCGGTGGACGGCTCTGCTCTTGGTGTAGATGCCTCCTTTGACGGTTCGTTCTGCATTCAGCCTCATTTTTGACTTTTGACTTTTTACTATGTGCAGTTTTATGTATTTTAGAGTGTGTGTGTGTGTGTGTGTGTGTGTGTGTGTGTGTGTGTGTGTTACTATTTGGGTTGTTTGGTTGTGGTGACTGGTTGGGCAGGCGGTAGGAAATGTGGGCTGTTTTAATCACTGTAAAGCACATTGTGTTGCATTTTTTTGTATGAAAAGTGCTCTATAAATAAAGTTTGATTGATTGAACATCTTAAGTCATCAGCCAGGAAGTTGAAGCTTGGCTCAAATGGGTCTTGCAAATGGACAATGATCCGAAGCATACTGCAAAAATGGTTACAAAGTGTCTCAAGGTTAACAAAGTCAATGTTTTGGAGTGGCCATCACAGAGCCCAGATCTAAATTCTATTGAAATTTTATGGGCAGAGCTGATAAGGCGTGTACGAGCAAGCCGAACTTGGCTCAGTTCCACCAGTTCTGTCAGGAGGAATGGGCCAAAATTCCTGCAAACTATTGTGGGAAGTTTGTGGAAGGATATCCAAAATGTTTGACCCAAGTCATACAGTTTCAAGGCAATAGAACCAAATATTAATGAACTGTATGTAAACTTTTGACTTTGGAAAAAAGTAATAAAAACTGTATAAAAAATACTCTTCTCATTATCTCGGCATTTAACAAATAGAAATAATTGTGTTAATTCTAATTGAGCTAAGACTGGAAATGTTTATTTTTTATAAAAGCATGTGTGTGTTTATATATATATCGGGGAAATGATCGGGGAAAACGTTTCACTCACACACATGCACAGTCGCACACACCGGCACACGGGCCGGACAGCGGGCTGCTTCCACTGCGCTTTCACGTGGAGCCTGCTACGGTCCGGAGCGAAGGAGCACATGCAGGGCGCCGCGTACGTGTTCACGCAGACAGCGGGACACGGACCGAACCAAGCGGCAAAAATTGGGTGGGCAGGAGAACATTTTGCACTGCTTCTAGATCCAGCCGCGGATGTAACGCTATGGTCCTTCTCGCGAGTGGGTTTGCATCTCGTGTTCACATTCCAGAGTAGCGCCTTCTCCTCTAGTGATTAGTTACAATTAATGCATTTTAATCGACCAACGTCTTGATCGACAATTAATCTCCATTTAATCTCCAATTAAGCTCCAGCTCTGTCCTGGGCTGTCCTCTGGACTCAGTGCAGAAGGTGGGGGACAAGAGGGTCCTGGCTAAGGTCACCTCTATGCTGGACCATGAGTGTCACCCCCTGCAGGACGCTCTGTCGGCTCTGGAGAGCAGCATCAGTGACAGACTGATTCACCCTCGCTGTGTGAGGGAGAGGTTTCGCAGGTCTTTCCTTCCTGCTGCTGTCAGACTGTACAACGAACACTGTTAACATGTCATTCAACTTATCTGCACTTACAAATATTCAACTATACTCCAGAGTCTATTTTTAGGTCTAGTTTTAAATTATCCTAGGCCATTATTTATTTATTTATTATATTGTTTTATTGCATGCTACTTTTTCTTGATGTTCTTGATCTGTGTGTTGCAACACTGGAATTTCCCCACTGTGGGACTAATAAAGGCATATCTTATCTTATCTTATCTTATCTTAATCGTAAGTTGATTAATTGTGTTGACATCCCTAATTATAGGGATGGCTACAGAAAGGGAGAGAGAGAGAGAGAGAGAGACCGCTGGGAATTCCAGGAGCCACAGGGGGGCGCCAGTTGCAAAAAAAAACTGTCGCTGTGTCCTTAGGCAAGACACTTTACCCACATTTGCCTAGTATGAAAGTGGAGTGTGCATGAGTGTTGGAGGTGGTTGGAGGGGCCGATGGCGCAGATTGGCAGCCTCGCTTCCGTCAGCCTGCCCCAGGGCAGCTGTGGCTACAGAAAGTAGCTTACCACCACCAAGTGTGGAGTGAATGAACGGTGAACTGTGGAGCGCTTTGGGATGAAAAGGCATGTCATGAAAGGCGCTATATAAATGCAATGAAAAAAAAAAAAAGAGAGAGAGAGTTGTAACCAGAAGTTGACATATATACTGTTTATAAAAACACACATATGCCTTTTTCCTCACTGTCAGAAATGATATAAAAATAAAGAACTAACATAATAATTTCTGTTTGTTAAATGCCATGATAATGAGAAGTGTGTGTGTGTGTGTGTGTGTGTGTGTGTGTGTGTGTGTGTGTGTGTGTGTGTGTGTGTGTGTGTGTGATGCTTGATTAAATCAAACATGTATTGTCTAACTAACAGTTAAGAGCTGCTGTATTATTGCTGCCATGGCCCATTTGTCCCATGCAACATCAATCAACTTTTTAGGCCTGGGAATGCAAGGCCACAGAGGAGAACAGGCCAGTCCCAGACCTGCTCTCACTGTGAATCTGCTCTTCTTGTATTGATACTTTATACATGTTCTACATGTATGTCTATGGTGGAAAGTATCAACAGTGAGTGGGGTCCTGTTTGTTTTTTTGTTTTTTGTTTTTTTTTTGGTAGTGTTTTACTTTGCACATTTACATGAGGTGAGGCCCAAACACAACCCCCACAGCCTCCTGTGAACTGCAGCTACAGTTTGCTCTCAAAAACCTTTGTGGCCTTTTATCTGTCAAAGAAGAAGACCATATATAAACCAAGTTTTAAAATTTACAACTAACTTCATAGGAAAGACAAAAATGATATTACTGAATTAAGGAATATATGAAACACTCAGAAGAGTATATTATTATTAAATATCTTTATTTAACCTTTATTTACCCAGGTACAATGCTTAGACTTATACTTAGACAAACGTTATTGATCCACAAGGGTGTAACAAAGAGCAAAAATATCAGTGGTAATAATACATTCTATTCTATTCAATTATGGCATAATTATATAAGTGTATATGTACAAGAAAAAATAAAATAGAAAAATAAGTATTAAAATATCTCTGCTAAGTACTTAAAGCCCCAGTGTGTAGGATTCGTGGCGCATAGGTGGATGGTGCTATTGCACCTTCTGTTTTAGCTACGGCAGACCTCGAGGGTCACCCGGACGCTACTGTATAAATAAAACGCGGTCCTGTTTTTTTTCTTTTCTCATGAAAACACACATTCCCGATCATGTACCATGACACTCTACACATCAAATGAAACCTTACAGTCTCCTCTTTTTGACTATGCAATTCATTTCCCTGCACAACAATCACTCCCCGAGCACATGGGGCTTTTATACAGAAAAGCACAAAACGAGGTTAGCTTACCTTAGAATGCTTTGCACAGGTCAAACTCTGTATTTCACCATAAACTTGCTCTCAATTTGTCCGTAAGGATCCAGCGAATAAAATCCAGTAAAACAATTTAGTCCAAAACACGTGTTAGATCCATTACGACGTCTGATCCGGCAGCATGCTTGTGTTGTTTACCCAAAACCACGAGCCTTGCCGAAGGCGAAGCCCAAATGTCCTTCTGCGGCTCTCGTATTCAAAATGGCTGCCTCTGCATGGGGAAGATCCCCCTTTTATGTGACTATATCTAAGTCCAACAGAATACTTTGATTTCATGATGGAAGTGAAAAGGCTTGGAAAACAATGTATTTTTGAATGGGTATCTTCAATTTCAGTAATTAACGGGTAAAAATCTTACACACTGTCCCTTTAAAAACGGGGTTAAGAGGCACCAGCAGAATGTAGACAGAACTGGCTTCTCAGGTAAGAGGTGTGTGTCTGTCACTTACACACACAGCAAGAAGAGGAGCCAAAAAATATACATGAAACATACTATGATGTAACCAGAGCGGTACACCTGTACTACTCCAGTACAAGTACCTCACCAGTAGTGATCTGTGTGTGTTTCTCTTACTACTCGAATACAAGTGGTGTGTGTGCATGCCTGTGCTGCTGCGTGGGGACACAATGCTTGTCAGTGTATGGAGACAGGAGTATATGTGATTACAGCCCAGGTTCATCCAAAGGTAAGGAGCAGGCTCCGCTTACCCACAGCTCCTGTACAGGGCTTAACTCTGATTATGTTAGAGTGAACTATAGAGGAGGAAAAACACCCACACGCCTCTGTGTTTCCACAATCAGCTCTGCACTTTTCAACAGGAAGTCCCTGGGCTCACTTTTATTATTAAAGCAGACCTATTCTACAAAATGGACTATTCAGAGCTTTTAGCCATGATATAGTTGTTCCCTTCTAAAAATGAAACATGTAGAGTTATTTGACATATTTCCATACATCTGCTTTACATTTATCAGTGTCTTGAGTAGTGCTATCATGACACTGAAATGTCAACCTTGATTTTAATATTGAGGAATGGATACTCAATACTGATCATTATAAAAAAACCCTTTCTTTAGACAATAGAATATGATTTTCCACATTAAATGGCAGTACTTTCTTGTGTACTTATATGTGTGTACTCCCTCAGTGGTCCATGGGCGTATACTAGTCTATGTGCTCTTATACTTGTTCTGATACAGCTCAAGATCATTCTAAAGACATTCAGGAAAGGTTTATTTCTGTCAGTACTTGTTTTAATTTTAATATAAATTAGTATCTTATTTTTGAGAACTCCTGTCTTCAGAATGTATCCAATATAGAACGTACTAGTTGTACAATCACATGACATTACCAACTATCCCCAAATCTTCTAATGTTTAACATTATTGTTTAACACAGGGGTCTTCAACGTTTTTCAGGCCAGGGACCCCCAAACAGATGGCGAACTGGGCCAGGGACCCCCTACTATATATACGGCATAGAATTGTGTTTTATATTAAATTGAGCTTAGTGTCATGTATAAACATTACTACTCTGTTATTCATTCATTTTCTTCCACTTTTCCATTTTCTGGGTCGCGGGGGCAGCAGCCCAAGCAGTGTTCTGCTGCCCAGAACACAATGCACCAGCCCCCATGAATCCTTCCGCAGGTGGTGGGTCCACAGGAGGACGGCTCACGTAGTAGTAGTAGTAGTAGTAGTAGTAGTAGTAGTAGTAGTAATTTATTTCGAGCATATGATCCTTGTAGTGCACAGAAAATGTACAGTGTCATACAATTTAAATAAACAGCAAAAAAAGAACAGAAAAAAAGAAAGAATATATAGACACAAATACGTTTTGTTTTTGTTTTTTTTGCATATATGTACATGCCCGAAAAGGAGTGGGTAGAAGTAAAACTTATTAAATCCCACCCCTTCTCCCAAAGTTAGTAGTGATCCTTATTTTTATGTTTTTACAATTAACCGGTGACAGTGGTTGGCTGCCAATACTTGAATACTTGTACAGTGTAAAGCAATTACAATAAGACAGGAAAAAAATAAGAAAGAAAAATATATATATATCTTATCTTATTGATATCTTATTGACGTCACAACGGGCCTTGATGTATCTTCTTCCATGGGGGCTACCAGTGTCCACAGACACTGGGGGCAAGGTGGGGTTAAGTGTGTTGCCCAAGGACACAACAGCAGCGCTCATCTGTGGGAGCTGGGATCACATGCTCAACCCGTCAAGAGCGGGATTCGGGCGGCAGTAGCTCAGTTGGTAGAGCATATGCCTCGTGATCCAGGGGTTGGCTACTCTGTTATGGTACATCCAATACAAGGAAATAATACACAGGTTAATACTGTATTTTACACTATAAAATATAAAAGTATATTATTTTAAAGTGAAATCAAAAGATTTCGCGACCCCCCCTGCAGTACCTCCGCGACCCCCTGTTGAAGACCTCTGGTTTAACATATAGCTTGGGTCCTGACCAAGCCGAGCAATAAGATCATGGAGATGGTCCCCGGGCACCTGAAAGATGAGCTGCCCACTGCTCCTGAAGGATGGGTCAAATGCAGAGAAACAATTTCCCTACAGGGATGAATAAAGTCTGTCTTTTTCTTCTTCTTCTTCTATTGATACTTTGTGGTGGCATCACGCAGGGGTGTTCTACATGTATCTCTATTGTATAGAATGTTCATCATTTACCATGGTGACACACAGTAGCAAACACAGACAAAAAACAGTTTTAAGATACAGTTTGAAAACTTCAAATGGATCTAAACAGCACATGTTCAGGAGCCTGTGATCAATATGAGCGTCCATGGACCTTTTCAGGAGTTTGATTGATGGGCAAATTGTATAAAAAATAATCTAACTTGAGTAACAGAGATTCAGAATGTGCTGTACCTTCAGGTTCTTTAAGAGTTTAAGAATCTTGCTTAGATTTTCCTAGCTTGACAATTTTGGGGAAATTTATAATTCTAACAAAAAATTCTATTAAAATTTGAGAGTGACTAACTGAAAAACTGTTGGCTAATGCTGTGACTGTAGTTGTAGTTCCAGCTAAGTCATCTCTTTCTGGTCGGGTTGTGTTAAAATAAAGCTCAGATTAAGTCTAACCTGAGTAACAGAAAGTCAGACACAGCAGTGCCTACAGTTACATACATAAACATATGAATACTATGTGCTTTGGGTCCCTCGTGGTTCTTGTATTGACGGCTGTGGGGTTGTCCATCTGTCTGCCCTCAGCCCAGCCGCGAGCAGCTGATGGAGCAGTACCTCAGCAGCGGGCAGCAGGAGGCAGCCCTAGACGCGACCTACACGGGGTGAGCCTGGGCCAGTGAACACTCTTTCTGGGTCTTGTGACCATAGCACCGTCCAACAAAGCCGTTTGGTCTGGAAGCAAAACAACAGAGCATCTCAGGTCACTCCATAACTAGAGCACACAGCGGCACGTTTCCAAATGTGCTGTTTTTACCCCCAAAACTGCAGCACCGCAAGTTAGGCTCCAAGACTCTATTTTTGTTGTTCATATTAATCCCACTAATATGACACCAATCGGCGAACTTTTTAAAGATGCACAATATAACTTTTCTGGTTGGTTGATTTGTCTCATTCAATAATGCACAGGATAATATGTTATCACACACAGTCTTGGTTTAGTCTTGGTTTAGTCCTGGTTTAGTCCTGGTTTAGACCTGTTTTAGACCTGTTTTAGTCCTGGCTTAGTCTTGGTTTAGACCTGGTTTAGTTTTGGTTTAGTCCCGGTTTAGACCCGGTTTAGACCCGGTTTAGATCTGGTTTAGTCTTGGCTTAGTCCTGGTTTAGACCTGGTTTAGTCCTAGTTTAGACCTGGTTTAGTCCTGGTTTAGTGCTGGTTTAAACCCGGTTTAGATCTGGTTTAGTCTTGGCTTAGTCCTGGTTTAGACCTGGTTTAGTCCTGGCTTAGTCTTGGTTTAGACCTGGTTTAGTTTTGGTTAAGTCCTGGTTTAGTCCCGGTTTAGTCCTGGTTTAGACCCGGTTTAGATCTGGTTTAGTCCTGGTTTAGACCTGGTTTACTCTTGGTTTAATCCTGGTTTAGTCCCAGTTGAATCCTGGTTTAGACCCGGTTTAGACCTGGTTTAGTCTTGGTTTAGTCCTGGTTTAGTTCTGGTTTAGTCCTGGTTTAGTTCTGGTTTAGTCCTGGTCTAGTCCTGGTTTAGTCCTGGCTTAGTCTTGGTTTAGACCTGGTTTAGTTTTGGTTTAGTCCCAGTTTAGACCCGGTTTAGACCCGGTTTAGATCTGGTTTAATCTTGGCTTAGTCCTGGTTTAGACCTGGTTTAGTCCTAGTTTAGACCTGGTTTAGTCCTGGTTTAGTGCTTGTTTAGACCCAGTTTAGACCTGGTTTAGTCTTGGTTTAGTCCTGGTTTAGTTCTGGTTTAGTCCTGGTTTAGTTCTGGTTTAGTCCTGGTCTAGTCCTGGTTTAGACCTGGTTTAGTTCTGGCTTAGTTCTGGTTTAGTCCTGGTTTAGTCCTGGTTTAGTCCTGGTTTAGTTCTGGCTTAGTTCTGGTTTAGTCCTGGTCTAGTCCTGGTTTAGTCCTGGTTTAGTCCTGGTTTAGTCCTGGTTTAGTGCCGAAATAGATGCAGAAATAATCTGATATGACTCACCCATAAAAACGCGGTCACTCGTATCCATGTCTGCACGTGTCACGGTCTTTAATAATCCGGAGCTCCGGAGAAAAGGACATATCCTTAATGTAGCAAGTTAAGGATTCTTCTTCTCTTGGAAATGCCGCGTAAACATTCACGCGGCTCGCTCACAGCTGATCGGTGAACAGGCCGATCAGCTGTGAGCGATCGGCCTCACAGCTGATCGCTCAGCTCCAGTACTGGTGTGCCAGTGACTTTTTTTCGCTGAAAACGCGCGGTGCCTGCATTAACTTACCGATTTTCTGGGCACAGAAGCGCTGTGAACAGTGGCTACAGTTTTGAATTGCTTAAAAAAAATTCAGCGTGAGAAATGCCATGTGTGGCGTGTGAGCGTGTGAACACGTCGAATTGCGTGTGTCACACTCTCAAAGCGTCAGACTTGAGAGCCCTGTATTTTAAGCCATAGAACAGCTCTCAAACGTTTCACACAAGTACCATCAATGTCAAATATTTGACTTTCTGACTAACAGCAGATCTAAACCAGGTCTATAATGGAAGTATCCTTGGTCTAATATAGGGCTATACCGGGTCTAAATCTTGACTACATCGTGGCCAGCATAGTTCTAACCAAGAAAATACCCAAACAAGGATAAAAATGTGGATAAAGTGATCTTAAATTAGGCAAAACCATAAACTGAAGAGCGATGCCACCAGTGGTACACATACCACTGTCGAAAACCAGTGCTGTAGAACATTCCAGGCTAAATGGTAACATCCTCATAGAGTAACTACAACTACAAGTAACTACATCAGACACTTTGAATCTGTTATTTACGCCTGTTTGGCACTGGACTTCAATGAGTAATGACTGAAAACAAGAATGAACGAATAAGGAATCCAGTCCACTTTATAGGAAGGTGAATGTCCCAATATTTGAGGGATTATTCTAAGGTGACACAACTATGAATGAAACATGTGGAATGTACTAAACAAAACAACAACAAAAACGCAAAATAACTCAAAATTAGTTTTAGATTTGAGATTTGTTTTTTGTTAAATAGTCACTGATCGGCACTTTTGGCCATTTTTGACCCTGACGCGGCACATTTCAGGAGAAGCTCACTGATCTCTATCAGTGACCAAGGGTTTGCAGCACTATTGACAAAGCAAAGGGTGGATTTGAATTATTATTATTATTATTCTCTCTACATAATTCCATATATCTTACATCATTTATTTGATGTCTTCTGTTCTTCTGTAATCGTAAAGAATAAATACAAAATACAATAAGGTGTGTCCAAACTTCTGACTGGTATTGTAATTAAAAACAGAATTATTACCATTATTTTTAAAAATGACATCGCCACAATGACTCCATGTCCCCATTCCACAGCCAGTATCACTATGTCTTGATGTTCAGGGTAGTAGTTTCTCCCCTAATCTCTCTCGCTGTGCAGTAAATGTGAGTCCTTCTGCCCACTGGACGATCTCGCCTTCAACATGTACCAGGACCCTGAGGTGGCCCAGCTCATCCGCCTGCTACACCAGAGGAAGCAGGAGATGGTGCACCACCAGAAGTTTGAGAAGGCCCGACTTCTGAAGCAGGCCCTGGCCGACCTGCACAAGGTATGTGAGGAGGTGTGAGGAGCTGTGAGGAGGTGTGAGGAGATGTGAGGAGATGTGAGGAGGTGTGAGGAGCTGTGAGGAGCTGTGAGGAGCTGTGAGGAGGTGTGAGGAGATGTGAGGAGGTGTGAGGAGATGTGAGGAGATGTGAGGAGCAGTGAGGAGCTGTGAGGAGGTGTGAGGAGATGTGAGGAGATGTGAGGAGCTGTGAGGAGATGTGAGGAGCTGTGAGTAGATGTGAGGAGCAGGAAGATGTAAGGAGCTGTGAGGAGCTGTGAGGAGCTGTGAGGAGCAGGAAGATGTAAGGAGATGTGAGGAGATGTGAGGAGCTGTGAGGAGCTGTGAGGAGCTGTGAGGAGCTGTGAGGAGCAGGAAGATGTAAGGAGATGTGAGGAGCTGTGAGGAGATGTGAGGAGATGTGAGGAGCTGTGAGGAGCAGGAAGATGTAAGGAGATGTGAGGAGCTGTGAGGAGCTGGGAGGAGCAGGAAGATGTAAGGAGATGTGAGGAGATGTGAGGAGATGTGAGGAGATGTGAGGAGATGTGAGGAGCTGTGAGGAGATGTGAGGAGATGTGAGGAGCTGTGAGTAGATGTGAGGAGCAGGAAGATGTAAGGAGATGTGAGGAGCTGTGAGGAGGTGTGAGGAGCTGTGAGTAGATGTAAGGAGATGTGAGGAGATGTGAGGAGCTGTGAGTAGATGTGAGGAGCAGGAAGATGTAAGGAGATGTGAGGAGCTGTGAGGAGCTGTGAGGAGCTGTGAGTAGATGTGAGGAGCAGGAAGATGTGAGGAGATGTGAGGAGCTGTGAGTAGATGTGAGGAGCAGGAAGATGTAAGGAGATATGAGGAGATGTGAGGAGCTGTGAGAGGATGTGAGGAGCAGTGATATGTGAGGAGATGTGAGAAGCAGTGAGATGTAAGGAGATGTGAGGAGCGGTGAGGGGTGTGAGAAGTTGTGAGGAGATGTGAGAAGGATGTGAGATGTGAGCAGCTATGGGGAGATGTGAGGAGATGTGATTAGCAGTGAGGAGCACTGAGAAGCTGTGTGGAGCACCTGAACATAAAGGGTGTTGACACCGTAAACACAGGCTTACAATGGGGGATACACGGTGTTTGTCTAAGTGTGAATGAGCAGGGATTTTATTCAGCTCTAGAGGTCCCATTCAAATTCTCAAGCCTTAAAGGAACTGTATGAAGCCTGCCCTCTTACAGTAAAAAAAAAAAAAAAAGACCAATGTGTTGCCAGAGCCTTAACCTACAGATAGAGGACACATCCAAGTTCATGACTGTCTGCAAGTGTTGGGGCTTTAGGTAGTGACCATTCAGATCAGAGAGGGACATTTTAGGTTTTAACTATACTATTTGGGACAAAACAACAACATAAACAACTTGTCCATCATGTCTAATGTTTTTACAATGAAGAATAAATCAGCGTTATAATTGTTATCTCTAAAAGTTAGATTTGATTTGAGTTTAGCTTGAGTCTGGGGTTCAGGTCATGTTTATGATCTTTAAAACTCATTTTTCCTTTAGGTGCTTGCCCTGGTTCAGCATAGTTTAGCCCTAAAAAGGTTTGGTCCTGTTCTAGTCCTGGTTTAGTCCTGGTTTTATTCAATGTTGTTCAAGTGTTGATGTGGTATGGCACTGTTCATAGTTTATAGTTCATAGTTTGCTTTATTGTCGAAAAACCATATGTACAAGTATAGAAGATCGAAATTCCGTTTCCTCCTGACCAAGCAGGACAGTGATAGAGACGGCCCGGGGAGGGGCCGTGCACATGTGTGCGCTGCCGACTCGGAGATACACAGATGAAAAGTGCAGTACAATCAATAATAATAATACAAACATATTATGACAACAACAACTGGACCGGTAAACACACGGCGTTTTTTTGTTGGTGACAGACGGGCGGGTGGGAAGGGGGGCAGTCCAGAAAAATCGATGAAATCGATTGAAAACTGAAGCAGAGGCAGACATTACTAAATAGACAGGGCAGAGTGTATTACATAAGACATGTCAGTGTGGGCCAAATGTGGAGTGTTTTGTTTTGTAAAGTGCTGTGAGATAAGCTGCATCTTTCTTGCCTGGTTTACACCAGACCATATCACAGGTGATATATGGTCTGGGAGCCACCTTCGAAATATCTCGTAGCGGAGGTTACGGTGGTTTACGATCGCCAACAGCCGTTTATTGGGCGTTACGAATGTCTATCATTTGGCGTATACGTAGCCCAGAGCCAATCATGTCAGTTGTCAGTTCAAACTACAAGTTTCCGTTTGTCACGTAGTACGCGTCACCGTCTTGCCACCCCTCCCCGCTCTCTGATTGGCTCCCAGAATCGGGAGAGCTCGCTTGCCATAGTTGCCAGGCTGTCTTTCAGATCGAACGAACGAAAGCAGCCTGGGATTTCCCAGGTTAGCAGCTTTCGGCCTTGGACATGTTTGTGCAGAAGCAGAGTCAAAACAAAGAGTCCAGTTGAATCACATTTTCAGGAGAATTGATTACACCAAGGGAAATTTAACATAATCATTACATTTTTAGAACCCAGGTGAACAGATAATTTGCCAGAACCCTGGTTTCTGCCAGGCCCCCAACTTCCTGCAGGGCTGCGACTCGCAATCCTCCCCCTGGCACGTAATGATAATGAATACGGACTGAGCTGCTGTTCCCCACAGTTCCATATCCATTATCCGCGATGTTATCCAGCGCCAGAGGGGTTTCCACAGATTGTGATGAAACAGTTCAGTCCGTGTTTTCTCCTTCTGATCTAGCCTCCCCTAGTTCGCAGCCCCTAAAATGACTGGCCGGCGGCACGGGGCTCTTTTATCCGCTCGGCTCCAATTAGTGATGGGTCAGAAAACATCGTCCAGGCCAATCCAGATGTCCTGCCATCAAAATAGTAATGCCATCCAATAGTAAATTGCCCCATGTCCTCCAGTAACAGCGGTGCCAGGTGCACAGCGCATCCCTCGTGTATCAGGCAGCATGTTCCCTTGGGACTAACCGGCTCTCTGGACTGGCGCTCCTCCGTGAAAAAATATACCAATTGCGTTGTGGGACCAGCTTTATCCAGTTCATGATTTATGTGCAAGTCAGATCATTTCTTGTATTGACTAGACCAAAGAACCCTATATAGAATGTCTGAAATCGGTAATAATCTGTAATCAGTGTATTTGTGATCCGTGGAGGCCATAGTTGACAGTGACATGGATGCCTGTGCAGTCTCTGGTGTCAGTATAAACCAGTGTGAAAGAGTGAGTCATGGGTCAGATTGTGCTCACCTCCTGTGGATACTGTTTCCACGCTCACCATCAATTGTTAATACAGGTGTAGGAAGTGTCTACAGGTCACAGCGTCTCTATGGCAACACTTAGTCAGCTTTGCAGAGTGACGTGCAGTCAGGGGAGGCAGGTGAGGCCGTGACCTCACCTGTCATCACAGAGGGGAAAAAAAGTAAAATGAAAAAATAAATGGTTATATTTATCCAATGATTTTGTACTATAAAGTAATTTTCTATTTAACTTCACCATTTTAATTCCTTTTTTATTCAAAATTGCTGAATTTTCACTTATACCATTTAAATAGTGTGAAGAGATGTTGCGGAGAGGCACCAGCCTCACATGGACTGACTGTAGCTCAGCAGTGACAGATTCTGCACTAAAGCGGCGGTGAAAAGACGCCGGGTGAGGCTCGTAGTTCCCTGGCCTCATGGTAGAGGCACTCGTGAGCTCAGGGATTCTTCTGCAACTTCTGGGGCAACAGATTAGAATAAGTGACAGCAAACTACAATTTAGAGTTAGCAAGTCAAGTTTAATCATCCGTTCAGCTTCAGTTTTTCTATTGTTTGGCCCTTCTTTCTAAATGGAGGAAGATTTCATATTAAAGCTCACCCAGTTTTCTAAACTGGACTTTCGGTTGAAGCAGGAGGTTATAATTAAAGAAAGACCAACGCTGGAGCTAAAGGGTTTGCTCCAGACTACGGGAGGAAAGACTCGCTCTTAACAGCGTGGGAAGAAATTGTCTTTTCTGCTTTTCCTTCTTTTCTCAACCTGCTGTGACAATGTCTGGACTCAGATGGGATATTATGACCTGAAAATTTTGCAAAGAAGCCTCGTTAAACATGAGCGATCCACCGCTCACATTCAGAGCCAGATCGCACTAAAAATGGCGCTATTTTAACCACTCGGTGCGCTCTGGAAAATGCACTGAACAATAATTAATTTTCAGCTTCACATCAAAAATATTACGAGCTCCAGTCACTTACAGGGAGAGAAATTGGCCCGGGGACAAATTTACTTGCCGAAACCTGGTTTACATATTTGTAAATCTGATTGTGACTATGACTGAAACTCTGAAATGAACTGACTGCAGTAATAATTTGTGGCAAAATCAAATCAGTTAAAATGTAATTTATGTGAATTGTTGATTGTGTCATAGGACCTTATTTCACTAATTGTTGTTGTCAATAGTTTCAGAACAGTTTTTTATCATATCTTATGATAGATGTTGATGCCTTTTTAGCATATCGGCGTACCAAAACCTGACTAAACAGCACTCTTATATTATTTTGTGGTGAAAAGGGTTGTGAGTTTTTATCAGCCTGAACACAAAAAACTAATTTAGTTTGAAATACAACAGGAGGTGATTTGTGCTTTTCGATAAGGCACAAGGTCACCCTCACCTTTTTGTTGAAAATCAAACACCTAAATCAGTGGTTCTTAACCTGGGTTCGATCGAACCCTAGGGGTTCGGTGAGTCAGTCTCAGGGGTTCAGTGGAGGTCAAGAGGCGTCACAACATATCTGTGTGAGCAATCCTTGCTGCTGGATATGAAAACGAAGAAAAGGAACAGACTTTGCTGTGAAAATGACATGAGAGTGGCACTTGCCAAGGTGAAGCCGCATTTCTGAACTGGTTTCTCAAAGGCAACAGCAGAAGTCACACTGATTTGCAGTAAATATTCATTATTATTGTAGTCTGATGGAAATTAGGTGATGGGTGTGTGATAAAATGTTAAAAATAATAAAAAGCCTGAATACAATAAGTTCATTATTGGAATACACAAGGTTAAGAATGAAAACCATTTCATTGTGGGAGTATTAAAAAAGGTCATGTCTTTGTGAAAAGGTCATGTCATTTGTTGTGAGTTTATGCGTTGTTTTGGTTTTGTTCTTTGAACACAGTGATGTTAATGCACGGTTCATTTTGTGCACCAGGAATAAGGAAAAAGGAAAGACATATACCTATGTCTTGCATTTGAAAAAAAAAAAAAAAAAAAAAAATTCAATAAAGAAGGGTTCAGTGAATGTGCATATGTCACTGGTGGGGTTCAGTACCTCCAACAAGGTTAAGAACCAATGACCTAAATGGAAAATGTGTTGTTTTAAATGTAATGTTTGAATTTTGTGATTGCTAATGTTTTTCGCCATGGAAACTGCTGAACATTCCAGCACACACCCCCAGCGTGACACATGGATGAGATCACGGTTCGATTTTTATTACCATATTGCCTAGCCCTACAGTGACAAACACAAATGTTTAGTGGTGAAAATGAAGCGTGGTGTGACCATGTGTGCTGTGTGGCCCTGTCAGGTGGGGGAGCGTCTGGCCCGGCTGGACATAGAGAAGCGCTGTGCTCTGGAGAAGGAGGACTACGAGCAGGCTGAGAACAAGAGACAGCAGATGGAGCACTACCGCAGCACCATGTACCACCAGCTGGAGGCGCACCAGCTGCTAGAGCACACACTGGTGAGGGCCACGCCATGGCAACGCTGTAGGAGCCATAGGAACAAGGGCGGCACTATATGTGGTAGTCAAATTAAATCACATTTCCAATTGCTGTAATTATAAAATCACAATGGCTGCACTTATTTAGATAAATTGCGAAGTTCATGTCTCAATTTTCTTTCAAACGTTAATATTCTTGGTGTTGGTTACTGAACTAGCTCTGCAACTAAATCAACTAAAACTAAATCAAAATCATGTGAATGCAATTATCAAATCACAAACGCTGCAGTTTTTGAAGAAAAAATAAAATCTCCTGTCTTATTCGGCATAAACAGCTAACCCTGTACCTTCAGGTATGATTTAGTTGATGTTATTAAGTTATTTTTTCAGAGCAATTGTTTGTTTTCATACAATTTAGTTTGTCTCATTTTTGTGTCTGTCCTTCGAAAATACCAGATTTTGTGCATTGTTTAATGTTTTGTCCTTCAAAGTACATTAACTTCAAATTATAAATCAGATTTTGTTTATTAGTGTCATTTAAATAACATTGCTCTACTTGAGTATTTTTGGTATTTTTTGGCTGCTCTACCAGCTCTGCTTGCACCCAGCCACTGTCACTGAAATCAGGATTACAAATACAGTGGTACCTCACCTTATGAAATTAATTCGTTCCAGAAGTGGTTTCGTAACGTGAAAAATTCGTAAGTTGAGTAGCTATTTCAATGGAAAAAGACTGATTCGTTCCAAGGCCCCGATCCAAGTTTTTTTTTATAGTGTAACTTTTTTTATAGTGTAACATTGTGTTCTGTGTTTCTCACATTTGTCTCTCGTTTAAACACTCAAACTTTCATAGATTTTCAACAAAATGTATTAACAGTGAAGTGTGTGTGTGGGGGGGGGGAGAAGACTGCGCTCTGACACGTGTGATAGCATGAGCCGGCGCGGGGCTGACAGCAGGTCTAGACCAAGGTCTAAACCTAGACTGGACCAGGACTAAACCTGGACTAAACCAGGACTAAACCAGGACTAGACCAGGTGGATTAAAGCAGCGAGGAGGGGACTGCACGCAGTCTGAGCGCATGAACGAGACCCATGCAAGAGCCGCGGGCTCCTCCTGGTTTAGTCCAGGTTTAGTCCTGGTTTAGTCCAGACCACCGTGGCTCCTCCTGGTTTAGTCCAGGTTTAGTCCTGGTTTAGTCCAGACCACCGCGGCTCCTCTAGACCACCGCGGCTCTTGCATGGGTCTCGTTCATGCGTTCATGCGCTCAGACTGCGTGCAGTCCCCTCCTCGCTGCTTTAATCCACCTGGTCTAGTCCTGGTTTAGTCCTGGTTTAGTCCTGGTCCAGTCCAGGTTTAGACCTTGGTCTAGACCTGCTGTCAGCCCCGCGCCGGGTCATGCTGCGCTATCACACGTGTCAGAGCGTAGTCTTCTCCCCCCCTCCCCCTTCCCCCCACACTTCACTATTAATAATTTTGTTGAAAATCTATGAAAGTTTGAATGTTTAAACGAGAGACAAATGTGAGAAAAGTTTAAATCCAGTCTGAGAAAAGTGTATAATGTGTGTGGCTGAGCGCGCATTATTTGAATTTTTGAGATTTCGCGTTTCGTAACTTGAATTTTCGTTTGTTGGGTCATTCGTAAGGTGAGGTACCACTGTACAGACTACAGGTTTATAAGGACTGGGATGCCGTTCTAGATCGTTGTAGATTTCCAGGCAAGGGACTTGGTGCTGTTATGTAGGTTCCTTAGTGCATCGGTTTGATATTGTTTCCTCTTGTTGTGTGCCATCTCAGGTCTCCACCTCAGTGTCCGAATGCTCCCCCTGCTTCCTGCCCTCTCCAGACCTGCCTCCTGACCAGCCCAAGCCCACCCTGTCCACAGACTCAGCGAACACAGAGCACAAGAGCCGGAGATCTAACCCAGAAAGCCACCTGAGCCCCGAGGACCTCACACAGAGCAGCCCAGACAGCAGACCCAGCTCAGTCAATGTAAGGCTCCACTTAGGATTACTCACTATTGTTTGAAATCTAGTTTTACATTTTGACTGCTTTCAACCTTTTCTCTTGGCTTTAACTTTAGAGGCATGTCAAGGTGTTTTACCATTACATTTTAATTATTAACCAGTATTATACAAGCTGTATACAAAAAAATATTTTTTTTTTGACAAATCCAAAGTGTGAAGATAAGGTTAATATACAGAAAAAAATACAATTAAACAGTTGTCAAAACTGTGGTCCAAAGTTCTTAACTTATATATTCTGAGCATCCTAATAATTTACCACCATGAGTTTATAAGAGCGTTTTAGAACTGTCAGAGACCAGAGCCGAGTTTGCCATCATGGCAAACTAACAACAACTGACACGCTAACGTGCACTTTCTGATTATCAGGCAATAAAACTGTACAGACAGTACACAGAGGATTTTCTACTGCTGCTTATACAATATATCTGTACTGGGGCGAGACTCATTTTGCTCAAACATGCATATACATAAGCAGCACTACGGCCTGTTCTGGGCCTCTTTCTCCCACGCCTTGATAACATGTGTCCAGCCTGTGTTGCCTGGAGCCTTTCCTCCTTCTCCTGGAGCTCTTCCTCCTCCTCCTGGAGCCTCTCCTCCTCGTGCAGCCCTTCCTCCTCCTCCTGGAGCCTCTCCTCCAGCTCCACTCTCAGGTTTCTCTCTTTAATTAAAGTAGGCCACAGTTGGCTGAGTTTGGCGGCTGCCAGCCTGTCAGGTCCAGACGCCTGCGTGAGCAGCCCACAGCACCGGGACTGTCCCTACCTGACACTAAACCAGGGACAGTCCATTTTTTAATTGATACAGATCTATTGTGTTTAAAGCCATTATTCTGTTGTTTGTTAACTATTTAAATGACCTATATTATGCAAAACTTTGAACTATATAATGATCCCTCATCTTTTTAAAGTTCTTCCCGTTTTACTGCACCCTCTGCTGGTATTTTTTACATTCAAACATGACTAAGGCCTTGTTCTGTGTGTCTCACAAGCCCTGTGTTTGACCAGTGAGCGAGGAACTTAGTCACTTAGTATTCTCTCACTCGGATAATGTCAATAATGTTGGTTAATATTGGTTTTATAAAGCACTTTTTATGGTAACACAAAGATGCTTCACAATAAAGTCAGACATGCAGAAAGTAAAGTAGCATCCATAACAAAGACAGAACCAAGCACATCTCAACAGCTGTCATTTTTTCTTTGTACTAGAAGAGTGGGAAAATTTGTGTTGACCCCCAATAAGTGGTACCTCACCTTACGAAATTAATTCGTTCCAGAAGTGGTTTCGTAACGTGAATTTTTCGTAAGTTGAGTAGCTATTTCAATGGAAAAAGCCTGATCCGTTCCAAGGTTTTTTTTTTATAGTGTAACATTGGTTCTGCGTCCTGATTGGCTAAGAGACTAGACCAGGACTAAACGTGGACTAAACCAGGTCTAAACTAAACCAGGTCTAGACCAGAACTAAACCAGGTCTAGGCCAGAACTAAACCAGGTCTAGGCCAGAACTAAACCAGGTCTAAACCTGGACTGGACCTGGACTAAACCAGAGCTGGACCAGGATTAAACTACCACGTGTCGCTCTTTGCCAGTTTCATGCGGCTGGTTTGTGGCTCGGGCTCCAGAGGACGCGGTCCGGGCGCCGCGGTTCTATGTCGTGCTCGCAGCCCCGGTGCCGGTCGTGCAGACCAGGACTAGGGGTGCTCCTCGCCGCGCGGTGCCGTGCTCCTCCCCGCGCGGTGCCGTGCTCCTCCCCGCGCGGTGCCCTGCTCCTCGCCGCGCGGTGCCCTGCTCCTCGCCGCGCGGTGCCCTGCTCCTCGCAGCGCTGCTTCCGGAGTCGTGTCTCCCCCCACGCTTCACTATTTAATACATTTTGAAAATCTTGCATGTTCGGCGCTAGAGCTAAGAGGCCGAGAAAGGTGCTCTTTGAGCGGGGATAACAGCGGGGCATCTGAGCGCGCATTATTCGAATTTTTGAGATTTCGCGTTTCGTAACTTGAATTTTCTTTCGTATGTAGAGACCAAAATTTAACGTGAGGGCGTTTCGTAACTTGGATTTTTCGTATGTAGGGTCTTTCGTAAGGTGAGGTACCACTGTAGTTCCATCTGTCATGTACTGAACGATAAGTGGATATGGTATTTATCGTGACAGACCAAACTGACAAATATGTCTGAAATGGAATCCTCCAGTCTTTTCTTTGGCCTGTGGTCTCTTTTGAAAATGTCTGTGTGAAAATGTTTGTGATGTGTTCTGATCTTTTGGCACTTTGAGGTTCTGAGCGTGCCTTATGATGAGAGACCGTTACCCGTTCTGGAGAGGAAGGACAGGCCAGTTGAGAGCACACTGAGCCCAGCGGAGGAGCTCTCTCCCCTGCACAACACGCCCAGAGCAGCCGATATCAGTGGAGAACCAGAGCCACTGACCGAGAAGGCCCAGCGAGAGGTCGGAGCTGCACTTGACGTCTTTGAGGAAACCATTGTACGTTGTGCTGTCTGACCAGACTTAAATCTCACACGGGCAGGGGTTAGGATTTAGAGCACATTCCATCAACATTACACATTATACTGACATCTGGTCTCTCTGTGGAAGTATTTGTGAGACTTCTTGGGTCAGACTCATACACGACTGATCATATTTGTTTATTTCAGTGGCGCATGTAAAACGAAGGAGCTGATTGGTCACCATCATTTACAAACAAAATCATACTCTGCCCTCAGATGAACAGAGTTTAGTGCTTCATGAATTGATTCTCATAGGTCATAGTTTGCTTTATTGTCGACAAACAATCATGTATATGTACATAAAGTGAATTCGAAATTTCGTTTCCCCACTAACCAGGCAGGACAGTGATAGAGTGGGTAGGGGAGGGGCCGCTGTGCATGCGCGCGCCGCCGACTGGGAGATGCAGAGTAGAAAAGATGCAATACAATCAGTGACAATTTTACAACAGGTAATGACAGAAAAACAATTGGAAATATAACATACGGTGATCTTTTTCGTTGGTAACAGAAGGAAGGGTGTGGGGGATCAGATTGGAAATCAATGAAATTGATTGAACCGAGAGCAGAGATCAGACCTTTACTAAAAAGACAGGGAACATTTTCTACTCATTCATTTCTAGTGTCAGTGTCAGTGATAGTGGGTGCCATGTTTATGTAGAGTCCAGATAACAAACCACATTCTGTGGCCTTGGAAGTGTTCATGCAGGGAGGCGAAGTCAAAACACAGATAACCATTGGAGCCACACCGATTTTCACAGGGAGACATAATTATCCAGAGGGATTAATTAATTTAGCATTGATGAAATACATTTTTAGAGACCCAGGTAAACAATTTAGATAGAGCTTGGGTTTTGCCAGACCCCCATCTTCATATCGCCATGAAGATTCATGAGAGATCTCATTAGTTCCTCTTGGCGCACAGACTGCGCTGCGTTGGCTTTACACAGTTCTGTGACCATGCCCATGATGATATCCAAACGTCGAGATGTTTCCTTCGGTTGAAATCCTTCCAAAAGGTCCTTAACCTGACCCACTTTCTGATGTAATCCTTTCACGAGATCCCCAACGGCCTCACAGTGGCTCGAAATTGCTGCAGACAGCTTAGGGGACTCTTTGCTTGCTGCCAGCTTACACATTTTGCGATAGATCATGGACAATCCCAGGCCAATTAACAGATGTCCAGTTATCAGAAATCCAAATACGTAAATATCCTCCACATCCTCCAGGTACATTGGTACCAAACATACGACTTGCCACGCACGATACGAGTCCCTCGCATATCCAGCAGCAAAAGTACCATCCGGACACACCGCTTCTCCCGGAGCAACACTCCTCCGTGAAAAAAGAGTATCAATCGTGCTGAGGGTCCAGCTGATCACATCCATATTTAGGAATTTGGAAATTTGGAAAATCTGCTCCAAAAAGCGAGAAAATGACGAAAACAAGAGAGGCACGCAGACAACAGGAGCAATAGATAAGAGAGGAAAGATTCTGCAGAAATCCTGTGTTTTTTATATTTTTGTAATTTAGTGATCTCTCCTGGGCCCTATTCAAACCCTTATGGTGGCTCTTATGGTGAGCTGTAAGAGTCTGTGCCATGCTCCACCCACATCCCCCCTGTGGGAAAAAATAGTCAAAATCATCCCTCTTCTAAAACGAGCATCCCTTCTTCCATCCCTTAGGGCATTTTATCAATCAGGCATGAAAATCCCTAAACTTTTGGCGAATTTCGCCATTTTTAAGTCAAAATGGCCAGTGCCCAAGAGCCAATCATAGGCCGAACTGCGCTCCAGCTTCCAATCATGTTGCAGCATAATTACGCACCGATACGCGCTCCCGCCAATCATGACGATTACCGCTGTTGTGTTTGCGGCTCTTCGCCGATCAGCTGTGAGCGAGCCGCGTGAATGTTTACGCGGCATTTCCAAGAGAAGAAGAATCCTTAACTTCCTACGTTAATGCTACGGAAGAAGGAACTCTCGCCTCGGGACACGGGATACGTTCGGGATTATGTCCTTTTCTCCGGAGCTCCGGATTATTAAAGACAACACGACAAACTGTTAGAATGGATCTGACCGCATTCTTATGGGTGAGTCATATTATCAGATTATTTCTGCATCTATTTCGGCACTAAACCAGGACTAAACCAAGACTAAACCAGGTCTAAACCAAGACTAAACCAAGACTAAACCAGGTCTAAACCGGGTCTAAACCAGGACTAAACCAGGACTAAACCGGGACTAAACCAAAACTAAACCAGGTCCAAACCAAGACTAAGCCAGGTCTAAACCGGGTCTAAGCCAAGACTAAACCAGATCTAAACCGGGACTAAACCAAAACTAAACCAGGTCCAAACCAAGACTAAGCCAGGTCTAAACCGGGTCTAAGCCAAGACTAAACCAGGACTAAACCGGGACTAAACCAAAACTAAACCAGGTCCAAACCAAGACTAAGCCAGGTCTAAACCGGGTCTAAACCAGGTCTAAACCAGGTCTAAACCAAGACTAAACCAGGACTAAGCCAGGACTAAACCGGGACTATCCTGTGTATTATTGAATTATTGAATGATTATATGGGTTCCTTTACACCCCCCCGGTGAAAGATTTCACCATCCCCCCGGTTTCATTTTACAACTCGACTACTGCATTTCAACACAGTGCACAGTATAATAATGACATTTCTCAGATGAAACCCCTGTCCTTGTTGTTGTGCAGGTGCGTGCGGCCTTCTCTAAGAAGTGGTCATACCGGGAAGATGCACTGGGGGCCGTGCTGCAGAGGCTGAGGGAGGCCTGTGGCTCCGGGACCAAGGAAGAGCTCAGGGGGATGGTCCGTGCCGCTGTGCTCCTGCTCAAGAGGAGCCTGCAGGACAAAGTTTTCTCTGTGAGTCCCACTGGGGGTCATGGGGAGCAGGACTCCACCTAGAGAGGGGGATCTGGGACACAAAAATGAATCATGCTTCTCATGCCTGTCCTTGTCTATAGGTTGAGGTTGAAAGGAGATATATTGTGCGACCACGTTATAGCCGTTTCCCTCTGAAGTTGTATTTGGAGTGATTCTTGCATCTTTGAGCCATATTTATTCTCCTGTGTTCCAGACATCATTGCTCCACTGTGACGTACTCACTTCTTTCCAATTTAATTTTCTTAAGCGGTGATACACATAGGATTCAGCAGCATCGCATAGTCATTTTTGCCACAGACCCAAAAAAGTAATCTGCTGCAATCTTGTGTGATATGCAGTTATCCATGCGGCGCTTTGTTGTGATGACGTTTACGGCGGTGTACTGTAAGGAGCTTCTAATACGGCTCCTAATGCCTCATTGCACACTGCTTGTTTTTTTATTAAACGAAAAGTAATGTTTTTTACAATCTGAGCCTTATTTCGGTAATAAAACAAGTTGTTTTACTCACCCATAGCACTTTGGTGTCATATGGAGCACTTCCAGAGATGTTTTAGATTTGCGATCTCCATCATGTGAGTTCTCGGGGCACTTATTTGCGGTCTCCAAATAACACAAACTTTAGCACTTTTCAAATCATAGAAGCTCGATGTCTTATCCTACGATTTCGTGTGGTCAAAAGTGGCCTGTAATCCGACATTTATCCATAGTTTCGAGTAGATGAGGAGGCCAGTGCGCATGTGCGGAGTCACAGCTTATTTCGCTCTCAGCTCCCGGGACCCAAACATGAAAAGCAAAGCTGTAAACTATGGATAAATCTCGGATTACAGGCCACTTTTGATTCAAACGAAATCGTAGACTAAGACATCGGGCTTCTATGATTTGAAAAGTGCTAAAGTTTGTGTTATTTGGAGCCCGCACGGGGCATATTACATGCTCGGGGAATATATTATATGCCCCGAGCTATGGCTAGAAGTTGCGCTAGGCTAACCGCAAATCTAAAACATCTCTGGAAGTGCTCCATATGACACCAAAGTGATATGGGTGAGTAAAACAACTTGTTTTATTACCGAAATAAGGCTCAAATTGCAAAAAAAAATGTAACTTTTCCTTTAAGTTGTTTTAGATCAATATTTTAATGTTAAACCTCCAAATTATAAGCCTCCAAATTATAACAACATGTAGCACAGATGTCACAGATTGTAACTATAGAGCAGACAAGCACAGTATGTTTGCTTTAAGTATCACACAAAAAATGAAGGGATTTTTTTTTATCATAATTATAAACAAAATACTCAATTCTGATTTAGACTTTATTGTTTTAAAGTTGTGAATGTTTTTCTGGCTTTTACTTTCTTCTTTCTTCTTATGAAACCTTTAATGTGTGAATAAATGCCTTCCTATTATTGCACATAAAAACATCAGTCCTAACAGAGCGGGCTTGCATCTCCACAAACCTTACTTGGCCTGAGGGAAGCACTCCTCCTGCTTGTTTCCATAGAAATGTTGTTCAATTGGCTCTAGTCTTAAAGGAAAAGTAATGTTTTTTTACAATCTGAGCCTTCTTTCGGCAATAAAACAAGTAGTTTTACTCACCCATAGCAGTTTGGTGTCAATTGGAGCAGTATCATAGAAGTTATGTTGTAGCCGTTCTGTTCTACTAATGATCCTGTATCCGTTAGCGTGAGTGCTCGGGGCATTACTTTGCGGTGTCCAAATAACACAAACTTTAGCACTTTTCAAATCACAGAAGATCGCTGTGTCAGCGTAGACTTTTAGTGGATTCCAAAACGGCCTGAAACCCGATATGCAGCTATAGTTTCATTTGATGACGTCATCAGAGAGGACAGTGCGCATGCGTGAAGAAGCTAACACCGCTTTGAACTTTACTTTTCTGTTGCGATATCGGGTTTCAGGCCGTTTTGGAATCTACTAAAAGTCTACGCTGACACAGCGATCTTCTGTGATTTGAAAAGTGCTAAAGTTTGTGTTATTTGAAGACCGCAAAGCAGTGCCCCGAGCACTCACGCTAACGGATACGGGATGATTGGTAGAACAGAACGGCTCAACATAACTTCTACAAAACTGCTCCAATTGACACCAAACTGCTATGGGTGAGTAAAACTACTTGTTTTATTGCCGAAAGAAGGCTCAGATTGTAAAAAAACGTTAATTTTCCTTTAATAACACAGTATGGCATGAAAGTTTTTGGAATGACCAACCATTTTCCTAAAAGTGCATTTGTGATTACCCTGTAGTGTTGTTGTCGTCACATGTAAAACAGTTTGGTAATGGCACACTTACACTGGACTAACTGCAAATATGTAAGAAAAGCTAAAGCGAGTACTTTTTCACATGCATGTTTGTGCGCTCCTCGGCTAACGGTAAACCACACAGAGGATCCTTTTAGCTGCCCGGCTCCTGCTCTGTCCTGGGCCTCTGCCTCCGGGCGCTGGGTAAACAAACATGGGCAGCCCCAGCCTCTCCCAATGCTCCAACCAACTCCAGCCACACATGCTGGAAGAATCGCACAGAGTGTATTTTTGTTGTCACGTCGTTGTACTAGCTGTTCTATTAGGCTGGTGTCAGGGCTTTAACTCTTTTGGGCTTGTCTGTGGAGGTTTGCGCGCAGAAGTAGAGAGAACTGTAAACCAATTTAGACAAGGGATTATTTAAAGTGGAAATAAACACCAAATCTGCCTTTTTTCAATAATTTGTGGATATTGTCTTTTAATAGCATTATCTGTTCCCAGTCATTTTTTGGCAACTTTGGTGCAAACTAGGTACATTTGCAGCTTTCTGGTCAAAAATGCTTAAATCTAATGTATATGTGTGCTGCTTTCAGAGGCAGCACACATATACCTGTTTGTGTTCTCCAGGTAATGCACAGTGTAGCAGCTCTATTTGAAATGTGGTTGTGGGCAGAGTTTACAGGTTTAGTCCCACTTTATTTTTTTGCACCCATCACTACCTCCATAAATATCCAGATTTACTACAAGTACTGCCTTACGTGTACTAAAATGTCCCTAAATCACATTTAAGGAGGACTAAAACTGGTCCAAACTAGGATTACACTGAAACTACCTAGTGATAAGAACAATCCTCACAGGTCCTATGCTGCACAGAACTGACTCATGTGGGCCATACGACAACTGTTACATCCTCAAAGACATACCTGGAGTCGTGTTTTGTTTCATACAAACATGTTCTCCTATGCTCAAAATGCTCTGTTCCACCTTGTGATGTCATGTAGTGTTAGCAGCTATTTTTCGTCTCAACTGAACTGAATTTTGTTTTCATTAGAACAACCATACACTGTTGCTTTTATTTTTGAATACCTCTTGTTCAGTTGAGATTGTCAATTGAAAGTCTCTAATGTCTGCTGGTGCACCGAGGGGTGAAGCAGTTTAAATGGGGCTAAAACAATAGCTATAACTTTAAAGTTTGGCAATTCCGGGCCTGAAATTATCCAAATTATTTTCGTGAAGGTGCATGGAGTGTTTTCAGTTTGAGAGAAGAACTAAGCCTAAAGCCTAAATCTGCAGGGTTTGTGTGTTAAACATGTGTGAATGAAATAAAAACACCAAGCAGATGAATTAAACTGTTACTTTAAAGGTCCCATGGCATGAAATTTTCACTTTCTGAGGTTTTTGAACGTTAATGTGAGCTCCCCTACCCTGTTTAGCCCCCCCATGGCTAAAAGTTGCGAAATGTCTAAACTGAGCATTTGCGATCCTTTTCTGCGTTAGAAAAAAACACAGCTCAAACGGGCGATTTTGAACAAGGAAACTTATTAACGTCAGCTCGAAAAATGCATCTCCACCCCCCGTCTGTGTCTACTCAGCGTCTCTGTAAATCACGCCCAGAGTTTGGACCGCGAATGCGCTAGGCAATGCGAAATGCCCCTGCAGCCCACCCCAGTCCCTTCCTCACTCCCCCCTCTCCATCACACCGGACGAGGTGAGGAGGGAGCTAAGGCGGCTGAAGCAGAGGAAATCCGGAAAGCAGCAGGACCTGCCGGTTCTCAGCAGGACCTGCCGGTTCTCTGTTACATCTTCAACCTGAGCCTCAGCCTGGAGAGGGTTCCCGTCCTGTGGAAGACCTCTTGTGTGGTCCCAGTTCCCAAAACAACAAACGCCAGGGAACCGGCCCACTACAGACCAGTTGCCTTGACCTCCCACCTCATGAAGACCATGGAGAGGGTGATCCTCAGCCACCTCCGCTCTGTGATGAGCCCCACCCTGGACCCGCTGCAGTTTGCCTACAAGCCAAACGTAGGAGTAGAGGACGCCGTCATCTACTTGCTGCAGCGGGTGCTCACCCACCTAGAGACCGCCGGGAGTGCTGTGAGAGTCATGTTCTTTGACTTCTCCAGCACCTTCAACACCATCAGGCCGGCGCTGCTGCGGGGGAAGCTGGAGGATGCAGGAGTTGATGGACATCTCGCTGCCTGGACCATCAACTACCTCACTGACCGTCCACAGTACGTGCGGCTGCGAGTCAGAGGTGGTAGTCTGCAGCACTGGGGTCCCCCAGGGAGCTGTCCTCTCACCCTTCCTCTTCAGCATCCACACCTTGAACTTCATCTACAACACAGACAGCTGCCATCTCCAGAATTTCTCTGACGACTCGGCCATTGTGGGCTGTGTGTCTGAGGGGAACGAGCTGGAGTACCGCTCGGTCATCAGTGACTTTGTGGACTGGTGTGGGCGCAACCACCTAAACCTGAACACCAGTGAGACAAAGGAGCTGGTGATCGACTTCAGGAGGAGACCACTACCTCACTCACCGGTGAACATTCAGGGGCAGGACATAGAGACTGTGGACAGTTTCAAGTACCTGGGTGTTAACCTCAACAATAAACTGGACTGGTCCCACAACACCGACGCCCTGTACAAGAAGGGCCAAAGTCGCCTCCACCTCCTGAGGAGACTGAGGTCCTTTGGAGTGTGCAGGCCTCTGCTCAAGACTTTTTATGACTCTGTGGTGGCCTCTGCTCTCCTCTACGCTGTCGTCTGCTGGGCCCCGAGCAGCACAGAGCGGGACAGGAAGAGACTTAATAAGCTGGTCAGGAGGACCAGCTCTGTCCTGGGCTGTTCTCTGGACTCTGTAGAGGAGGTGGCTGAGAGGAGGGTGCTGGACAAATTCACATCCATCATGGACGACACCTCTCACCCTCTGCACCGGACTGTAGAGGAGCTGAGCAGCTCCTTCAGCAGCCGACTGAGTCACCCCCAGTGCAAGAAGGAGCGCTACCGCAGATCCTTCATCCCCACTGCAATCAGACTGTATAATTCTACTATATAGGCCAAACGTGCAATATTTTTTCCATACTCTCCTAGTTACTGTTTTTTATTATTATTACTTATTTTATCATTACTTATATAATTTTATTCTTCCCTGCATGCACTTTCTTTCTTGTTCAAACTGTCTCTGCCTGGAGCTACTGTGTCAAGTAAATTTCTCCTATGTGAGATCAATAAAGTCTTATCTTATCTTAAGACTGTTTGTGATGAGTAAACATTAGAACAGAGCTCAGCCCTTTAAACATCTGTATATGAAGGTTATAACAGAAGATCTAAACCACGTCCAAGCCAGAAATAAACAAGGTCTTAATTGTTACGCCCCTGCCTGTGAGTTTTCTAGTCGAAGTGTGGGTGGAGTCTGCTGGGAGCACCTGCACGTTATCTACAATCAAGCTTCTACTACAAAGGGCCAACTCTCCTCCCAGACTATGCCAGAGTGTTACATCAACTTGACAGTGATTTTTCCAGTTGGCTGTATTTTTTTCATTCCTGCCTCATAATCCTTATTACTCATTACCTCTCTTTTGTTCCTAACTCTTGTGTTGAAGACTCTAGTGTTCCGGCTGCTGGCTTCTCTCCTACAAACCACCTATCCTCTTGGGACAATAAATCTTGGTTACTTTTTGCATTTTTGCCTACACAAAGTAATTCGAAAGTGGTTTACAAAATAACTACATTAAAATCACAATACAAACAAATGAAAACATAAATAATAATCATAAAAGTTACATTATTCACCACTACTTCCTGTCATTTTAAGCTATTTTATTCAACAAAATCTCCACAAACTGCCACTTAACTGATGTAAAACTATGATATATTTACCACTGATACAATCGCACCAAAAAAGTAAAAATGATAAAAACATGAAAACCTGTAATACACACTTGAAATAACTTTAAATAGAGCACATGACTGCAGAATATTAGAGTAGGGGGCCCTAACAGAGGACTAAACCAGGTCTAAACAATGACTTTTCCAGGACTTGACTAATTCTGAATTACAGTTAAAAGTTTTGAATGTAATTGTAATGTTCAGATTCTAGAGTGTGATGATGTCATACTCCCAGACAGGAACAAGAGACACTGTTTACAGCTTTGCTCAAACAATGATACAGGACTACATTTGTACCATACTCCATACAACTGTACAACAACTCACCATTATGTAACTGATAACCCTATGTCCCATCTCACTGTATTATAACAAAAGTCTGCATTTTAGCAATATTACTTTGAGCCGCCCTCATCTGTATTAAATATTATTGGCCTATAGAATGTTGTGGTGTCATCTGAAACCCTGCGATATGGATCAAAATAGGTCTAAACTAACGCAGCAGTGTAGGAGTAGCAGCACTAGTACATGTACTACAGTTTGAGAACTGTTGGCTTAGACTTCATGTTGCTCTCTCCTTTCATGTGTGTGGCTGTAGGTGTTCCAGTGCTCCCTTCGGCTGCTGCTCCTCCTCCTTAGTGAGCTCATTCCTGGGGCTGGTCTTGGGAGAGCAGAGGTTACCCACTGTTTGGAGCAGACCTGGCCCCTCCTGCTGCTCCGCACCGGGGACGCCTGCAGCCGCCTGCGCCTCTCCGCCCTCGCCTCTGCACAGGTGCGCTCCAGCTGGGCTCAGACTCAGTCATAGTTTAACTGCAGGTACATCTTACAGCAGGTCAGTGAGGCTACCAGTTTCACTAGAGCATAGTCATACATGATTTGTATTGAGTTTGTTGAATGTCTAACCTAGTTTTCAGAGTTTGAGAGTTTGATGAAGTGTATAATTTTACTTCCTGGTTGGACATGGGAAGCAATAATAATAATAACAATTAATAGGACCCACCATAATGTCTGTTGTGGTTGTGTAGGAGATAGCCATGCTGAAGGATGTGCGCGCTCTGCAGTGGGTGCCTTGTGAGCTGGTCAAGGCACTCTCCTCCACAGTCCCTGCTCGTCTGGCCCAGAGTCGGGCGGAACTGCTGGAGCGGCTGCTGTCTGCTCTGGGCACACATGGCTCCGGCTTCACCCTGGACAATGTGATGACGGTGAGAGCTCCACCCCTCTGCACTCTGGATATATACATGGTACATTAACATCTGCCTATACCTTTATACAGGAGGTCCTCGGGTTACGACGTTGATCCGTTCTTAAGACTTGATGTAGATCTTCCAACCAAAGCACCAATAACCTTTCCATCTCAATAATTAGACCACTACGCTGCTTGGTTATCACTGTCGCTTTCATAGGAGCAGATCAGAGCCCTCATCAGGTACTTCCGCCCACATTGGGCACGCACACGAGGCTGTCTTCTTCGCCCTACAACCACAACAAAGCGTATTCTTCCGCCGCGCGCCGTTCGCGTTTGTTTACGTCGCTTACCACGCTAAACCGCGTAAGACAGAATGACGCGTTATTTTTTTTATTTTTTTTTATGGGGGCGCGTTCGTAACCACAAAACGGCGTAAGTCGAGACCGTCGTAACCCGAGGACCTCCTATAGTTGTTAGGTGTGATGCCACTTTTGCGTCCATTAGCTGATTCAAAACAGTTAACATGTGTAAAATGTCTGCTTTTTAGCAATGACACATCTTGCATTAAAAAGAGATTGTAGACGTTTAAAGCTAACAAGGTTAGAAGTATGGATCTATGGTTATAAATGTGACAAGAGAGTTCATGAGGGAGGCTGAGGTAAGAGGCTAAGCTAAGATAGCATTCGCAGTGATACGGAGTGAGAGAGATACACACTGGTAATCCTATGTTATGATTTGTGAAGAATCCCTCAGTCGTCCAGGTAGAATCCATGGCAAAAGGAGAAATTCAATTTGTCAACTGGACAAAGTTTATTTGGTCGAATACGTTTCGCAGCTCATCCAAGCTTCTTCTTCACTTTTGGCTAGGAGTGCTAGTGGCCACTGCTGAAAACTAGCTGCAGGAAGGAGCTAACTACAGTGAAATTACTATGAAACTATCACACCTATTTGTTTTCAGTTTCTATATGGGGTCTTTTTAGTATAGCCATTCAGGACCATAATGGATGTTTTCACACCTCTGGACCTGACCTAAGGGGTATTCCATCAACGCGGCTAAGCGCAAAGCCCAGTTTTATTCGATAGTCCGCGCTAGTTTTAGTGAGAGTTCCATGACTCTGGGTAACATTAGTCCCCGCTGAGTTACTGCGGCAACACACTCCTCTGAGCTAGCCTGGTCCGGGCAGGCTAAAGATGAGGCTTAATCAGGCCGTGTCGCAAAGAATATGTACCGGAAGTAAACAGAGTGTCAAAAAACAGTTCCTCACACACACCTCCCGCATGACTATCTGTGTTGTCCGAAAACAATATCAGCAACAACAACAAAAAAAATTACCTTACTTTCTTGGTCAGTTTTGACAAATTTCCAGTAATTTAAGATATTCTTTTGAATCGCTGTCTTTACGACATTATCAGATAATGTCGCAGAGATTCCGGAAGAATAATTAATAAGGGAAAAATGCACATAATTCATGCACTTTAGCACTCAGATGAACGGGCAGTTGGCCCGAGATCTGGTTCTGCAAAGTCCCCAAATTCATGTCACCAAGCAGGGCCGTTGAGACTCTCCAGTCCTCCCTCCTGGCGCGTAGATGATTGCAGACTGAGCCGCTTGTTTCTCACAGTTCCACAACCATATTCGTGATAGTATCCGAGCGTCAGGGGGTATCCACAGATTGGAGATGGTACAGTTCCTCAATCTGTGTCAGCCTCTGATGTAGACCTTCCCTGGTCTTCAACGGCTCCACTGTGGTGTAAAATGACAGCTGTACAGCTCGGCGGCTCTTTGTCCGCTGCCAGGCATCCCAATTCTCTGATGGATCAGAAAACATCCCCCAGGCCAATTCAGATGTCCTGCCATCAAAAATCCAAATAGTAAATAGTTCCGATCGGCTCTCCTGAACCCACATTCCTTCGGAAAAAAAAAAGCCAATTGCGTTGAGGGACCAGCTTATCAATTCCATAATTTAGAATTTGAAAATCTACTCCAACAGGAGAAATATCTACAAAAACAAGAGAAAGGCACGCAGACAGAGAGCAGTAGATAAGGGACTGAGAAAACAAGCAGCAAGGACAGAGAGAGTCCTTCTCTAGAGCAATGATGGCCTTCCTTTCCTCTGGTGTTACGTTGGAGGGTGGAAGTTTGGCATTGCTCAGTGCCGCTGTTAATTTCAGTCTAAGGTCTCCAGCTTCTGTCTCAGTGAGCTTGTTGTTCCTAATGGCGGTTTCTGCTGCTGTGATGTAGTCCACCGTGGGGATGTGGTTAGGAGTTACAGAGACATTCAGTCCTTTGCAAAGTGCTTCTTTCTCTGTCTGAGTGAGTACTCGGTTGGAAAGATTTTTCACCCAGCGTTATTTGTGCACCGATTAGGGTGACCACCTGCTAATAAGCCCAAGGGGGGACAAGGGGTATGTTTCTGAGGGACAATGTGGGACACTGTGGGACATTTCTAGCACATACATGGTATATTAATATGCCCTATTGCCATAAACATGTGTAATTGTTAATGTATGCACAAGAATAGCCACCCAATGTGTATTTTTTAAAATGTATGTATTTATTTTTGTAAACAAAGATTATATTACATATATATATATTTATAGATATATATATTATATTACAGATTATATTATATTACAGATTATATTATATTACAGATTATATTACATATACATAATATTCTGCACATTCAATGAATTCACAGAAGCACTTCCACGATTTAGTTCAGCTATTTAATTCTATCTATTTTCAGGCTCACAGAATGACACCGCAAAAAGTTGATAACCTAATAATAATCAAAGCGTAGCCCTCTAGAATCTTTGCTAGTCACAGGGATGAAAGTGACCAGTAATGAGAAAAGCTGAAAGTCACTGAAAAGCTAGAGGGGTCCGGGGGCATGCCCCTCTGGAAAATTTTTGAAGTTTAGATGCTCTGAGATGCAATCTGGGGTCATTCCAGCCAATAAAAACTAAGATGTCAACCACCCATTTTGGGGGGGGGAATTCCCTTTCCCTCTTGATGATCCCACTTTGCACGACCTTCTCACAAAATTTTACAAATATATATGTTTGCAATAAAGTAAAACTGTAAATCAAAGCACAAACCACATTTTTATTCACAGGTGCTAGTGGAGACATTCAAATAATTTATTTATTTATAAATATATTGACAATTCTTTACATGTACAATGCCTGTTGATGTACCTTGCACAACTTCATGTACATTCTGTACATTTTTGTCATTACCGTACTCTTACTCTTACACATTTACCAAACGCATGTCTTGACAAACAGATGCATTTGTGCACTTTTATTAGGCAAAATTCCACATGTCGCGGTAGGCCTGCTCTGTGCGGACACTGTAATATAAATTTAGATTAGTTTTTGCTTCGCGTTTCGTCCTTGCTCTTCTAATCAGAGGCATTGAGGAGGACCCTGTGTGGCTATGAGCAGGAGGAGCAAGAGCGTGAAAAGGAGCGGCGCGCTGACGTGAGGCAGACGGATAGGCAGGATGTTTTATAAAGTTTAACCTGCTCTGTGATACATGCTGGGACGCCAGGGTACGCGCTGTTGTGGACAAGCTGTGTGCACTGGTTGTGCCGCGGTGTCTGCGGCTCCAGACGAGCGCGCAGGCTGCTGTGAGAAGCCAGCGCGGTCCGCACACTGGTAAAAGTTTATTGTGGCGTGCTGAACTGTCAAGTAATGTTCGTTTGGCTGCCTGTGGCGCTCGGGGAGATAGAGCGACCACTTTTTTTAAATTTTTTTGAGAAGCATTGATTATGCGGGACATGGTCTCAATTTGCAGGATGCATAAATTGGGCTTCAAACGCTGTACAGTCACGCGCTAGCCGGGACGGGTGTTCACTCTAGCACTAATTGGCTAAGTTTCAAGGATCGGAGTGACAAAAGGAAGGAGGATAAACCTAGCCAATCGGTGCACAAAGAACACTGGGTGAAAAATGTTTCCAACTGAGTACTCACTCAGAGTGCCTTGGCCTCATACCCAGGCACTCCACCCACACATTGATATTGTTATGTTGATGATAGCTTTTCAAAAATCAAAATTCAAGATTTGAAACCTTTTACTGCACATATCAATTCTGTAGATCTGAACATCAAATTCACTCACAAATTCCAGGGACAACACTTTGGCTTTCTTAGATTGTGTAGTAACGATAGGAGGAGACCGGCGACTCCAGTGGCGTTCCTAGAGTGATTTACTCCCTGGGCTTCGCGCCACCATTTACACGAGAAAGTCCCAGCTCAGGCTGATGTGAGTCATCAGCTACTATTTACAGAGGAGCTTAGTACTTATTTATTTGAGTTACTTTTTAAAGAAATTGTACTTTCAGGTTACTTGTCTAGCAGTATACTTTAACTCTTATTTGTTTTTTTGTTTTTTTTTTAATTGACTTAACAGTACTCCTATTTGAGTAAACGTACAAGTGACTTATGCTGACAGTGTCAAATGATCATTTCCCGTTTGTGTTTCTTGCAGCGCTCCTTCAGATATGAGTTAGTTTGTCAGATTTTTGTGTCTATTTTTTTTTAAATAGACACAAATTAATTGACATCAAATTATAAATCAGATGGTTACTCCTAAAGTTACTCTTACTTGAGTAGCCCTATTTCTCGGACCACTGCTTACTGCGCTTCTACTTGACTTAAATTATTGTGAAGTAACATTACTTTTACTTTAATACTTTACTTTAATAACATTTTTGGCTACTCTACCCACTTCTGACTATGTACTCAAGAAATACCTCTAACTGTTCCACTGCATTTAAACGCCGTATTTAAACTCTGTCCCGTCATTCTCTGCCCTCAGTCAGCTGATGAGTTTGTCCTTGCTCTTTCCCACACTGCAGCCCCTCCCTCCCCTGTGCGTGTGTGTTTGTGGGGGGTAATTGTGAGGTCGTATGCATGTGTTTGTATTTCCCCTCTGGCCCTGCCCTCCTCTCAGGGCTGTGTGTTGGACTGAGCCTTCTCGCGCTCGTCTATGGCCCTGAGCGTTCATGTGAGAAACAGACTTCTGAAGTGTCCCTGCCCTGGAGCAAGCACACATATGACAGACTAGCACATCAGTGGGTCAGCGGGCTGTGGTCAGTGCTTTTAGTCAGGACCGGATGGACAGAAGCTCTGGTTGCCACCGTAATGTGTTAGCTTCTGTTGTGGTGAACAGACCTTCTAACTTGCATCTTGCATCGTCTCTCCTGACGACCCGATTTTTTCCCCTCTTCCCCCAACGCAGAACCATAGACTGTATATAATGGACTTAGCTAGTAGAAGTAGAAGTGAACATGGGAGGCACTTCTTCTTCTCCTTCTAACTGCCAGCCTCATGAGCTTCATTTAAAGGAAAAGTAACGTTTTTTACTATTTGAGCCTTATTTCGGTAATAAAACAAGTTGTTTTACTCACCCATATCACTTTGGTGTCATATGGAGCACTTCCAGAGATGTTTTAGATTAGCGTTAGGCTAACGCCGTTAGCCTAGCGCGACTTATAGCCATAGCTCGGGGCATTCCTCAAGCATGTAATATGCCCCGTGCGGGCTCCAAATAACACAAACTTTAGCACTTTTCAAATCATAGAAGCCCGATGTCTTAGTCTACGATTTCGTGTGGTCAAAAGTGGCCTGTAATCCGAGATTTAGCCATAGTTTCGAGTAGATGAGGACGCCGGTGCGCATGCGCGGACTGTGCTCTCAGCTCCCGGGACCCAAACATGGAACGCAAAGCTGTAAACTATGGATAAATCTCAGATTACAGGCCACTTTTGATTCAAACGAAATCGTAGACTAAAGACATCGAGCTTCTATGATAAGTCGCGCTAGGCTAACGGCGTTAGCCTAACGCTAATCTAAAACATCTCCGGAAATGCTCCATATGACACCAAAGTGCTATTGGTGAGTAAAACAACTTGTTTTATTACCGAAATAAGGCTCAAATTGTAAAAAAAAAACATTACTTTTCCTTTAACTGCAGAACACTGTGTGACATCATACTCTCTTTGTCCACTTCTTTACATAGTCTATAATCAGGACATCCGCCCGAAAGTGTTCCAATGTGTATTTGGGTCGAGGACAGCTTGAATTGGTAATGCTCCTGTAAAGCCCGTAACTCATGCGAGTCCGATAAGATGGGCGCTAAATAAAAGTGGACGTCCTTGATTTCGATACCAAGGAATAGACTTGATACTCGATTCTGATACCACGATGATAATAAAAAATACTCTTTATTTAGACAATAGAATGTGATTTTCCAAATGAAATGGTAGTACTTTCTTTTCTATTCCCATGTGTACTTATATCTGTGTGGTCCAGGTAGGTTCCATAGTGGTCCATACTAGTCTTTTTGTTCTTATACTTGTTCTGATACAGCTCAAGATCATTCTAAAGCTATTCAGGAAAGGTATCGATACCTGTGTAAAATCTAGTTTCAATACTAGTATCGATTAGTGTCCAATTTTCAATTCTTTTGACAACCCTAGAATGAGAGTGTATTTGTGAAAGTGAACGCCGGACAGGAAACTAATCCATGGCTAAAATCTTTTTTTTGTGTGTGTTCATTAATAAGCAGTGTCCGGACCAAATAAGTACATAATAGTAGGCCTCAAAAGCCTTCTGTATGCACACTCAGTACAAATCCAGTGTGTTTGGGCCTTGGGAATGTCTCACACACACTTTAGTTTCTTAGACACCAATATAACAACAGCAATAAAAGATTTAATTTGTTTTACTCAGCAATCAGGGCAGGGGCCAATACAACTATGGGAGATTCACTGTTTTTAAACAAATCTCCAAACTTATGATGCACAAAATTGAACCTTCTCATTATTTGTTTATTTGTTTTCATTAAATGAGTCATATGAATCTTATGTCTTCAAACCCTTTGAGCTGACACTTTCTGAAGCTACTGTGAAAATCATTATTTGACTTGAGTTTATTTCTCCTGACAGAGAAGACGTTGAACTTTGTGCCAGTTTTTGTTTCATGTGGATAGGAGATGTGAACCATAAACCAGGTCAACAAATCTGTGATCTGACAGTTCCACAGCAAACTCCACCTGAGAACTCTGACCTGTGTCAGCTCAGGTTAAACTAGAGGGATTCTACACTGTGCTCGTGTCACATGACCATGTACCTGTAGTGAACTGTAACGCTAAACACAACAGTAACAATAAACTGGACATGGCGACCTCTGTAGTCCAGATAAAAGTATGGTAGATCCATCAAACTTTGTGGGCCATGGTACAATAGTCTGTTAGCACAGCTCCTGTTCAAACATAGTCCTCTCTTCTGCTGTGTCGCCAAGGCAACGCCCAAAAGAGTGGAGGTTCCTGGAAGTGGTGGCCCAAGGCGGGGCATCTTAGTTCTTTTGTGCTCAGTGTACATGGACCCTCTCTGGGCCCATCGCAATTGTGCTCCCTGTGCTCTGGGATTATAAGGACTGGTTCATCCAGCATCATTATGTCCTCCACTCTTTCAAAATCTGTTTACCCAAAGTCTTACAACATTTAACATGATCAACAAAGCAGAGTGGAGCTGTTCTGTCACTGCACTGTTTGCAGCCACCATAAACCAAAAACATACACTTTGATTCTGTTTTCAGACATACCCGAGATAAAATAAATAAATAACAAGCACCAATACCAATACTGGCATCAATTATCACCACTGATCCATTGACGTGTATTAGATTTGGGTATTGTTGTCATTTTTTTTTTTTGTCATCTGTTGAACCTGTTTTAGCTGTTATTTTTATAGTGCTGTTCCATAGTTACCTGATTTACACTTGCTTATCATAATTAAATAATTGAATTGTGAAAAATGTACTTACTTATACAACCAGTCAAAGGTTTGGATGCACCATCTCATTCCATGTTTTGTCTTTATGTTTACTACTTTCTACATTCTAGATACAAACTGAAGACATCAAATATATGATAATAACAGGATGGGTTAAATGCAGAGAAGAATTTCTCCAGTGTGAGATCAATAAAGTCACTTCTTCTTCTTCTTAAAGGAAAAGTAACGTTTTTTTACAATCTGAGCCTTCTTTCGGCAATAAAACAAGTAGTTTTACTCACCCATAGCAGTTTGGTGTCAATGGGAGTGGTATCGCAGAAGTTATGTTGGAGCCGTTCTGTTCTACTAATGATCCCGTATCCGTTAGCGTGAGTGCTCGGGGCACTGCTTTGCGCTCTCCAAATAACACAAACTTTAGCACTTTTCAAATCACAGAAGATCGCTGTGTCAGGGTAGACTTTTAGTGGATTCCAAAACGGCCTGAAACCCGATATCCAGCTATAGTTTCATTTGATGACGTCATCAGAGAGGACAGTGCGCATGCGTGAACTCAGCTGTTTTGTAAACACCGCTAGTCCGAAAGAAGCTAACACCGCTCTGAACTTTACTTTTCTGTTGCGATATCGGGTTTCAGGCCATTTTGGAATCCACTAAAAGTCTACCCTGACACAGCGATCTTCTGTGATTTGAAAAGTGCTAAAGTTTGTGTTATTTGGAGAGCGCAAAGCAGTGCCCCGAGCACTCACGCTAACGGATACGGGATCATTAGTAGAACAGAACGGCTACAACATAACTTCTGCGATACCACTCCAATTGACACCAAAGTGCTATGGGTGAGTAAAACTACTTGTTTTATTGCCGAAAGAAGGCTCAGATTGTTAAAAAAAACGTTACTTTTCCTTTAAGATGTGTGGAATTACGTAGTAAAGAAAAAAAGTTCCAGATTCCTGCAAACCCTTGGCTTCATGATGACGTCTCCTGAAATGGTTTTCACGTCACAGCTGTGCCATGTCATGGTTCACTAGTGGAATTATTTTAATTGGAGAAGAAAATGTGTTGATGGGTTTCACTTTCCTGATATATTTTGATGACTTTTTCCTATTCAAAAGATATACAGTATTTTGACATTGTTAATTGGTATGGCAGCAGTCCTAATTTGTCTTCATTATGCGTGTGTCAGTTCTGCACAGGGGCCCTTGGTCACAGTGTGCCCACAGTCAGGGAGGCAGCCATCCGGATCATCCTGTCCATGTACCAGCAGCACGGGGGCCAGCTGCTCCAGTACCTGCCCCCCAAAGACAACACCACACGCAAGAACTTCATCTACAAGAAGATCTTTGAAGGCTTTGCACAGATTGACAGGACTCTGGCAGATGCACATGTGAGCGCTGGCTTTGGGAGACTCCCTAGAGACTTTCACTCCTAGTACCCTCTGAAATATTTGACTTAGGTCGTTTTCACACCTGCCTTGTTTGGTTAGTTTAAAATGAACCAGGGTTTGTTTGCTCCTTTGATTCGGACCTTTTGTTCTGGTGTGAATAAAAACAAAAAGTCTCGATCCGGAGCAAACAAGCGAACCGAGACCACCTAAAAAGCTCGGTCTCTGCACGGTTCCATTCGAACTCTGGTGCGGTTCGTTTGAGGTGAGAATGCAGACCGGACTCGATCCGACACAAGTTGGCTTTTTGTACTTAATGAGCTCCCGTCGTATGTCGAGCATTATGGGAAACCGAGGCTGACGAAACGAAACAAAACTAACTAGAGGCTTACTTAAGTTTTGCGTGAAGAGCAAGAGTCAGAACTTGATGCGCACATGAGTTCTGTCCTCCATGAGTTCTGTCCTCCGTAGTCGTCTTGCCCTGTGTCTTCGTCGTTTGTAAATTGATTGTAAAATAGTGTAAACTTCACGATGCTGCTCAAACATTTGTGCGAACTGTAAAAACTGAGCAAACCATCTCGCTAAGGCTAGATTGAAAACAGCAACACCATGATTCTCCTCCTTCACGTGTTTGGTCACGGTGCTTTGACACGGCTCATTTCTGTCCAATGTCTGAGCGACCACAGCACACGTGGTTTTGTTTATACATGTTGGTCCGCTTGGGGAAAAACTGCAGCGTGAAAGCGAACCGCACCAAAATAAAAAAATATATTTAAAAAATTTGGTCCGGACCAAAGCAAGTGAACTATCGGACTTTCCTGGTGTGAAAACGACCTAAATCGACACAGAACCTGACAGACTATACTTGATATATTTTTTTAGTCATATTATGACTAAATGCAGACTTATTCCAGACTAAACCAGGACTAAAACCAAAACATACAAAATTCTAAACAAGAGCTAAATCCAGATTTCCCTAATAATTAAAGGTAGGCTTTACCTGGCTTTTACCTTCTTCGGTTAATCCTCACTTGCATTTTTAATTCAAAGCATCATCACTCATTACTCATTATTCAGTGCAGTGAGTTTATTTATTTATTTATTTTACATATCTCAGAGACCAAAGAAGAGTTTTGATATCACTGTAAAGTTATCACAACAGCATACTAACTGTGCACTACCTGATAAATTTGACAAATTTGACCTCAAGAGCTGCTTCTACAGTAGTAAGTAGTACAGTAGTAAAACGTGTCTTGCCCCAGTACAGATATATATTATATATATTATATACAGTATCTGTACTGGGGCAAGACAAGTTTTACTCAAATACAATTTGGATTTGGTACAGGGCCTTTAACCTGCTAGGTTTATATTTGGTGTGATGCCAGTGCAGCAGATTGGCAGCCTCACTTCTGTCAGTTCTCCCCTGGACAGTCCTGGACAGTCCAGACACAGCCACCACCCAGTATGACTAATGAATATGACTAATCTCTCCACTGGCACTTGGAGAGGTTTGTCAGGCTTAATGCAACACAATACAAATGTAAGTATTCATTATGATTTTGTAAATTAGCTGTCAGGACTACTACTAGCCGTAGCATGAATTGATTTCATTATAAATAAACTGATGCTGTGGATAACAAAGGGTTATATCAGGGGCCGGTGCAGAGAGATCTGGGCGGCAGTCGAAGGCAGGGGCCTCGGCAACCAGATCTCCGGACATGGAGACTAGCTCTGGGGACATGGAATGTCACCTCACTGGGGGGGAACGAGCCCGAGCTTGTGCGGGAGGTTGAGCGTTGCCAACTAGATATAGTCAGCCTCACCTCCCCGCACAGCTTGGGCTCTGGAACCCAACTCCTTGAGGGGGGCTGGACTCTCCATTTCTCTGGCGTTGCCCGCGGGGAGCAGTGGCGGGCCGGTGTGGGCCTGCTCATTGCCCCACAGCTCAGCCACCGTGTGTTGGAGTTCACTCCGGTGAACGAGAGGGTCGCGTCCCTGCGCCTTCTGGTCGGGGGTATGTCTCTTACTGTTGTGTCGGCCTACGGGCCGAACAGCAGTGCAGAGTACCTGGCCTTCTTGGCGTGCCTGGGAGGGGAACTGGATAGTGCACCGACTGGGGACTCCGTTGTTCTCCTGGGGGACTTCAACGCCCACGTGGGCAACGACAGTGACACCTGGAGAGGAGTGACCTGGAGGAACGGCCTCCCTGATCTGAACCCAAGCGGTGTTCTGTTATTGGACTTCTGTGCTAGCCACAGTTTGTCCATAACGAACACCATGTTCGAGCACAAGGGTGTCCACCAGTGCACATGGCACCAGGACACCCTAGGACAGAAGTCGATGATCGACTTTGTTGTCGTGTCATCTAACCTCCGGCCGTGTGTCTTGGACACTCAGGTGCAGAGAGGGGCAGAGCTGTCAACCGATCACCACCTGGTTGTGAGTTGGGTCCACTGGCGGGGGAGGAAGCCGGAAAGACCTGGCAGGCCCAAGCGTATCGTGAAGGTCTGTTGGGAATGTCTGACAGAGCCCTCTGTCAGGGGTACCTTCAAATTGCACCTCCGGATTACGGGGGAGGCTGGGGAGCTGTTGATCTCGACTGGGGATGTTATCGGATGGTGGAAGGGATACTTTAAGGATCTCCTCAATCTCGCCAAGCAGAGGCTGGGGACTCGGAGGCGGACTCGTTTATCACCCTGACTGAAGTCACTGAGGTGGTTGGAAAGCTCCTCGGTGGCAAGGCCCCGGGGGTGGATGAGATCTGTCCTGAGTATCTTAAGTCTCTGGATGTTGTAGGGCTGTCTTGGCTGACACGTCTATGCAACATCGTGTGGCGGTCGGCGACAGTACCTCTGGACTGGCAGACCGGGGTGGTGGTCCCTCTGTTTAAGAAGGGGGACCGGAGGGTGTGCTCCAACTATCGGGGAATCAACTATCGGGGAATTACACTCCTCAGCCTTCCCGGTAAGGTCTATTCCAGGGTGCTGGAGAGGAGAATTCGACCGATAGTCGAACCTCGGATTCAGGAGGAGCAGTGTGGTTTTCGTCCCGGCCGGGGAACATTGGACCAGCTCTATTCTCTCCATCGGGTGCTTGAATGTGCATGGGAGTTTGCCCAACCAGTCCACATGTGCTTTGTGGATCTGGAGAAGGCATTCGACCGTGTCCCTCGTGGGGTCCTGTGGAGAGTGCTCTGGGAGTACGGGGTTCGGGGCCTTTTGCTAAAAGCTGTTCGGTCCCTGTATGACCAGAGCAAGAGCTGTGTTCGCATTGCCGGTAGTAAGTCGGACCTGTTTCCGGTGCATGTTGGACTCCGCTAGGGCTGCCCTTTGTCACCGGTTCTGTTCATTATATTTATGGACACAATTTCTAGGCGCAGTCAGGGGCCGGAGGGGATCCGGTTTGGGAACCACAGGATTTCATCTCTGCTGTTTGCAGATGATGTTGTCCTGATGGCTTCATCAAACCGGGACCTCCAATGTGCACTGGGGCGGTTTGCAGCCGAGTGTGAAGCGGCTGGGATGAGGATCAGCTCTTCCAAATCCGAGGCCATGATTCTCAATCGGAAAAAAGGTGGCTTGCCCTCTCCGGGTGGGTGGAGAGTCCCTGCCTCAAGTGGAGGAGTTCAAGTATCTCGGGGTCTTGTTCACGAGTGAGGGGAGGATGGAGCGTGAGATTAACAGGCGGATCGGTGCAGCGTCGACAGTGATGCGGTCGTTGTACCGGACCGTTATGGTGAAGAGGGACCTGAGCCAAAAGGCGAAGCTCTCAATTTACCGGTCAATCGACGTTCCTACCCTCACCTATGGTCATGAGCTCTGGGTAATGACCGAAAGGTTAAGATCGCGGATACAAGCGGCCGAAATGAGTTTCCTCCGCAGAGTAGCTGGGTGCACCCTTAGAGATAGGGTGAGGAGCTCAGTCACACGGGAAGAGCTCGGAGTAGAGCCGCTGCTTCTCCACGTTGAGAGGAGCCAACTGAGGTGGCTCGGGCATCTGTTCCGGATGCCTCCTGGACGCCTCCCTCGGGAGGTCTTCCGGGCATGTCCCACCGGGAGGAGGCCCCGGGGAAGACCCAGGACCCGCTGGAGGGACTATGTCTCCCGGCTGGCCTGGGAACGCCTTGGGGTCCCCCCGAAGGAGCTGAAGGAAGTGTCCGGGGTGAACGAAGTCTGTGAGTCCCTGCTTAGACTGTTGCCCCCGGGACGCGGCCCCGAATAAGCGGAATAAAATGGATGGATGGATGGATGTATCAGGGGTGGGGTTGGTGATCTGGTCTGCAGAGAGCCAATCCTCTGTCATTCAAAGCATGTGTTTTGGAGCAGACAGAAGACTTTAGAGGAAGGGCTATTTGTTGTTATGTTTTGTGCATTGATTAAAAGTTTGTTTATGTTCATTAAATCAATACTGATTTTTGAATATATTAAAACAAAAATTGAAAATCAGGATGCATCAACATGAGGTTAAAAAAAAAAAATCATGATTCTTTTTTTTATCCCAATCTGAATTCTGGTCTCAAACTGAGGGGGCCTGTACCAGTGTGAGAGCTGCAGATATATGCAACTAGTAGCAGAAAGTTGTAATGCCCAGTAACACCAATAAATCAGTACATTGTGCTTCCCTTATGGAGACAAAAATCAGGTCTCCATGATGTAACCCTTTATAATTAAATCAGCAACATCGTTTAAAGTTCAGGAATGGTATAAAATAGGCTGGACAGTATTATGCAAATCTATTTTTAGCAATTCTGCATGAATACACACAAAAAACATGATACAAAACTGTACAAAACAACTTGACAAACCTGATGCGATGTGCAGTAGTTTCATTAGCGGCATGTACGCTGATTGTGTGGTGATAGCGCTCTGAAGGGGGAGTAACAATGCAGAGAGCAAAGGGAGGGGAAACTCAGAGCCTCACAAACAAAAGTGAAACTTATAAAACATATTACATGCTATATTGTTCTTTTTAGCAGCTGGCCACCCTCAAGGAAATCACTGTGAGTCTGTGCACCATCCAAGTGCTGTGAGATCAGCTCAGGGCGCAGACATGCTGGTGATCTCATCAGGCTAGTGCTAATGCTACATTTCCATCCGTCATGTCTGACACTCAGCTGTGTGTTTTAAGGACAGGGAGGAAACCACCAGAGCCCAAAGAGGAACGGCTAAAGAGGAGGATGCCCGAAGAACCACACGAGCCAGTATGTCTATCCATCTACATGTTTTGAAATACAGTAGTACCTCACCTTACGAAATTAATTTGTTCCAGAAGTGGTTTCGTAACGTGAATTTTTCGTAAATTGAGTAGCTATTTCAATGGAAAAAGCCTGATTCGTTTTTTTTTATAGTGTAACTTTTTTTATAGTGTAACATTGTGTTCTGCGTAGAGACTGTAGATCCAGGACTAAACATGGACTATACCAGGTCTAGACCAAGGTCTAAACCTGGACTAAACCAGGACTAAACCAGGACTAGACCAGGTGGATTAAAGCTCCGCGCGCGGGTCTATTTCCTGGTTTCGTTTCGAGTCACGGCTGAGGCGAGCAGCGAGGGGGACCGCACGCAGTCTGAGAGCATGAACAAGACTCGTGCTCAAACCGTGTCTCCTCTAGACCTCCTCTAGACCTGGTCGCGGTGGTCTAGACCAGGTCTAGACCACCGTGGCTCTTGCATGCGTTCGTTCATGCGCTCAGACTGCGTGCGGTCCCCCTCGCTGCTCGCCTCAGCCGTGACTCGAAACGAAACCAGGAAATAGACTCGCGCGGCACTTTAATCCACCTGGTCTAGTCCTGGTTTAGTCCAGGTTTAGTCTTGGTTTAGTCCAGGTTTAGTCCTGGTCCAGTCCTGGTTTAGTCCAGGTCTAGACCTGCTGGCAGCCGGGTCATGCTGCGCTATCACACACGTGTCAGAGCGCAGTCTTCTCCCCCCTCCCCCTTCCCCCCACACTTCACTATTAATAATTTTGTTGAAAATCTATGAAAGTTTGAGTGTTTAAACGAGAAACAAATTTAAATCCAGTCTGAGAAAAGCGTATAATGTGTGTGGCTGAGCTCGCATTATTTGAATTTTTGAGATTTCGCGTTTCGTAACTTGAATTTTCTTTCGTACCAAAATTTAACGTGAAGGCGTTTCGTAACTTGAAATTTTCGTTTGTTGGGTCTTTCGTAAGGTGAGGTACCACTGTATGTCATTTTTATGTTAGCCGTGCTGCTAATATCTCTTTAGGAAATGCTTCACACTTCTCATGTGTTGAAGTATATAGTGATGGAGAAAGTGCTGCAGAGCACTGTCCTAATACAATAAGCAAATTAGCAAAAGAACCTACTACATTTCTTTCTTTCTTTGTGATTCCAGCTCTTCCAAAGACGCAGAAACAGATGCCACAAGTTGTTGATACTCCTGAGTCTGTTGGCAACTATTTAGACAAGTAAGTTACAGATAATCATATATATGCAAGAGCTGTATTGTAGAATGAAGCTTTTTTTTTTAGAACTTTATTGCCAAAAGTGCAAAAATCACAGGCAAAGTACATTGTAACAAACAATAACAAGTGTTGAGATTGGACTCTAAACCCCAATAAACAGGTAAAACAGTAAACAGGTCAGGCAAAAAAAACAAAAAAAAAGCTCAATTAACATCCCATCTGATAGACATATTTTAATTTTTGTGTCCATTGAACCATGGTAGGTGGAACTGGCTTAAGCCTATTCAGGGTCACTGTTTTCCTTGCCACTAATAGGAGTACATGTAATACAATATGTACTGTTGGCCCTCAGTGAGTGAGTTTCTAGGGTACAAGTCAAACAAAAATAAAAGAGGGTCCATTGGGATAACTGCTATAGAGCAGATGAGCAGAATGAAGCTTTTTATCTTTAATGTTTTCTTGTTTGGATTTTTGTATTCCTGTTTATATTAGTAAGTAAAAAAAAGTTTCCACTTATGTTTTTTTAATTAAATTTTTTTTCATTATGGGTGTGTTTATTACTGTGTCCTTACTGTGAGCAGGTTTACGTCTCCACAAATCTTTTCTTTTCTTTGCCCTGGAGAAGGGCCTCCTCCTTGTTTCCAAGGAATTGTTGTTCTTTTGGCTATAATCTTCCACAGTATGGCATTAAACATCTCTATCTTCATGGAGAGTGTTCTGAAGTGGTTTTAACTCTCTATTTCCTTGGAGTTGACTTTCCACCTCCAGAAAGTTACATACTATTTGCCTGGAAGAATCCATGACTCATTGCTGTACCAGCGGCGAGTCTGGTAATGCTTGGTCCAGAATGCGCTGCCGTTGTGCGTAGACAGACAGCTAAGTGAACCAATCAGAGAACAGTTAACGGACAGCGACGTGAACCAATCAAACAAAAGAAAAGAAAGAAAAGAAAGGCCTCTAGAGCTGTCAGCTGCTGTGGTTTTAAGGAATCGATGTGTTTTAGGTCATTTAAGACCAATTTTACAGCTGAATGGAAGGGACGTTCAGTTCTCCGATGCGCCATCTTGATTCAAAACTGAGGAGGAACTTCCGCTGCCTAAGAGTGACGTTGCGGGCAAAGGCGGGTGCACTGACGTCACCATCTTTGAACGAATCAGAATCGCGGAGTCCGTTGTTAACCGGGGGAGCGAGGGTGGAGCGAGGGTGTCCAAATGGTATCTCGCTGTATAGCAAATACAGAGAGATCATCATCATTTGGCTGGCCAGGTAAACATACTATCACTTTAAATACTTGGTTCATAATGTGGTCATGAGAGAGTGGGGATGTAAAAACAGTAGTATAAATTTACAATACAATGCTGATATTTTGCTTTCTGCAGTTTGTGTATTTTCTGTGGGCGGAGGGACGAGGCCTTCACTGAGGACGGACTGGACCGACACTACTGGAAGCACTGCCCCATGCTGCACCTCTGTGACCACTGCAAACAGGTACTATCTCTGTGACCACTGCAAACAGGTACTAACTCTGTGACCACTGCAAACGGGTACTAACTCTGTGACCTGATACTGCACCATCTTGATTTTAACAAGATGTGGATTGACATTATGCAAGATTGGCTTTTTGAACCGTGTTCTAACATTGTTCCCTCATCACAAACATGCCTGAAGAGGGTTTAGATGTCATCTGTGCAGGTTTGAGTCTTTCAGTGACCTCTCCCAGGCCCTATTCAAACACTCCTTTTGGTTAACTGTAAGATTTTGTGCACACGACAATTTTTCATACATAAACAAAAGCATGATACAAAACAATACCCTAAAACTTCACAAAACTGATGCGATGTGCAGTAGTTTCATTAGTGGGATGCACCCCCTCTTTAAACTAAATAAATGCTGTGTTGTTCTTGAGAAAACAGTGTTTGAAGTGGTAAAGTGTGTTACATTTATCTTCCATGGTAATAAACTTTTTGTAGTCCATCAGAAGCGCGCTGTTTACGCCACTGTGGGGCTTTTAGAGAACTTAGTTATGCTGCGTTGTGAGCTGCTCCTTTGGTGAAAATTGGGGGTAATAGCACACAGATTTTAAATGCCCCCTAAACAGAGGCTTATGGTGTTGTTTCCAGGTAGTGGAGATCTCCAGTCTGACAGAGCACCTGCTGGGGGAGTGTGAGAACCAGAGCAGCTTCAGCCAGTGTCCACAATGCAGCGAGGCCGTGCCCCGCAAGGAGCTCACGGCCCACATGGAGGGGCCCCATTGCAACCGTGAGTGACCAGGGTCATTCTGACTTTACTCCCATGCCCAAGGGTAATGTGTTAAAGATCCCATGACATGGTACTTCTTGATGCTTTTATATGGCGCCTTAATGGTTTCCTAATACTGTAAATGAATCTCAGTGCATGAGAAAGCCTCGTGAACACAACCAGAGCCAAAAACATCCCTCTCAAACACTCCATTATGGGCGTTATTGCTTGAATGCAAATGAGGAGGACAGAGACAGGCCAGTGCAGCGGGTGGGGGTGGGGCCAAACTCTCCGCTCTTTCCTCTTTAGCGGTGCGCTGGCCCCACTTCCGCGTTTAAGCGCAGAGGAAGATATGAGACGATTTCCATTGAAAAATTAACACATTTCCACATAAAATAAAACCACTGCTGTTTCAGAGGTTCGGAGGCCCGGATAAAGGACATCCAGGCAAATTAAAAAACGCATCTCACATTGCGTAGCTCGTTTGCGGTCCAAACTCTCTGGCCGTGAGTTCCAGAGATGCTGGGTAAACATACAGACGGGGGGGTGGAACTGCATTTGCATTTTTTCTTGAGTGTGACGTCAGAAAGTTTCCTTGTTCAGAATCGCCCGTTTGGGCTGTCTTTTTTTCAAACGCGGAAAAGGTCCGCAAATGCTCAGTTTACACATTTTGCAACTTTTAGCCATGGGGGGGCTAAACAGGGTAGGGGAGCTCACATTAACGTTCAAAAACCTCAGAAAGTGAAAATTTCATGCCATGGGACCTTTAAGGGGAAGACAATGTGATATGAGAAAAGAATGTAATGTTCAGTGAGTTGAGCTCAATTTGAACAAAAATGTCAATGACTCCATTTGTCCACCTCTTCCAAATATAATTACAAAATACTAAACTAAGGCCAAGACAAGGTTGCATTGGAATTGAATAAACAGAATGAAATCTAAAATCTGACTTTTGTACATTTTCATGAATACAAAGTGAAATATCCTATGCCAAAGGGAAGACTTAGCTTTGTAATATGTTCATTCAGTTGCTCACAGTATTTGCGTAAAAGGTTGTGCAGGCTCACTGTCAATCAAAATGCTGTTGCCATTCACTTCATTTAAAGATCCCATGACATGGTACTTCTTGATGCTTTTATATGGCTCCTTAATGGTTCTAGGGAACCATTAATGATACTGTAAATGAATCCTTCTTCAAAATCAACACTCAGTGCATGAGAAAGAGAGATAAGATGAGAAAGAGTCATAAATGTCACTCTGGAACACTCCATTATGGGCGTTGTTGCTTGAATGCAAATGAGGAGGACAGAGATGGCCTATAGTATGGGGTGGGGGCGTGGCCAAGCTCTCCGCTCCGCTTTGTGACCCACTTCTGTGTTTTTGCATTGAAAAATAAACACATAACAAAATAAAATGAAACCACTGCTGTTTCAGATATCCACAGGCTCAGATAAAGGACTTCCGAGCCTAGAAACACTCGCAAGTTCCTCCAGGCAAACAAAAAAACGTATTTCGCATTGCGTAGCTCCTCCGCAGTCCAAACTCTCTGGGCGTGATTTACAGAGACGCTGAGTACAGACAGACGGGGGTGGAACTGCATTTGCATTTCTTTTTTCGATCTGACGTCAATACGTTTCCTTGTTCAAAATCGCCCGTTTGAGCTCTGATTTTTTCTAACGCAGAAAAGGATCGCAAATGCTCAGTTTAGACATTTCGCAACTTTTAACCATGGGGGGGGGGGGGGCTAAACAGGGTAGGGGAGCTCACATTAACGTTCAAAAACCTCAGAAAGTGAAAATTTCATGCCATGGGACCTTTAAAATTGCAGTTTGTCAGTTTGAAGGTCCGCTTGTCCTACTTGTCTCCATGGAGATTGTTTTTATTCCCAGCATTAAACCTGTCCAGCTACCCTTCAGAAATGCCACACCTTATGGTCATTTGATTTTGATCTGTGTGTTCAGAACTGGATGAAACAACAATACATTTTTATGATTAAAGACATTTCAGGAACTTGCATGTTTGTTTTTTGTGCAGAAAAAAAAGGAAGTCTGAGTTACTGATAAGTGTCAAAGTTCTGCTTGGGTCTTTTTAATAGAGAAGTCTACATGTGTGTAGTTTCCTCATCACAAACAGACTTGGCTTTGTTCTTCTCTCAAACAGAAAACACCATGTTCCACCTTGTGATGTCATGTGGTAATACAGAAAGTGCTTTTTAAACTCCATACACCTTCACTAGAATCATTTGGATCATTTTAAATTTTCCAATCTCTACTGAACTAAAATAAAAGGTAGCTGCTAAGATAAAAGTTCAATTTGTCAACTGGACAAAGTTTGTTTGGTTGAAGACGTTTCGTCGCTCATCCGAGAGACTTCTTCAGTTCTGGTTCTCGTGCTGGTTAGACCCTGTTTATATCTAGGTGCAGGGAGGAGCTCACTACCCTGGAATCATTCTGAAACTATCTCAACTAATTTGTATGTTTTGTTTCCCTGGCGTCTCGTTTAGCATCTCTATTTAGCCCTATGAGGAGCTCACTGCTGTGAAATAGCTCTGAATCTATCCCAGCACTAACCAGCACTAGAACCAGAACTGAAGAAGCCTCTCGGATGAGCGGCGAAACATCTTCAACCAAACAAACTCTGTCCAGTTGACAAATTGAACTTCTCCTTTTATCATGGATTCTACCTGGACGACTGAGGGACTTTTCACGCATCTTAATGTAGCTGCTAACTTATAAACTACCCCTATATGACATCACAAGGTGGAACAGAGCATTTTGAGCTTTAGAAATGTAGACAGACTAACATTAGATTACTCAAACATGTGTGAATGAAACAAAACACGACTCCAGGTCTGTTTTTGAGGAGGGAACAACATTCTAACATGAAGTTCACAAGAGTCAGTTTTGTGTCGTAGCGGCTTAAAGAGGTGTGGGGAAACCTGCTGATAGGCCAAGGTGTGCTTGGCCATATGTTTGCATGAATTATTGATCCAGCTGCGTCACAGAGCGTACGTGTGTGTGTGCGTGCTTGTCTAAGGTGTTGTGTTGCTCTTTTTCAGCCCCCAGCAATGGGAAAGCCTCCAACCACTGCCCCTTGTGCCACAACAACTTCCAGCCCGGAGACGAGGTGAGCCCTCAGGCTGTGTGCGCACATGAGCCAATGAGCTTTTCCCACCTGAGCGCACAAGGTTATTGCTTTGCCTAGAATGTTTCACAGTATAGCATTAAAGGCACTGAACCTGATTTTTATTGTTTTAAAAAAGTGAAAAACAGAATTAGTTCATTTTAAAGATCCCATGACATGGTACTTCTTGATGCTTTTATATGGCTCCTTAATGGTTCCCTAATACTGTAAATGAATCCTTCTTCAAAATCAACACTCAGTGCATGAGAAAGAGAGATAAGATGAGAAAGAGTCATAAATGTCACTCTGGAACACTCCTTTATGGGCGTTGTTGCTTGAATGCAAATGAGGAGGACAGAGCTGGCCTATAGTAGGGGGTGGGGGCGTGGCCAAGCTCTCCACTCCACTCTGTGACCCACTTCCGTGTTTTTGCACGGGGGAGAGATGAGAAACCTTCCATTGAAAAATAAACACATTTCCACAGAAAATAAAATGAAACCACTGCTGTTTCAGATATCCACAGGCTCAGATAAAGGACTTCCGAGCCTAGAAACACTCGCAAGTTCCTCCAGGCAAATTAAAAAACGTATTTCGCATTGCGTAGCTCCTCCGCAGTCCAAACTCTCTGGGCGTGATTTACAGAGACGCTGAGTACAGACAGACGGGGGTGGAACTGCATTTGCATTTCTTTTTTCGATCTGACGTCAATAAGTTTCCTTGTTCAAAATCGCCCGTTTGAGCTCTGATTTTTTCTAACGCAGAAAAGGATCGCAAATGCTCAGTTTAGACATTTCGCAACTTTTAACCATGGGGGGCCTAAACAGGGTAGGGGAGCTCACATTAACATTCAAAAACCTCAGAAAGTGAAAATTTCATGCCATGGGACCTTTAAACAGTTTGCAGTGGCCCAAAGTTATTCCTCATTTTAAAAAAAGTTACATGCGCACCTTTAAACAGACATGATAAAACATTTAAAGGGTGACCAACATTTCACAATCAAGGGAGGGTGACCCCAGTTAGAGTCGCTTGCTGGGTTATTTTTTTAGGGTGCAGGTTCATTCCTAAAAGCAACTCCAAGCACATAATGTTATAACATCGATAGCAACCGTAGACCGTAGACTTAAGTTTTAACTTAAATCTCTGTCTTAGATAGTTTTTGTTGTGTTTTGTCTTCATATTGTATTTTGTACACTGTCTTTTTGCACTACTTGGCCAGAGAGAAACGAAATTTCGATTCACTGTATGTTGAACACATATGGCAGAATTGACAATAAAGCTGACTTTGAACTTGAACTTTGAACAAGACAAAAGCTGTCAGAATCATGTTTTCACACAAAGAAGACCATTTCTGACACAGCAGAACGCCCTGTGAAAGAACATACAGTGCTGCTTGAAAGTTTTTGAACCCTCCAGACGTGGTCACTGTTTGTAAAAGAAAAAAAAAAAAACATTAAAAGAACTTTGCTTGACTTAACCAATGCAGCTGGGGATTCACTTACTTTTGCACATACACTCATTCCATGTTTCATGTAGTTTTTGGGCTACTTAAACAAGTTCCACTAAACAAGTACATGCAACTGATAAAACATATCTGACAATTCATAAATAAAAACTGGTGATGATAAAATGACAAAATCATGGTAAACAACAGAAACTGCTCAAGAGGTTGACACACTTTCAAGCAGCACTGTAGGTGTTGACCTGGTTTAAACTCTGTAATGAGAAGTCAAGTGTGTCAAGTACACAGCTACAGTGTAACGCATACAACAATGTGGGGCTGTAACTCCCAAATGTAGCAGGATGGTGACAAAGATAGGGAAGGTCATCCACACTGAGGGACTCTCACTCCCAGAGGGAACACTGAGAACAGTAAATAGCTTGGTATCCCACAATCAAATGGCAACCTTGAAGAGGCAACAAGGAAAGCGGCTACGGCCAAATACCTGCAACGAGTAAGACAAGTCCTAAGAAGTCAGCTCAATGACAAGAACAAGGCGCAGGCAATAAACAGCTACGCCCTGCCAGTGATCAGATACCCAGCAGGGATCATAAGCTGGCCAAAGGAGGAGATACAGACCACAGACGTTAAGACACGAAAGTTCCTGACCATGCATGGAGGGTTCCATCCCAAATCCAGCACCCTGAGACTGTACACGAGCCGGAAGGAAGGAGGCCGAGGACTAGTGAGTGTGGGAACCACTGTCCAGGATGAAACATCCAAAATCCATAAGTACATCAAGGACAAGGCCCCGACAGATGATGCGCTCAAGGAATGCCTCAGACAGTGGAGTGCAGAGGAAGAGGTGCTGGAGGGACCATCATGGCAGGACAAACCCCTACATGGGGCGTACCACCGAAACATAACTGAAGTGGCTGATATCAAGAAATCCTACCAATGGCTGGAGAGGGCTGGTCTGAAGGACAGCACAGAGGCCCTCATCCTGGCTGCACAGGAGCAGGCCTTGAGCACCCGAGCAATAGAGGCCCAGATCTACCACACCAGACAAGACCCAAGGTGTAGGCTGTGCAAAGAGGCTCCTGAGACAGTCCAGCACATAACTGCAGGGTGTAAGACGCTGGCAGGGAAAGCATACATGGAGCGACACAACCAAGTGGCGGGCATAGTGTACAGAAACATCTGTGCAGAGTACGGGCTGGAGACCCCAAGGTCAAGGTGGGAAACACCTCCGAAGGTTGCAGAGAATTAACTCTCTGTGACCACTGCAAACAGGTACTAACCCTCTCTGACCTGGTACTGCACCATCTTGATTTTAACAAGATTTAGATTGACATTATGCAAGATTGGCTTTTTAGAACCGTGTTCTAACATTGTTCCCTCATCACAAACATGCCTGAAGAGGTTTTAGATGTCATCTGTGCAGGTTTGAGTCTTTCAGTGACCTCTCCCAGGCCCTATAAAAAAGAAAAAAGAAAAACAGAATTAGTTCATTTTAAACAGTTTGCAGTGGCCCAAGGTTATTCCTCATTTACCTAACATGCACTTCCACTTTAGCTTATTTTATAATTAGATGCAGACAGCACATACTTATTTTGACCTCAAGAGCTGCTTATACAATAAAAATAAAACATTAAATAAAACAAATAAAACATTATAAGTTAAATGTATTATGAATGTTCATAATAATTCTATAGTTCATATGTTAGTGTTATCACAAAACAAAAATTGAAACCAACACCAATTTACTAATTTCCATTCCACAAAAAAAAACTAAAACTATTTCATAAGGTCCAGTGAAAACCCAGACATGTGCTTTCTTATGCTGGAGATATATAAAAATGAAAGCTAGATTTTTCTTCCAAGTGAGTATATCTTTATGTAAATGATGCCAGTGAATAAAACAGTAGCTATCTTGACGTAATGTTCGTAGCTCCGGTAGCCGCCCTGCTCCGTCTGTCCCACACAAACCACAGGGCACTTCTGTCAGGGAAGGCCTGATGCACACTTGTCCCCAACAGGTCCCAAACAGGTCCCACTAGGTCCCCAACTGAATGTTCCAGAGTATGGTATTCAACAAACTCAAGAGCAGATGACATCAAGTTACCTGTGGAGAGGTGACACAGCTTATAGTAAGAGGTTCAAGGTATTTTGGGGCAATAAAACTGCAAAAGATACAAGTTTAATGCCATACTGTGGAAAATTTCAGACAAGGCAATAACATCTCCATAGACACAAGCAGGTAGGGAACCACCACCACCAAAAAAGTTACACGTGCACCCTTAAACAGACATGATACAACATGTATCATGTCTGTTACATGTTGTATCATGTGACCTACATGATACAACATGTAACAGGGTGACCTACATTTTACAATAGAGGGAGGGTGGTCCCAGTTAGAGTCACTTGCTGGGTTATTTTTTTTTTAGGATGGACTTAAACTGGAGCAGGACCACCTCATGACATCAGCAGGTGGAAAAGAGAAATGCAGGTTCACTCCAAAATGCACGAATGAACAAAGCAACTCCAAGCACATAACGCTATAACATCAATAATAATACAGTGGTACCTCACCTTAAGAAATTAATTCGTTCCAGAAGTGGGTTCGTAACGTGAATTTTTCGTAAGTTGAGTAGCTATTTCAATGGAAAAAGCCTGATCCGTTCCAAGGGTTTTTTTTTTATAGTGTAACATTTTTTTTTATAGTGTAACATTGTGTTCTGCTTCCTGATTGGCTAAGAGACTGTAGAGCCGTGACTAAACGTGGAATAAACCAGGTCTAAACCAGAACTAAACCAGGTCTAGACCTGGACTGGACCTGGACTAAACCAGGACTGGACCAGGGCCGTGCGGCTGGTTTGTGGCTCGGAGGACGCGTTCCGGGCGCCGCGGTTCTCTCTTGCTCGCAGACCCGGTGCCAGTCGTGCAGACTAGGACTAGGGGTGCGCGCTCCTCGGTGCGCGCGATGCTCCTCGGTGCGCGCGGTGCTTCTCATGCCAGGTGCTCCTCGCGCCAGGTGCTCCTCGCGCCAGGTGCTCCTCGGTGCGCGCGGTGCTCCTCAGTGCACCTCGTGCGTCGCGCACGGTGCTCCTCGCGGGCGGTGCTCCTCGGTGCGCGCGGTGCTCCTCAGTGCACCTCGTGCGTCCCCCCACGCTTCACTATTAATACATTTTGTTGAAAATCTATGAAAGTTTGAGTGTTTAAACAAGAGAGAAATGCAAGAAAAGCCCAACTCCAGTCTGAGAAAAGCGTAGAATGTGTGTGGTGAGGCATTTACAGCCCTAAAACATGTAGAACAATTGCAAAATACAAAGTTGTTGTACCTCGTGGACCTCTCCCACCGCGGGCCACCTCTGGAACCTAACCCCGTGTGTTGATAAAGTGTATTTATGTTTCGGGGCGTGCATCTGAGCGTGCATTAATTGAATTTTTGAGATTTCGCGTTTCGTAACTTGAATTTTCTTTCGTATCTAGAGACCAAAATTTAACGTGAAGGCGTTTCGTAACTTGAAATTTTCATTTGTTGGGGCTTTCGTAAGGTGACGTACCACTGTATATAAAAGACAATCGTGTTTTGCCAACTGCTGCCATATTGGTTGAAGTTGTTAATGTAAAGAAAGTAAACTCCAAAATCAACACACATTAACTACTCAAAGGTCAGTAGTTCCATTCGTATATTAATAACTGCCTCTTTAGTGAAAAGCCATACAAAGGACCAACATCCATTAGAGCTGCTCTGTCGAAATCGCAATTTGAACCTCCTACATTTCCTTATTCTGCATAAATAACTAACCCTGTAGTTTAGCTCTGTACAAACATGCTCTGAAATATGACTCTTTTATTGTTGTCATTTCAGATTTCAGTCTTTTTGTCAGTTCTTCTGGGCATGTTTTAAAAATATATATATATATTTTCCCCAAGCCGTACATTAGTAGTACATAGTTTATTTCTCCCACTGAAGGTAAATTCCTATTAGTATTAGTATTAGTATTAGTATTAGTATTAGTATTAGTATTATGGTAGTTTGTTCCAGGGCAGCTGAAGTGTGGAGCCAAAGCAGTTGTCCATTAGGATACTGTTACCTCTGACTGCTGTGGTCCTTAATAAACCATGAGCTGCTCTTTTACAAGTGTGGTCTGACGAGCAGCTGCCACGCTGACTGCACTAGCTCATCCTCTTCCTCCCCCTTCTCCTCCTCCTCTCGTCATCATTTCAGATGGTGGGCAAGGGCCTATATAACTTAACTAAACTTAAAAGAAAAGTAACTTTTTTTACAATCTGAGCCTTATTTCGGTAATAAAACAAGTTGTTTTACTCACCCATAGCACTTTGGTGTCATATGGAGCACTTCCGGAGATGTTTTAGATTTGCGATCTCCATAATGTGAGTTCTCGGGGCACTTGTTTGCGGTCTCCAAATAACACAAACTTTAGCACTTTTCAAATCATAGAAGCCCGATGTCTTAGCCTACGATTTCGTGTGGTCAAAAGTGGCCTGTAATCTGAGATTTAGCCATAGTTTCGAGTAGATGAGGAGGCCAGTGCGCATGTGCGGACTGTGCTCTCAGCTCCCGGGACCCAAACATGAAACGCAAAGCTGTAAACTATGGATAAATCTCGGATTACAGGCCACTTTTCAAACGCAAACGCAATCGTAGACTAAGACATCGAGCTTCTATGATTTTAAAAGTGCTAAAGTTTGTGTTATTTGGAGCCCGCACGGGGCATATTACATGCTTGGGGAATATATTATATGCCCCGAGCTATGGCTAGAAGTCGCGCTAGGCTAACGCTAATCTAAAACATCTCTGGAAGTGCTCCATATGACACCAAAGTGCTATGGGTGAGTAAAACAACTTGTTTTATTACCGAAATAAGGCTCAAATTGTAAAAAAAAAAAAACACATTACTTTTCCTTTAATATAACTAAACTTATGATCTACAAATGTTGAAACATATAATTTATTAGAAATTGCTACACAAGTTTTTTGTGTTAATCTTCTCTATTCAACTGACAAAAATCACGTCTTTGGGGTTGAATAATGGCACCACTTTCTGAAGCTATTGTGAAAAAATGTAAGTTTAATTCTCTTGACAGGGAAGACGCTGGACTTTGTGCCAGTTTTTATTGACTGTGGATAGGTCCATTAATTACAGAGATATGAACCAGTGAACGGGTTCATCTAGATCAGGGGTTCGGAGCCACATGCGGCTCTTTGACCCCTCTGCTGTGGCTCAGTACAGTGGTCCCTCGTTTATCACGGGGGTTACGTTCTAAATATAACCCCAGGTAAATCTGCGAAGTCGTCAGCTTTATATTTTACAATTATTCTCCATGTTTTAAGGCTGGAAACGCCTCACCACACACATTCTACACTTTTCTCACACTGGAATTAACGTGTTCTCACATTTCTCTCTTGTTTATACACTCAACCGTTTGTAGATTTTCAACAAAAAAGCACAGTATTAGAGAACGAAACCAAAGTGTATTTCATGTGTATTTCACAGTTCTTATGACCGAGCCTCTTCGTCCTGGCGCTGCTTCGCTGTGGCGAGTTTTGTCGGGGAGAAAACTTCCAAACATACAGCACTTCAGAGTCACACTGCGATCCAACATTTATATAAATCTGGCAAACTGAACACATTCTGTACAGGAGACACGGAGGAGAATGACGGACGAATCGGCAAAGAACGCAGAAATGCGCGTTGATACACTATTAAAAAAAATTGGAATAAAAATCTGCGAAACAGCGAGACCACGAAAAGTGAACCACGATATAGCGAGGGACCACTGTATTTACTTAAAATGTATTTTATTTTAGTTCGTTCATTTTCAAAATGTAATTCTATGGCACAAAGGCAAAAAAAGCCCTTATATGCAGTGTTATTTCATTTTAAATTTCAAAAGGGTTTTGTGGCTCCCAGTGTTTTCTTTACTGTGTGAAACGGGTCCAAACGGCTCTTTGAGTGGTAAAGGTTGCCGACCCCTGATCTAGATTGTAGATTCTAGCAGCTTTAAAGCCCCAGTGTGTAGGATTCGTGGCGCATAGGTGGATGGTGCTATTGCACTTTGTTTTAGCTACGGCAGACCTCAAGGTCCGCGCGCCGCTACTGTATAAATAAAACGCGGTCCCGTTTTTGTTTTTTTTTCTTTTCTCATGAAAACACACATTCCCGATCATGTACCATGACACTCTACACATCAAATGAAACCTTAGAGTCTCCTCTTTTTGACTATGCAATTAATTTCCCTGCACAATAATCACTCCCCGAGCACATGGGGCTTTTATACGGAAAAGCACAAAACGAGGTTATCTTACCTTAGAATGCTTTGCACAGGTCAAACTCTGTATTTCACCATAAACTTGCTCTCAATTTGTCCGTAAGGATCCAGCGAATAAAATCCAGTAAAACAATTTAGTCCAAAACACGTGTTAGATCCATTACGACGTCTGATCCGGCAGCATGCTTGTGTTGTTTACCCAAAACCACGAGCCTTGCCGAAGGCGAAGGCGGAGCCCAAATGTCCTTCTGCGGCTCTCGTATTCAAAATGGCTGCCTCTGCATGGGGAAGATCCCCCTTTTATGTGACTATATCTAAGTCCAAAAGAATACTTTGATTTCATGATGGAAGTGAAAAGGCTTGGAAAACAATGTATTTTTGAATGGGTATCTTCAATTTCAGTAATTAACGGGTAAAATCTTACACACTGTCCCTTTAAAGGTATGTGTAGAATCCCTCATTGTCCAGGTAGAATCCATGGCAAAAGGTGAAATTCAATTTGTAAACTGGACAAAAGTTTGTCTAGTCAAACACGTTTCTCAGCTCATCCAAGCTGCTTCTTCAGTTCTGGTCAGACGCTGGTGGACACTGCCTATATCTGCCTGAAGGAGCTAACTACAATGAAATTACTCTTGAGATTACCACACCTATTTGTTTGCAGTTTCTGTTAGTTAGGTGGGCCTATTAAAGGTCCCATGGCATGAAATTTTCACTTTCTGAGGTTTTTGAAACTTAATGTGAGCTCCCCTACCCTGTTTAGGCCCCCCGCCCCCCCGGAATGTCTAAACTGAGTTGCGGAATGTCTAAACTGAGCATTTGCGATCCTTTTCTGCGTTAGAAAAAATCAGAGCTCAAACGGGCGATTCTGAACAAGGAAACTTATTGACGTCAGATCGAAAAAAGAAATGCAAATGCAGTTCCACCCCCGTCTGTCTGTACTCAGCGTCTCTGTAAATCATGCCCAGAGAGTTTGGACTGCGGAGGAGCTACGCAATGCGAAATACGTTTGCCTGGAGGAACTTGCGAGTGTTTCTAGGCTCGGAAGTCCTTTATCTGAGCCTGTGGATATCTGAAACAGCAGTGGTTTAATTTTATTTTCTGTGGAAATGTGTTTATTTTTCAATGGAAGGCTTCTCATCTCTCCCCTCGTGCAAAAACACGGAAGTGGGTCACAGAGCGGAGCGGAGAGCTTGGCCACGCCCCCACCCCCTACTATAGGCCATCTCTGTCCTCCTCATTTGCATTCAAGCAACAACGCCCATAATGGAGTGTTCCAGAGTGACATTTATGACTCTTTCTCATCTTATCTCTGTTTCTCATGCAGTGTTGATTTTGAAGAAGGATTCATTTACAGTATTAGGAAACCATTAAGGAGCCATATAAAAGCATCAAGAAGTACCATGTCATGGGATCTTTAAATCTGCTGTGGGAGTGGAGTGTGGAGCCCCTTCAGGGCCATAATGGGTGTTTTCACACCTCTGGACCTGACCTGGCTAAGCCTATTGTTTTATTTGTTTGTTTTGGTTTAGGTTTGAGGATAGAATTATAAATGGGAGACAGGTGGCCAAAGTGGTTCCTACAAGCACAGAGGGTGAGGAGAAAGAAGAACACCATGTGCAGAAAGCCCTCTCTGTTTGTGGATATCTAAAATGGGCTTTCAATAAAACTAAGAGAGCCAAGAAACAAGACAACAGACAATCAGAACCAGGAGAAAGTATGTAACTATTCCTTACCTGGCCGGCGTTTCTGAAAAACTACAGAGGATTTTCAGACAATATGAAATCCCAGTCTATTTCAAACCCACAAACACTTTAAGACAGAAACTGGTCCACCCAAAGGACAAAACACCGAGCCACAAACAAAGCAATGTGGTCTACTCCATTCAGTGTAGTGAAGACTGCAGTGAGCGCTACATTGGAGAAACAAAACAGCCACTTTACAAGAGAATGTACCAACACAGACGAGAGAGCCAGAGTGGACCTCAGTCTGCCGTACATCTCCACC